>OX596220.1:3812774-4362587 GCA_951394215.1 Glyphodes perspectalis
CCATGGCTCTCGTAAATAAATTTCTACTCACAATAATATTAGGTACTGTGAGTAAATGTATTTATATGGTTGTGATATTAAGGGCTAGTTATTACATACATATCACTCAAAAATAAGTAGGTACTTGTTTTTTTTCTCATATACTCACAAGTTCAAGAACAGCAAACATTTAGACAAGTCAAACCGTTCCAGACGAAACTGCCTTCTTATAAAACAGTTAAAAGAAATTTTAAAGAAAATACGAAATCAATGATTCACAACAGAAAGTTGCGAAAGTACATCATCATTTTACTTGGAAAACTTTTGACAAATTGACGCCTATTGGAGAAGAAAACGTGAGGGGAATTTTAATTGGCCCAGAGTCAATAACCGATGAAAAGTTGGATTAAGTCTAGAAACTTCACCGATAATATCAGGCCGTCATGTAAGGACCGAAGGACAGATTTTGTCCGTGAAAACTAACTAACTAACTAAACTTCACGCCACTTCCCTAGCGGGGTAGGCAGAAGTGAAATGTCCGATGTCCGTGAAAAGGTTGTTTTATCTGCAAGTTAAATTTTATATACATTTTTTATATTTATGTGTTTGCGAAAAGTTGCCAGGATCGTAGCAAATGCAAGTCGTAGCAAATGTGATCTCTGCTATCTCCGGGGGACTTATGTATGTACGAGTATGTATGTAATCAAAAAATCTCACGAAAAATAATCAAGATCGGTGGTATAAAAAAATAAAATAAATAAATAAAATCACGCCCATAATCCCCGAAGGGGTACGCAGAGTCAAAGAGGCAGCATGCCCCTTCAACCACATTCAGCTAAAAATAAAGCCGGGCTGGGCCAGATGGAAAATTGTGAAAAAGCAGTGACAAGTGGCTAAACTGTCGCCTACACAATCACACACCCAAAACTCGATATACGATTAGTCGCCTTTTACGACATGCTAGGCAAGTACCACAGTTGGCATATTCTTTTTAAGTCCCAGACCAACACGGGATCGGTGGTATTTTTTAGTATATTAATTTTGGTGACCGAGTGTCAGGAGGCAACTAAACCTCTTCGTGAGGTTTGCATGTTCTGTTGATATCAAATTATTTATTGATTCCGTAATATAATCCCATTAAAGTCCCATATTTGGCGCATTTGATAGTGGCTCTACATTATGCGCTAGGAGTTGTGGGTTCGATCCCCAACCAAGACAAACATTCGTGTGATGATTTGATATATATGTATGTATAAATGTTTATATTACTCCCTTAGCGAGTGAGCGGTGGTAGCTCAATGGTACGCGCGCTTCATAACTGAGGGATGCGGATCCAACCCGAGCACGTATCTCTGGATTTTTTAAATCTATGTACCTACGTATTTTTATACAACTAGCTCGGCGGTGAGGGAAAACATCGTGATGAAACCTGCAAATTTGGATTTGTAACCATGATCCAAATATTGTCTGGTTCCCCTATCTTAGGGTGACGAAGGTCAGATCTGCAGTCGCTTTAATGTAATTACCAGACTCGCTAAATCCTGGATCATGGTCTAAGCGAACCAGTCCAAGCACAGGACATAACTCTAGAAACATGATGATTACTCCCTTAATTTCATTGAAATTACTCTAGCCATAATTACACTATTTTCACAAACAAAGTATATTGAGTTCAAATAAACGAGAACACAAAAACAAGCTTCCACAGTACAGACAGCAAAAGTATGTTGGACAAGCAGAACAAATCGTAAGTCAGTATTCATTAGGCGCGGAAGCCTTACTAATTTGCTCCGATATTAGTTATGAGAACAACAACGGATGCGGGCCTGTTTTTAGAGTTCCGCTGGACTTTTGTGTGTTCAACATAAATAAATAAATAAATTATTCGGTCTGACACACCAATTCCTTAGCTCCAAACTAAACTTGTGCTATGGATACTAGGTGAATGGATAAATATACTTAAATACGTTTGTAAACATCCATTACTCAAGTACAAATGTCCATGTTCATTACACGAAACATTTTCCCCTAGCGGGATTCGAATCCGCGACCCTTGGTTATGTGGCCAGGGTCTCTGACAACTAGACCAGAATGAAATGAATGAAACCTGCAAGTTGTAGTAAATACAAAAATAGACGTTTAGTCTTTGGTACGTTCTTCTGTGTACCAATGTCTTGTCTTTATATCCAGGCTAGCTCAAATCAGGAGCATGGTCTAAGCGGGACCCGGCTAAGAATATGACATGACGCTAAAAAAATTATGACGGTAGTGAGTAAGAATGTGAGAATCTTTACACGCTGAAAATATAAAGTCTGATATAATTTACTACATTAACACATTATAGCAACAGTTTGAAAAGTTCTTGAAGAAGCATTCTCAATCCAGAAATGGTCTGCTTTTCTATACTACACTTGACCACAGACCACAGATCTAATGAAGTTAGTTTGAGAAAAAGGTTTCCAAAATATAAATTGACAGGTTTATAGCCAGATTCTAATCATTATCCTAAAACGATGATAGAACATTTATAAGATACGCCATTGAGAAAAAGGTTTCCAAAATATAAATTGACAGGTTTATAGCCAGATTCTAATCATTATCCTAAAACGACGATAGAACATTTATAAGATACGCCAGTATCATAGCTGATGATGGATACGATTCGGATATAGCAAATGAACGGCCATTTGCTATATACGAATATCCCCACAGAAATATATATTATGCGTCATATATATTATTTTTCTCTATCACTGTATTTTGTACGTACGTTAGAGAACTAATTCAAAGATATTACAGAACCCTACACTAAGCCTAGACATCCGCTTGTCCATATTTAGAATTCCGCTGAGATACTTCCGTTATGATTCTTCGTTTATGCGGATATTCCGTCACAATATAAAAGAACTTCCGCCTTCAAGGCCTATCATTATTGCAATCGTGACTTGGCTTAAATATTTATGTATTTGCTGCTGTCCGTAAGGCTAATAATATCTTCTGATTAATTTACACTAACAGTAAGAAATGAATTCGGATTCTTGTCGTCGGCAACAGCGTGACTATTATTACTATCGTTACTTGTTGTCGTAGCATTCCTGAATTGTACATTTATTTTTAACTAGCTTGGCGCTGCGTGGCGGCTTAATTTTTTCCAACAACTCCAACAAATATCATTATATTTTAGCCAATGTAAACAAAAACTTTACAAATTATATATCTACACCTTCCTCAAGAATCACTATATATTGGTGTAAGCCGCATGAAAATCCGTGCAGTAGTTTTAAGAGTTTATTGCAAACAGATAGACAGACACAGCGAAGGACTTTGTTTTATAATATATAGTGATTTGTAACACCTGCACCGCAGAGGTAGTCAGATCCCAAACAGATCCCGTTGGCTTCTTAAGCCTCATTTACCCAGAAATAAATTTAGTTGCGTTGCATCAAGTTGTCGCCTATATAATCACAATTTAGGCAAGGTACAGGATTGGCACATTATTTTGAAGTCCTAGCAACACGGGAATATCTATATGCGCAAAAATATATCACCAGTCGCTACACTTTGTTAGCTCTGCTGTCAAGAAGCAATCACTTTTAGTACGAATTGCGATAAAAACGCCTTATCAATCTTCCACTGATCAAACATACACGCCTGTAACAGTTTAGTAGCTACGGATTGACGAGGCAAAATATTGGGCGGCTCATCAATCAATCTGAAAGGGCTATACATATTTCATAGGTATTCGATTAGCCCTACGCCTGTCAGTCTTTAGCTGATGAAGATTGGTAAGTGGAATGCGTATTGGGTTGCTACGGACGGAAGGTATTTAAAGTAACCCATCTGGGCGCTTGTCTCATATCGTAATCATATCGGTATTGGTGTTGCATAAATCGTTACTGACACACGAAGAATGAAGGATGGGTTGAAGAACATAGGATAAAAGGGACACACTATTTGTGGACAATCCCATGTTGCCAGTAAACGTACAATGGTCCAAATTTGTCTGGTTCCCGTATATAAGGGTTACGAAGGTCAGATCGGCAGCGCTTCAATATAGTTACCAGACTCGCTAAATCCTGGATCATGGTCGAAGCGGACCCCGTCTAAGCACAGGACATAACGCTAGGAAGATGCTGACTATTCGCGAATAGATATGTTGGTTGGTTGAGTGGTCAGAGACCTTAACTATGAAATCATAGATCGCTGGTTTGAATTATAGGAGCAAATGTTTGTGCGATAAACCTGGGTATTTGACCTCAAGATATGGATGTTTATATAAACATATTTCAGTATGATTATTCGTTACCTTGAATCTGTCGTATAAAAGGTCTATCGAGGGAATAGATGTGCTAATCTTGATAATACATGCATACATACATACATAACATCACGCCCATAATCCCCGAAGGGGTAGGCAGAGTCAAAGGGACAGCATGACCCTTCAACCACTTTCAGCCAAAAATAAAGTTGTAAATATAAATCTTGATAATCTATAAGAATATTATAAAGCTGAAGAGTTTGTTTGTTTGTTTGCTTGAACGCGCTAAACTCAGGAACTACAGGTCCAATTTGAAAAATTCTTTCAGTATTAGATAACCTATTTATCGAGGAAGGCTTTAGGCTATATAACATAAACCATAAACGCGGGTGAAACCGCGGGCACTGCTAGTTTATTCATAAATATATTCTTATGAATACTTTAAATTATGCCTTATTTTAAGTCAGCGCCATTAAGACCCATCTCGAATTTAAGTGTCTAGTTATTAAATGAAAGCGAATACTAAACAAAATGTGTTTGTTATTTAACACTCAGGTTGAACAAAACAAATTGGAGGTGTACCTCTGCGTTGAATTTGCGGGCTTCCTCTTCCGATGTTTTCCCTCAACGCCGAGCTAGTGGTATAAATCTATAAATAGATTTTGAAATTCCAGTGAGAGGGTAATATTTACATCCATCACCCACATGTCCTTATCCATTAAGCTACCTCACCGACAAGAGAAGAATATATACGTTTTATTTACTTC
The DNA here is from genome assembly GCA_951394215.1 of Glyphodes perspectalis. Taxonomy (NCBI): domain Eukaryota; kingdom Metazoa; phylum Arthropoda; class Insecta; order Lepidoptera; family Crambidae; genus Glyphodes; species Glyphodes perspectalis. The sequence continues at coordinate 3,817,779 of OX596220.1, forward strand.
AAAAAAGTTCAATAAAGGAAAAATGCCACAGAAACCTGAACGCAAATGAAACATTAATGTTATTTGCATACAAATTTGTTTGCAGTAGAAATTAGAAGGGTTAATACAAAATTTGTTCACATTTTATAAGGCGATTAGATCGTTATCTCGTTTTTAAGAATATAATCTATATACATATAATATAAAAATAAAACTATGAATGTGTTGCTAAGCGCAAATCTCGAGAACAGCTGAACCGATTTCGCTAATTCTTTTTTAGCTTTGTTTGTTATTATTAGGTAAAGGTTCTTATGAAAAAAAAAATTAAAAAATGGGTATTGAAAATCTGAGAACGGGGCGTTACGAAGTGCGCCGGGTCAGCGTCGAATATAAAATAGACGTTAGCCCAAAAGTGGAAGGGCTTCCACCGAGCTGTGGTGGGTGCTCGGAGACCTAGGTCTGACAAACCGCATCAGTTTATTATGAGTAAAATAATACTAACACCGAGAAGCAGCTCATGGTAGTCAACTAAACTTCACGCCACTTCTCTAGCGGGGACTAAATGCGACTATTTTTCTTAATCGAAAAAGTAAGTAAAGTTGAAATTAAAAATATGTAATTTTGCCCTATGTTGGTCGGGGACCTAGAAGGAATATGCCAACAGTGTTGCTTGCCTAGCATGTCGTAATAGGCGACTGATGGAATATCGGGTTTTGGGTGTGTGTTTGTGTAGGCGAAGAGCTCTTGTTACTACTTTTTCACAATTTTTCAATTAACCCAGCCCAGTTTTATTTTAGCTGAATGTGGGTGAGGGGACTTGCTGGCCCTTTGACTCTGCCTACCCCTTCGGGGATTACGGGCGAGATGTTATGTATGTAATTATTACACATTTACCGAGTGTGACGTACGTCCCGAACCAAAAAATATTTTTAGGGAACATCAAATCGAGGATTATCCTTATCTTTTACTTGTCATAATGCCTTCCGAGAAAAATCTACGCCTGGATATCCTAAACTGGAAGAGTTTTTATTCTAATAATACTTCGGTATCTGAGATTTACTGTAATATAATATAACGTAGTTCAGCCATGTTGTTATTGAATCAGATTATCTTTTAACGGTTTAGGTAGAATATTCTTCTCGGTTATTTTAGCTTTTTAGCTCGTTCGTACATGTATTCGCGAGCTCTTTATTAAAATGCTTAGCATTTAGCTGGCATCATGTATTTAAAAAGTGGTTGGTATATTATAGGACGCACATTATTATCATAGTTTCATAGAAGAAAATTGCAAACTATTTAGACAAGCTTGATGGCGCATTCGGTAGTGACCCTGCCCCATGCGCCAAGAGTTGTGGGTTCGATCCCCACCCAGGACAAATATTCGTGTGATGAATACGTGTGTTTGTTCTGTGTCTGGGTGTTATTATCCAATATTTAAGTATTTTTTTGTAATACCACTGTTGTTTCTGATATCCGTAACACAATTGCTTAAGTTACTTACTTCAGAGTCAGATCAATGTATGTGATGTCGTTGAATATTTATTTATTTATCTATTTATTATAAATAATCTGAGTGAACATTTAAATAATCGACATTTCGACATCATATTGCAATCACAAGTTAAACAATAAGGTATATTTTTTTTACTAGATATACTTGTATTAATTATCAGATATGTCTGATAATAAAAGAAAATATGTTAACCTATTCTGTGGTTACTTAGTCTATGGTTCTATACAGTGCGCCTTTTTCAAAAATCTATTGTCACAACGCTCTCCAAACAGTTGGATACCGTTTTGTGCACTTTGTATTGAATATTATAATAATTTATAAAAAATAATCTCAGTAAAATTCTCAAATTTCTATTTACTTCACAAAAGTATCATAAATCAGTCACCACATATATTCCATATTTAGGAAATTGCTTAAGTACTACAATTGACAGGTCAATTGAATTTGATTTCAATAAATTTGATTTCATTTTATTGAACGTCCTCATGTTTGAAAATCGACAGCTTACGGCATTAACATTAATTTTCCTTGAACGGAAAAAGTAAACAAACTCCCAATTAAAAGTTGCCGTGTACCGACTGATACAGTAATTATTTTTACGGGACACCGACTCAAGGATTATCGGGACACGCCCGTTTAATAGGCCCGATCCCGCCGGAGGAAAATGTGCGCCGATTAACTGGCGGGAACGTTTTTAATTAGATTTTCCACCTGATATGGTTACACACTTTTGTCAAAACGTGCCGCGGCTGTGATGGTCATAAATGGATTATCAAAAACAAATAAAGTATGCGTATACAAAGGGGATGATGTGATTTTTCAATAAAACGGGGGTAGCTTAATAAACCGTAGACAATTCTTTATTCCAATCACATGCCCCATGCTTTATAAATTGCATGTAATTATTTTTCAACATTTTACCACGGTTAAAACAGCACGTTTCATAACTTTATACATATGCAAAGCCAAGCAAATTATAAAATAAAGTAGCCAACTAGATGCTCGCGTGGTACATCGATGAAACATAGCTTATGTGTTATTCTAATGTATAAGCTATACTATTGTAAAGTTTCATTAAAATACATACGGTACTTTTTGTGTGAAAGAGTAACAAACATTCACACATCCATCCATCCATACAAACTTTCGCGTTTATAATATTAGTAAGATTTAGTTTATTTCCCAGAACATGTAGTCTGGTTACAAATAAGCACTAGGACTCCCAGAGGTACTAGGCAAAGCTTGTCTCGTAGCGGTCAAAAGACAGACTTTCCAAATACATATTAATCAATAGGGATTTTGACTGGCAAGTCAATTTAAATACTTTTTAGAAGTTGTCAAAACGCATTCACTTCATAGTTTTTGTGTAGGCTAGTCGGTTTATGACGTCACTAGTTTGTTTAGTCCATATTAATTAGTTTAGTAAAACAATAAATCAAGGACTTAATGTCATTCAAAATCAATAAAGTTTTACAACATATACTCCTTACAAGTCAAGTACCTAGGTGTAATACTTGACAGCAAACTGAACTGGCGCAAACATATGGAATCGAAGCTGACCAAAGCTTCATCAACATTCTGGCAATGCAGACGACTCATAGGAAGGAAATGGGGTTTAAAGCCAGCCATCACCCTATGGCTATATACAGCTGTTATCCGACCGATGATAACGTACGGTTCCATCGTTTGGTGGCCCAGAACTTTACAAACAACAGCAAAAGACAAACTGCAAAGCACGCAACGACTCGCCTGCCTAGCCACGACAGGTGGAATGAGGACCACCCCTACGGCAGCACTAGAAGTAATTCTAGACCTGAGACCCCTACACCTAGTTATACAACAGGAGGCGATAGCCGCTGCAATAAGACTAGAAAAAACCGGTGTCTGGAGACCAGACCCAAGGTGCAAACACATTAGCCTCAAAGGGGAAATAAGCAAAGAGCTCCCCATGACTGAGGCAATATGCGACCTAATTCCTAACACACACATTTTGGACAAAAAATACTCAGTGCAACTTCAAGAAGAAAGCTCCGACGAATCAAACACACGAGAAGGCAGAGTATATACTGATGGATCGAAAACAACAACCTCAACAGGCGCGGGAGTTTTCTCCCATGACCTGAACATAAACATATCAACACCACTAGGGAAACACAGCAATATTTTCCAAGCAGAGTGTGTGGGGATAGCCAGAGCAGCCTGAGCAATAAAATCAAGGAAAGTAACGAAGCAGAGAATACGCATTATATCAGATAGCGTGTCCGTGTTACAAGCCCTAAACAATAACTGCACAAACAGTGGTTTAATCTTAGAGTGCCACCGAGAACTCAACTATATATCGGCACAAAACCAGGTAACACTACAGTGAATTCGCGGACATAGCGGCTCACTGGGGAACGATGCGGCAGACCAACTAGCTAGAAGAGGTTCAAATATGAAAGTGCTCGGACCGGAGCCGATCATACCGATACCACTCAGCGAACTCATGTCCTGGATACGTGAAAGAACCAGACGACTACATTCAGGCCTATGGGCGGACCTCAAACAATGTCGCCAAACTAAGGAGGCCATAAAAACCCTAGATAGCAAGCTATCAAAGAAACTACTGCGCTTAAGTCGGACAAATCTACGGCACGTCGCCAGCATAATAACAGGACACTGTAATCTGAACAGACACCTACACAAAATAGGAGCCACTGACAGCCCCCTATGCAGGGGCTGCATGATGGAGGAAGAAACACCAACTCACGTTCTCCTACACTGTAGCAGCGTGAGTGACATAAGGGCACGGCTCATAGGCAACCCTCCTTCGATGGAGGCTGCACTCAAACGTCCCAAAAACCTAATTGCCTTCTGAACAGAGCTAAAGTGGTTTGAATTATCACCGTAGCGGTACAGTGATCATTTACGCACAATGGCCCACTTATGTGGCTAAGTGCGGAAAACAAATGCCCAACTAACTAACTAACTAACATATACTCCTTTGATATATTCATTTACAACATATATTCAAATTTTAAAATCAAATATACATAATTGGTATTAACATCCCTATATAATCCAATGGAGAATTATGAAAAAAATACCCAAAACAATAGTCGCTTATACGACATGCTAGACAAAGAACACAATTGGAGCATTCTTGTTGAGTACCAATTATAGTTAATAACTTCTACTTAAAGCATTTTTCGATATTTTTAACCATTCATGAATTATTTAAAAAAAAGTGCTTTTTTCTATCCCCCCCCCCCCGTTTTTTTTAACTAACCTAATGAGTCAGTGACCTGACTTTCTGGAATATTAAATATCTAGTACTCACACAAATTTTCCCGTTAGTCCCATCCTTTCCACTCAAAATGGCAAAGTTAAAGCTTTATTGACTGGACTATATTGAATAATGTCATCGTTAATTCAAATGTCAATGACACCGTCTATTTTTGGGCCGCAACCAACACCGCGCCTTACACAAGTGGGGAAACAGCGAAGTTGATGCGCCTCGTAATCTACAACTCGTATGTAACGGTGTCTTGAAACCATAAGACCGTCAAATTGGATTACACACGATCCACTTGTCAGGCGGCGGCCGGCGAGGGGCGACGGCTCGGCTGAATGTTGTTGTAAACTGATTTATTCGCTAAATACGTAGACTAACGATACTTTGGTCTGACCGGCTTGATGGCGCATTCGGTAGTGACCCTGCCATGCGCCAATTAAAAACATACATTGATCTGACTCCGAGCTAAGTAGCTTAAGCACTTGTGTTACGGATATCAGAATCAACAGTGGTATTACAAATACAGAAGAAACACAAGTATTCACCACACGAATGTTTGTCCTGGGTGGGAACCGAACTCAAAACTCTTGGCGTATGGGGCAGGGTCACTACAGCATGAGTCATTGAACTTATCAACTATATATCATAAGCTTACATTTTGACTGAAAAAATGGTGTGGACCCAGTGCCAACACTTAATTTTTTTTTTTACTCATCGCATAAAACAAACAATTAAAAAAGGATAGCGTGATTTAAACACTTCCCAAAAAAAGTTAGCAAGAGTCTATTAAATAATGCATCAAAGCATTTTTATAACAACTTCAGAATTGTGCGTACAGTTATAAATTTAAACCTACATCTCCAGAGATTCCTCCGTAAGTGTAATTTATATTTTATCTGTGGGAGGGAAGCTTTCACTCCAAACCGCGTTGCCGCCACACTTAAATAAGTGGAAATGTTGACAGTGGCGGACTAACCTCGGAAGGGGCGATTCTGGGAGCGAAAGGGCGAAATCTCGTCTCCGGAGTCGCCAAAATGCCTCTACTAACTATCCATGTTCCATACTGATACTCCATGTTAGTATGGGACTCGAAAATTGCTGTTCTTTGTTAACATGTAGTAAAAGGCGACTAATGGTGTTAGGTATTGATTTTATGATCATGTAGGCGACGAGCTGGCCACTTGTCACTTCTTTTCACAATTTTCCATTAACTCAACAAAATTTTTGGCAAGATGCTAAGGCGTTTATTGCTCCTTAAACTCTGCCTATCTCTTCGGGGATTGCAGGTGTGATGATATGTATGTATGCAACTCTCCACCTGTACGTACATACAACTTAATAGTCCTTTCCACTCTTCGGCGACTTCTAGTATTCGGAAAGGTAACACAGCTCTTACTGTGGTCCTCATTGAGCTTTGCCCCTCCTTCTCCCGGGAAGGAGAGGCAAAGCTGAAGGCAAAGTCCACCACTGGTCCACCCTCCCGGGCTAAGTCCGGCACTGGTCTGAGACAGACGTGATAGTCGCATTTATCATGGCTTAACTTTACTTTGTTTGAGGGCGGCACTCAGCTTCATTTTGCTGCACTCTCCAAATGGACAATTTTTATTGTACCGTGACAGTTCTGTTGGCGCGAGTAACTTCTTGGAAGGAGATTTGATGATATTAGGAATAAAAGTTGATTATCACTTTGTTAAGGTTACCTATATTTCGCTTCTAGTATAAGAAGACATCGTCATCCTAATTGCATCATATTCATTTAAATTGGATGTCCGTTTTCAAAAAAATATATATTGTAAAGATTATTACTATTTATGCAACAAAACATGGCCGATATAAGATTGCAGAAAATCAAAATTAAGAAACATAATGAAATAAAGAGTACATACCTAAAAGACCTCCAAATAAGTAAGTTCCAAGTAATAAAGGAGGTTCCTATTTTGAACCTCCTTTATTATAACACAATCCGATCAGTTTGTGGAGAGTGGGTTAAATCTCATGACCCGATATCCTTTGGGTATCGTTAACAGAATGGAAACGAAAGAGGTTGAATACCCACTGATTGTCTATATTCTGGGTGAATATAGACAATCATTGGGTATTCGTTCCATTTGTTTTCGTAAACGTATCAGTTCTGATTATGTGTGACAAGTATTCGATTAAAATTTGTATGTTAAAGTATATCTTCGCATGTTTTTTTTTCTTAATCTAATACTTCATTTGTATCTCTTTGTCATGTTATCCTAATAGCTATACTGAGCATATATTAAAAGTTAATAAAATAGTTCATACAGTTATTCGAAGTATACCCTATCCAGCAAAAAAGAATATCAGAATAGAACAACTCTGTAAAAAGTTATACGTGGGCATACATTACAATCAATGACTGAATAATCAACCATCCCCTGTTTTCCGACCCTTAGGGTTGTTTTTTCTTTTCTCCATATTTATATGGGACTAACTTCGGAGTATACCTTTCCAATAAAAAAAAAAATTATCAAAATTGGACTACTGTGTAAAAAGTTATGTGCAGTTATATATTACAATCAGTGAGTGAACAATCAATCATCCCCTGTTTTCCTACCCTTAGGCTTGGATATTTTTTCCAAATTAATATGACCCCTTGGAATTGTACCCTTTCCAATAAATAAATAATTATCGAAATCAAACTACTCTGTAAAAAGTTATGCGTGATCATACCTACATAAAAAAAATATACGCGTCGAATTGATAACCTCATCCGTTTTTTTCATCGGTTAAAAAAGGTTTTTAGGTAACGTTAGCGATGAGCTAACCACTTGTCACTATTTTACATAATTTTCTATTTAATCTAAACCAATTTTATTAACGGCTGGGAGCGGTTATATTTAAAGGAGTTTATTGCTCCTTGTATTCTGCCTACACCTTGGGGGATTGCGGGCCTAATATATATCATCATCTGCCTAGCGTTATGTCCCGTGCTTAGACGAGGTCCGCTTAGACCATGATCCAGAATTTAGCGAGTCTGGTAATTACATTAAAGCGACTGCCGATCAGACCTTCGTAACCCTAAGATAGGGGAACCAGACAATTTTTGGATAATGGTTACAAATCCAAAGTTGTTTGAATTTGCAGGTTTCATCACGATGTTTTCCCTCACCGTCGAGCTAGTGGTATAAATATGTACATAGATTTGAAAAATCTAGAGGTACATGCCCGGGATTGAACCCGCACTCCTCGGTTAAGAGGCGCGTGTCCTTACCATTGAGCTACCACCGCTCCCTAATATATATATGTACAAACCGCTATACCGCTACCGCTGCGGGCCTAATATATATATGTACAAATATCTAGATATTCGGTCATTTACTAATGCGAAACCTTGATTTTTACTTCCATTAAGCTATGAATAATGGTGATATATTTCGATTCAAATTATTTAAGCTTAAGAAATTAAAATTAAAACATCTTATGATTACCAAAGAAACCTGTATTTTTCAACTGACTTCAAAAAAGGAGGAAGTTCTCAATTCGACGTTTATATATATTTTATTCTACTTTTAAAAACAACTTTCGTATAAATATTTTTATCATATTGTCAGACAAAGTTCCCGAAACAGACAGTTGACAGACATCTTCACAATTGTAGATAGATTTTTCAAGTAACTTTGTGCTCCTTTGAGAATGAGCCAAGTTTGCTACTATCAATCCTCATTTGGTAAGTTGTTACACTAGAGGCTGATTTTTGAACTGTCAGGTAAAAAAAACAACTAATAAAATTGTTCGTTTGTAATGACACAATAAGACCTTAAAACTAAATGCATATAAAAATACAAACTTGTAACAAAAAATAATTTAACATCACGCCCTTAATCCCCGAAGGGGTAGGCAGAGTCAAGGGGGCAGCATGCCCCTTCAACTACATTCAGCCAAATAAAGCCGGGCTGGGTTAGATGGAAAATTGTGAAAAAAAATCTCTCAAGATTTTTGTCTGTCTGTTGGTTCGAGGGCTTTCATTGGTGGCTTAGGCCACTTATATTTTGATATAAAAAATTGGAGCACGAGCCAAAAATAAAATTTTCGTTTATTCCATTCCGTGCAGACAAAATCGCGGTAAACAGCTAGTAGAATTTGAATACAACTTAACATTTTAAAATCCACTGAATCCAGTCCATGTCTGAATCAGCAGTCCTTAAATGAGGACGTGTTGCTTACCAAAAATCTACCTCGTCTTCTTCAAGTATTTTTTGTACAAGTTAAGTTAATTACATCTACATAATTGTATGCTACGTCGTTATAACATAAAATAAAGTGAGTAGAAGATAAAGTTGTAAGAGTGAGATGAAAGACATTCATTATCTTTCGACACGACGCCATGTTTCCAGGTTTCCATCAGGAGTTATTAATTTCATACAGGGAAAATCTTGTATTGTATTCTGTTTCTTACGTTCTTAGAATTCAAGCGAGGTATATTTGTGTATTAAATTTTTGAAAGTGGAATATTTTTACTTTTTACCATGGCATTACTTTTGAAAGGCCATGGTAAAAAGATAAATATTTGTAGTATGTAGTAAGATAAATAGAATAATATCAATCAATATTAATCGATTTCAAAACATGTTAAGTACATAATACCAAAAGTTCTCGTTTATTTTTGTCTTATCGTCCTAAAATTGTTTTAATTCTTTTTTAGTTCTTTTACTCATATATTACATAAAGATCAAACAAACCCGGGTACAATACGAATTATTACATTAAAATACGTATTTACATCACTAGTTCGGCGGTGAGGAAAAATATTAAGCATGACACTAATTGTGCTTTGGGGCCTGAACCGTTGAACTGGTTGGTCAAAACAAAATACTGCTTGAGGAGTAACTGACTATTGGGATCGCCACTGAGCTTATAAAGCTCCGTGGGCGAGTTCTATCGATCTTTCGTATGGCTTAAGTTAAATTTAGAATTTAGTCTTTTTATTCTTTTGTACACTAATGATTTCTATTGCCAAATAATTATTACTACTACGGAAGTTGGTTGCCTAACAATTTCTCTGATTTTATAGTTTATATGATTTATATTTATTAGGGACCTTAGGTGCCAGTCGTTTCATTTGAACAACTAGACTAGTACAGGGTCATTTGTAGAATATAAACAACCTCGCAGGAGTAGATTACTGACATTATAAACGACAACGTTTGTTCTACGATTTTTCTTAAATGGACAAAAAAAAACCTAATATTCATTCAAACTACATTAGCTGTTTGGTCATTTAGTATAAAAAGCCGTTATGTTATTATTGTTATTATGTAAGTGAATACAATGAAACCGTCAATTTAAATTTGAAAACGCTGGTCTTCCAATACAAGCCTCGTTGTTTGTTCTCAGATTGAACAAACATATTTATGCATATATTCAGTGTTTGAACCGGTAATTTGACCGAGAGGGCGAAATTTTTGACACGAATAAGAGTTCTAGATGCTTCCGGCGCCTACCCATTCGGAATGAGGAACGTAGGGCGTGAAATATTCAGATGAAGTAACGCCAGCCTTAGCTATATATTATTTACTTATAATGTTTTTAATAGCATCAAAAGATAAGGTTTTTAAGTCGTTAGAATAATTTTGATGAGTATAATTATTAATGAAAGTCCCATGATGGTCTGAGACGTAAAAAATAATGTGCGAACTGTATTTCTTGCCTAGCATGACGTAAAAGGCGATTAATGGTATATCGGGTTTTGGGTCTGTGATTGTGAAGGCGACGGGCTAGTCTCTTGCCACTACTCTTTCACAATTTGCCATCTAACTTAATCCAGTTTTATTTTTTGGTTGAATGTGGTTAAGAGGTATACCTGCCCCGTTGACTCTGACTACCCCTCCGAGGATTACAGGCGTGATATGTATGTGTTAATTTAAGTATTACTTCGTCAATGGCTGATACTTTTTTTTAAATATAGCGAATAGCCCATTGATTGATCATTCAGTATTGTCATTTGAAAAACACAGCAAACCCGACCTTATTGTGACAGAGAAAAAGTTTTTTTGAAACATTCATGTATTTTATTAAATCCAATCCCATTTGTCCGCAACCCCAATATCCACCGCAAATAAAAGAGAGAGGTCCTCACGTTATTAATTTTTCACATCTCGACAAGGCTTTGATTTTTAACCGCTAAGGTTGTCTGTCCATCAACATTTGTATAAGAATTTTTTGTATTGTATTTTTCTTTAATTCAAGTCATGGATGCTTCTAATACGTATACAAGCATGTCTATCTATACTAGGTAAGGACCTAGTGTGCATAGCACAAGCATGCATACTTTGTTTGGAGCTGGGGAATTGGTATCAGTCTAAAGAATTTATTATTATTATACATACCTACATACAAATACCACGACCGTAACCCCGGAAGGGATAGGCAGAATCAAAGCACCTGCAAGCACGTTTAACCACATTCAGCCAAAAATAAAACTTGGCTGGGTTAGATGGAAAATTGTGAAAAAGTAGTGACAAGTGGCTACCTCGTCGCATACACAATCACATACCCAAAACTCGATATACCAATAGTATTTTTTTACGATATGCTAGGCAAGGAACACAGTTGGCACATTATTTTTAAGTCTTTGGACCAATATGGGACTCAATACATATCTACATATAAAAACACACTTACTAACACATACATAATCATCACCTCTGTAATACCCGAAAGGAAGGCAAAGTCCGAGGAGCAATGAACTCTTTAAGCCACATTTAGCTGAAATTGGGTTTATTGGAAAATTGTGAAAAATGGTGACAAGTGGCTAGCACGTCGCCTACATACTTAACCACAAACCCAAAACACTAGTAGCCGCCTTTTTGAATATGCTAAGAAACACGGTTGGTACGTTCTTTAACCGACTTAAAAAAAAGGGAGGAGGTTCGCAATTCCACTGTTTTTTTTGAGTCTTTGCACATGGGAAAAACATAATCATATTATTTATACTAATATAATATTATAAAATGAAAAGTGTGTTTGTTTGTTTGCTTGAACGCGCTAATCTCAGGAACTACTGGTCCGATTTGAATTTGAAATATAAATTTGATTTATATTCAGTTTTAGAGAGCCCATTTATTGAGGAAGGCTATAGGCTATATAACATTAACCATTAGCGCGGGTGAAACCGCGGGCACAGCTAGTATAGTTATATAGCTGATGGAAACAGTATAAATGACGTCACTGAAGGCGTTTAACAATAAAGAGTTGAGATGAGAACGTACAATGGTTCGTCTTCAGCCGCCAGTTAATTACATTTTACTTTTGTTGATTCCCCCGCCATCTCTTGCTCCCCTCAAAATAGGTGCTTCCAGGAAACGCACGGGAAACAGAAGGATTGCCTTTTCCCTAATTGAATCATTACTCCTACAAAGAACTTGATATCGTATGTACCTACTGATAAAGCTCTTTGTAGTCGCTTCCATAATCAAATTAAGCTCTATTTATTTATTAGTAGAGTTGAAAATTGGTCGGTGTAACTCTCTTTGAGATGTTGTGTTAGACAAACGAACCTGGAATAACTTACAGGTTGTCGGAATTATTTAGAATTTGAAATTAAATTGTTTCGAAAATGAGGGTTGAGTATTCGGAGTTCGAAATGTTGGTAAATATGAAGTTAACTTCTTCCATTGTTAGGCGAAGAATTAGATCGCCAAGTTTACCAAACCTTGTAAAATAATAAATACGACATTTCTAAGTATAAAAAAACTATGTGTTTTCACATATACACAAACATGGATACTGAGAAAACCAAATTAGCGCATAAATTATGTACTGTGTGTAAACGCTGCTTACAAATAAACTGTCTTTCAACGGAGTCTTGAGAAACGTATATAAATGTAAGGCTGGATGTTAAAGTCTAGTTCTTTGAATCTATTTGCTGGTCCTATGTAGGTTTGGGACTTTCAAGAAATGTTCAACTGTGTACCTTAGCTGGTCGTAATATAAATAAAATAATTAATAAATATTCAACGACATCACATACATTGATCTGACTTAGAAGTAAGTAGCTTAGGCACTTGTGTTACGGACATCAGAAATAACAGTGGTATTTCAAATATTAAATACTTAAATATTGGATATTAACATCCAGTCACAGAACAAACACAAGTATTTATCACACGAATATTTTTCCTGGGTGGGGATCGAACCCACAACTCTTGGCGCATGGGGCAGGGTCGCTACCGAATGCGCCATCGAGCTTGTCAACTTATTGTCAATAGGCGACTTATGGTGTATTATGTTTGACTGCCCCGTCGGTCGAGTGGTCAGAGCTCTGGCCACGAAACCAAGAGTCGCGGGTTCGAATCCCGCTAGGAGCAAATGTTTCGTGTGGTGAACATGGACATTTGTACTCGAGTCATGGATGTTTATGAACGTATTTAAGTAGGTATATCCGTTCACCTAGTATCCATAGTACAAGCATCAGCTTAGCTTGGAACTAGGGAATTGGTGTGTCAGTGTGAAGAATTTTTATTTATTTTTTTATTTATGTATGTATGAGTTTTGGGTTTGTGTTTGTGTAGGCGATGAGTTTGGCACGTGATACTACTTTTTCACGGTCTTCCAGCTAACTCACTATTCCTTTTATTTATTTATTTTAGATTGGTTAAAGAGTCTTGCTGCTTCTTAGAATCGACCTACCCATAGATACTCTCTGTCTAGCAGGGAGTGGGAGCTCAATGGTGAGGACACGCGCCTTACATCGAGGGGTACAGGTTTGAATCCGAGCACGTACCTATGGATTTTTCAAATCTATGTTCGTTTTTATACCACTAGCTCGGCGGTGGGGAAAAATATTGTGATGAAACCTGCAAATTCAAATAACTTTGGATTTATAACCATGATCCAATATTTGTCTGGTTCTCCTATCTTAGGGTGACGAAGGTCAGATCGACAGTCGCTTCCATGTAATTACCAGACGCTAAATCCTGGATCATGGTCTAAGCGTACCCCGTCTAAGCACGGGACGTAACGCTAGAAAGATGACGAGACAGACAGGTGACTAATAATGCTACAATCGTTCCTTTTTCCTTTCGAGGTTCGTAAGTCTAAACACGGTGGTAGCAAATACCTGAGTCTGAGGGCTGATCTGACGAATCTCGGAGAAACTGCAAATATAATCATCAGAATCTATTCAATAAACCAAAACTGAACCCCCGCCTCTGTATAACACAGGACTTCGGTTAATACACCATTAACCCACATAATACGCAGATAAATAAAAACGCACACCATTTATAACAACAGTTTCAACGCAAACTCGCAAAGTTAGCGTCGGACTTCCGCCGCGATTCCTGCACCTCGACCCGATATCTGACGTCACGCTATCTGTGACGTCACTTTATAGGGTACCTGCGATAACGTCTGTTTACTTTATTGCGATTGCAAAAAGATTATTTTCTATACGTATAGTTGGATGGGCGGCGAAGTTTTTCGTTCGAATGTTGAGGGTTTTATCTATAGATGTTTTGATTGTTTCGGGTTCTGTACCTCGAGTGGAAAAAAGGATCCTTACAGGATTACTTTGTGATCAGTCTGCCTGTCTATCTGTATATCTTTTGGTTGGAATGCGCCGAAGTAATAAGTTAAAAAATATCAAAAACTTATATTTACGGTCGCTTGTTGCTGAGAAAAAAGAAACTGTTAAAAAGACACAATCAATCGGAATGTCAGTCTGTGTGGCATTTTTTCGACTAAATATTGATACAGATAGACAGGCAGACTGATCACAAAGTAATCCTGTAAGGATCCTTTCTTCCACTCGAGGTACAGAACCAGAAACAATCAAAACATCTATAGATAAAACCCTCAACATTCGAACGAAAAACTTCTCCGCCAATCCGTATAGGAAATAATCTTTTTGCAATCGCAATAATATTTAGTCGAAAAAATGCCACACAGGCACTTGACGATTGAGTCATGATAGGGAATTTAAACCTTGTTAGAATGTTGAAAAATACGTGGGTTATAGAGTACAAAGTAATTAACAACCTGTTACAACCCAAAAAAATATACTTCATGAATATTCAAACCGGTCTCACTTCAACCGCGCTCATAAGGTTTCTCATAATAAGGTTAATGTTCAGTGCTTTCATTCCCTTCATAGACAAGCTTGTATGAGGCTCTGGGTGCGCGAATCCACTTAAGCAATATTTCTAACTGTATACATGGGACTCGGACATACGAGATGTTATTTAAAATTGTAAGGAAACTAGCCAGAGTATAGAGTGGCTCTAATGCGCATGATGTTGGTTTAAATCCAAGCACGTACGTTTTTAGTTGCAATATTTTAAATACAGATTTTTGCTGCTCTCGGCTGCGAGGGAAACCATAGTTAGGAAACCTAAACATTGAAGTAAAATATGAACTTTTTGGTCCAATTACCTCTTTTGAGAAATCGAAATAGAGCAGCCATATGTTAAAAAAGTAATGCTTTTAATTTTTCTCTCTGCCTACCCCGCTAGGGAAGTGGCGTTAAGTTTATTTATTTATTTATTTAGTCTCACTAACAACACATACATTAAGCATTTACATTAGTACACTATATTTAAATTGTTCTGATGTACATGTCAAGTTAGTTAGTTTAAGTTTAGTTAGTTTAAAAGGCTTTTGGAAAGTATTATACTCGTAGTATGATGGTTTTTTATAAGCTTTATTTATTCATCCATAATTTTAGGAAAATAGGCATCCAATTTACCTTTTAGCTGGGCGGCTTAGTTCGCATACGAATCTCTGAATCGAAAAAATATTTTCGCGCACCCGAAATATTTTTAACTGCCTATCCAACGATACGCCACTAGGATAGACTAATCCCCGTTTTGCACATAGGTTTTAATTCACCACTTTGTGGAATTGATTAATCTGTGTATAGCATGCCAACGCTAGCTTTCTAGTATTAATAGCATCTGAGTTAAGCCGCGGGAAAACAGACAGACACTGTGAAAGATTCTTATTGACTACGGAATCCTAAAATATAAAAATAAATCGAGCACATTTCTGCTCAGAAGCACCCTTGTCAAATCCTTGGGTTCTTTCTTATCGAGGGATTCACTCCCTTCGCGTATAAAGTTAGTAAGTAAGTATTGTCAGTAAAGTAAGTAGTGCTAGATAGTGTGAAGGCATAGCGTAATTTTTGGGAGCAGTGGTTGCTCTACAGGAAATGTTCGATGGCTGCAGGTTCACCCGGCCAAAACTTATCTCTAGGTTTTTTAAATCTAATTAAGGATTATATCACTTGCTCTATGGTAAGGGAATCGTGCGATAACCTGAACATTCCAGAAAACCATGGCCTAATTTGTCAGTTCCCTTAACAAGGATAACAAACGTCAGATAGCAGTTGCTTCAATGAACTAAGTAGGCGTAAGTCCAGGTTCATTGTTTAAGTGGACTCCGACTAAGAATAACAAAATATTTTCAGTGGTTATCTCTTATACATGCGTAATAGGCAAGATGTCTAAAAAAATCTGTTAAGTCCGTCACTTAGATTATAAAAAAATATTATACACGTATTTTTTATTTATTTGTCAAATAAACATTGACAAAGACACAATGCATTTAAGTTGCGCGTGACGTCACACTTTCGTAAATTTTTTACAAAATAGTGACGTCGCAAGCCCCTACTCTAAAACTTTGATGCTCTTTATCTTCGTGATTTTTTGCTAATTTCATAAAGCGAAAAATATGTGTCCAGTATTTTTGTATAATCTAACTGACGGACTAAATAGAATTACAGTTTTTTAATGCGGTCATCATCCCTATTGTAAAATAATTAATATTACATTTCTGCCAATAGATTGATCATAGACTCAAGTGGTTATGACGG
Source organism: Glyphodes perspectalis (assembly GCA_951394215.1). Taxonomy (NCBI): domain Eukaryota; kingdom Metazoa; phylum Arthropoda; class Insecta; order Lepidoptera; family Crambidae; genus Glyphodes; species Glyphodes perspectalis. Next base: position 3,834,381 of record OX596220.1, read on the forward strand.
GGTGTTTACTTCTAGTTAAAGATAACTCATAGTTATCAGTAACTAAAAGATACTCCTTTGACTATGACTTGCTATATTCTATAATAGTCTGGGCGTTAGACATATACACGTAGGTGCTACATGTTTCATACTATAATGACTAATAAAAAAAAATATGCTTTGGACAAAAATGGCAATTTTTTTAATTTCATATAATATAGAAAATTTCCTTGATTTAGTTTGTCATGTATCTCAATTCTCCATTTATATGAGAGATGTGGAACCAAGACTCTATCAATATTAGGTCACACATCTAGCTTAACTGTGGAAAACGTTACTACATTTTTGCGAACAAACGTTAACACAAGTGAATTTATTCATATGTATAGATAAACTAATAAATAAGTTTATATATTTTTATATGAGAAAATATAAATTAGAATTTTTGTATATATTTATATATATAAATATGTATATATTAAATATATATATATCCTCAAAAAATATATAATAAAATTATTATAATAAATTTAATTTAGTTAAAATTCATAGGACATTGTACGTTCAGTAGGATAAAACCTTCATGTTTCTTCCAAAAGATTACAATCAAAAAGGAGAATCAATCACAAAGATAACGGAGGAACAACTTTTTATTGACAGTAGACGGGACAGCCCATAAAAGTTCCAAGGACACACCATAAACAGGGGAGGCAGAATACCCAATTCCCACCGACAACAATAGTTTTGATTACAAAAACATTTTTGTCTATGGCTATTTTGACAACAATACTATTCTACAAGTTCTCTCAATACACATTTAATAAAAAAAGAAATACTTACTATTTATTTAATAAATACTGGTTGCCAAAACAGGAGTTTGCATCTAAATAAAAACAAAAAATGCTGACTACACAATAATAATGGGGCGCGCGTGCTTCAAGCAGTTTTTATATAACGAAAAAACTGCGAAGCAAAATGCCTGTTCCCCAAATCACCTACACCTGTTGTTTTGTAAGCAAAAAATAGGGTGAACAAACGAGCAGGGTGAATATGCAAACTACTACGTTGCAATATGTAAAAACCTGTAAACATGCCACTAAAAAATCATCATTTTAAAACATCTCGGTGCATCCTGCATACGCATTCCCAATTCTTACCACTGATGGCAAACGCACTACGTTATTTTTTTTGGTTGCCATTTGAAACTGGCAAGTTTTCTACGCATATTTTTTTCACTGTCACTTTTCCTAAAAAAAAATTAACGTCAAAATTTCGCGGTAAATCGAGTACACAGGGTTGCCACAGGGCCGTAATCGGTTTGTTTGCCACGTTTGTTTTTTTATTAGGTTGTTTTCGTCGCGTGCGTTCGGCGCTGGCGGAGAGCCCGCCCCGTACCGTGGTCGACGTACTACTGAACGCTACTTATAAAACGGTACTGTCGTGTGCTGAAGTTTCCAACAGTGTCTATTTAATTAGCTCTTATATTTTTTTTATACCACACCTACTTTTTGGAACGAATAGCTATTTGCAATATGAAATAAACTTATGAATTGCAACGTTGTCTATTTAATTATTTCAGTTATTTTTTATGGTAGACTCTTTATTTATGAATGAGAGTTTACAATCATAAATAAATTTAATAATGTTTACGCTTTCGTCCAAACGTGTGAGATAAAATATTTTTAATGGAATACATATCTTTTTAAATATTCGTAAGTAAGGAAAGTTCTTTGAGCGAATGTATATGTAATTAGATTTCTTCAAAGTCATACTTTTTATAGGCTTTCATAAAATTATATTACTTCGCGTTCCTTTTGACATATTAGCTTGCTTGTTTATATTACCTATTTAGGTTTATGTATAAAAATTGTATAAGTAAGTTACTTGAGTTGAATTTTTTAATAATCAGAGATAAAAAGGACAGTAAGTCTATTGCTTTGAAACAAGATACTTTTTCGGCCATTCCCCTTTACTTTTCATTTGATATAAAATATTAAAGTTCCTACAAACATTTTTGACTTTAAAAGCATTTACCAGCAGCTAAAATAGTTTATGCTCACTGGCCTGGCAACAAATGGCCCGTGAAAGCTTAAGTGCGTAGTTTTCTATCTGCAATTTTGTTTTTCTCATTTGCAGAGGAATGTAAAACTGTCACATTAAAATAATTTAATTTAAGATACAGATAGGTTGTCTTGTTGTTTGTGTATACTTAGCTTAAAAAACTAACAACAGTGCGATTCATTAGAAGTCGTATTCGAAATTAAATTTGAATTTGTCATATATTATTTTTTATTTTACGGCATGGAATATTTTAAATAGAGTTCATGGCACTGTACACAAATAGTTCCAAGACTAACGTTGTCATTACTGATTACGTGAAATTTTCACTCTTGATTTTTTTAATTTCTTATTGACGTTCTGCTCTTTCCCAGTGTACGTCAGTCGATTAAATCTATACCTATTATTATTATTATTCTAGTAAGTAAAGATACGAAATTAAACTTTTGATCCGTATAGATAAATATCGACCTGCTGTGTATTAACCTGTAATTGGTTAGTTTACGTTTACATTGAGATTTACTACACAATTACACTAGAATCTAAACATTCCGATATTGATTCGCTATTACAAAAACCAAATTGGCAATAGATTCACGTAACGGCCTTTCCACTCGCCTGTACAATTCTCAGCGTGGCAACAAAAGTGCTAACATACCTACTTTATGCGTTGTATGGTGTCACAAAACTCATTATTTTGTTTGTAATTGGATATCGAGAGTTTTTACGCCATTGATGGTAGTGAATTTTTCTTTTTTTTTTATTCGTTTTCCAAATTGGGTAATTTTATTATTCATCCTTACGATTCGTGCATTTGTGTGAACCTTTTTTCTATATTTAGGGCGGTTCTGACTAAAAGGTCAGCATTACGTATCTTTTATACGAGTTAACAAGCAGATTTATGTGATAGAGCGGTGGTGGATCAAGTGAGAATGTGGTTCTCATGAGAGATGTGCTGGTTCGCATCCGGCCACATACCTCTAAATTCCCCATATAAGATGGGTTTATACATAGCTCGATGGTGAGGTAAAACATCATGTGCAATCCAGGTGAATTATTACAGATTTGCTAAATACTATATCATGGTCTAAGTGAACCTAGAAATGAGATGCTAGAAAAAAAGAGTAGAATTGGAAAGTTAACATTTTAATAAGCCCGCAAAATAAACGAACGAACATTACGAACATTAGGAAGAAAGAAAGGAAAATAATTTTATTTAGTGACACATAAAATTTGACAAGAATTAAAAATGGTAAGTAAGTTGTTACTATTACAATTGTTGAAGTGTGGTTAGAGGGGCCTGCTGCCCCTTTGACTCTGTCTACCCCTTCGACATTATGGCCGTGATGTTATGTATGTATGTAACAACAAGTAAGTGATACTAAAAAGGCATTAGAAACAAAACCAAAGACCATACTAGTTCCTTATCGATCATAATAAGTGATTCAAATAGTTATTTACATACATTTAAATCCTCTTGCACGCAATCTAGAAGTAAAAGCAGAATCCTAGGGACACTAAGCTTCTTCATTTATTTTTTCGTAAAATAAACTCTGAATAAATGTGTTTTTTTTTTTTTTTGGAAGATTATTAAACGCTATTTCTTTTAATAAAATATTTACATGCTAAGAAAGATAATGTGCAAAATTTGCTCCTTGCCTAGCACGCCGTAATAGAGGACTTGATCTTTCATGATTTGAAATGTTGACTGACAGAATAAGATAAATTGTCTTGTTCCATCAGTCCAACCCAAATTGGAGCACATTATAAAGGCCTAACCAACATGATTGCTTTCCTCAAAATATCACCAAAAACTTTTATATCCGGCCTCAAAGTAAAAAGACAAAGTTTGACTGAAGTTTTCAGACAAATGCCTTATATTACAGGTACCCTCATCCTGGGAGGTACCCCAATGTTTTCTCCTAACATTTATTACAAGGAAAAACTCGAAACACAACTGTAGGGAACTAGCACGTTTTTTCTGGAAAGAAATTGAGGGAGTCCATCTTTTACTATTGCGTGTTCACACATCATGTTGGTTAAATAAATTGGGGGCGAAAATAAAGGAGTGAGGGATGTGTTAGGGTCCCGCAATTATGGTGTTCGTAACTTAGGACCTGGCTTACGTTGTGTTGACTGGCGTTTGGACCCTCATTAATATACGTTTGTGGTGAGAGCCTTCGTCGAGTGTAGATAGGCTTCCTCATGGCACTGGATCAGTTGTTAAGGGCATTTTACAATGATTTGCTGGTTCAATCCTGCCAGCAGTTTATGTGTAATACTTACATTTATATGTTAGAGTAAGTTGAAGGGAAATGTCATCCTGCTCAAACTGACGTCTATGGGGGCGATCAAGTATTTCGTAACGCAATTTGAGGGGGGGGGGGGAGTTACAGGGGCGGGAGGGGGGTGTTAGGACTACGTGTTGGGGTACAGAAAAACGTTAAGGCGCGTTACATAGGGTGGAGGAGGGTCAGAAATCCTTAAAAAAATAGTTACGTAATAATTGAACGGTCCATATCGTGATAAGTGAGATTATGAATGTGAATATTTCAGACAATTTTGTTACGTAAATTTTGCGTGAAAGAACAACAAACATCCATAAATCCTCATAAAAATCCACATTAACTGAAAGCAGGAATACAAATCTGCATCATTTTATGAAAATAAAGAGTTAGAGTTCATTTTTGGTAAGTTTCTCTACTTTTATAGAACAAGCTTCGTACAGGGTGTACCTAAGGGCTCCATTATTTCACCAGTTTTATTTTTACCTCATTAAAAAAACTACAACTAAAATTATTTCCAAAGTAGTTAGTTTCCAAAAAGTTAAAAAAAAAAACAGAAAAGAAAATACGAAATACCAAACACTCAAGAATACACTTAAGAAACGATCGAGGGAAGTGGCTAGCGGGGAAACGTAAGCGAATTAACTTAATAGAAACCCACTGCTCGTTTAATTAAGTGACCGAAATTGTCACTTAATTAACAATAAGGAAAACGAACTACATCGCACAGAGGTGGCGTACTGTATGTACTAATTGTAATTGCAAAAAAATACAAACAATTGTTTGCTCATGAATATTTTTGTCCCATGTTGGTAAAAGAATATGCCAATTATGTTATTACCTTGCATATCGTAAAAGGCGACTAATGGTATATCGGGTTTTGGGTATGTCAAATTTTGTGGAAATTGTATGGAGTTTTTTCACAATTTTTCCATCTAATTTAGTCCAGTTTTATTTTTGGCTAAATGTGGTTAAGGGGCTGGCAGCCTATTTGACTCTGCCTATACCTTCAGGGATTACGGACGTGATGTTATGTGTGTATATTTTTTGGGAATTAATTTTTATATTCTCCTTAAGAGCGATAGCTGGATGATTCGTTAGATGGTTCGAACCTGGATAAGTAAGTCTGAAATTTTCAAATACAAGTGTTTATACCGCAACGTATGGGTATTTGCGATTGTGTAGGTGACTAACAAGCTACTTCTCATTTTCGACAGTCTTCTATTTGACCCAGCTTATTATCACATTTATTTAAAAGTGATTGAAGGAGCCTACTGCTCATTTGGCGATTCCAGGCGGGACAATAAATATAGATGTATGTTTATAACGCTCGCTTTACCGTAAGGAAATATGCATGAGTATAGATATGTAACTATCATCCAATTTGTATTGCGAATTCCAGTGTCGTAATGAGGGCTTTTAAAACCGCCAGATGGCGCGAGGGAGTCACGCGGTCTTATCACTGTCACCATTGGCTTTTTGTTGACAGCGCCCTTCATAATGTGACACGTATGTCAGTTTGTTCTAACAGCTAACCAATGAGGAGTGTGACAAGTCCGCAGGTCACAGTTACGCCCCCTTTTGAATGTTTTAATTCAAAACACCCTCATTCAATCGAAACCCATTACTATTAGGAAATTAATAATGAACATTCTCTTCTACTGTAACGTTTTTAAATTTGACAGGCCCGTTGGTCGAGTGGTCCGTACCCTAGCCACGAAACCGAGTGTCTCGGGTTCGAAACCCGTTACGGGCAAATGTTTCGTGTGATGAACACGGACATTTGTACTCGAGTGATGGATGTTTATAAACGTATTTAAGTATGTCTATCCGTTCGTCTAGTACGAGTATCCATAGCACGAGCTTTAAGCTTAGTTTAGAACTAGGGAATTGGTGTGTCAGTCTTGAGATTTATTAAATGTAGTACGTATTGAAATAGAAATAAATATATTCTACAATATGTAGTGTTCGTCAATAAATGTTGAAAGTGTTCTGGTACTTCTGTTGCTGGCTTTTACACTTGAATCGTAATCCTAGAATGGAGGAATCTTGTTCTTACAATGTAGCATTTTCCTTCCATCTAACTTTGCGAAGTTTACCTGGAGGAATAAATTGGATCATGTTTATTGTTGTTAGTTATTTCTTTTATGTGAAGATTTTTCTAATAATATGTAAGATGTTTCTAATGTCTGAGAAAATATTAAACATTATTTATGTTGAACAATTTTATTATTAAGTACGAGTATTCATACTGCAATAGGAATGATGACGTCTCTGCTCTGGTTAATCTTACACTTTTATTGTAAGTAATCATATTATGTCATCTCTCACAGTCATTGATTGTATGATTTGGTTTAGAACATTTAAAAAATGTGTATATCACTCATGTATATTTTCAAGCTGAAAAGAGTATAACTACCGAGTTTCTTGCCGGTTTCTTCTCGGTAGAATCAGCATTCCGAACCGGTGGTAGATTCACATTGCTCTAAAGATTTTGTAAAATTGACGATTTATAAGTGCTTTTTTTAAGGCCTACATGAATAAAGAAATTTTGTTTTTTTTTTATTTTGACGTCACACATACTCGAACATAATAGGGTATAATCCATTATTTTAAACTATTTTAACAATATAGGTAGGCACAAAATAAACACAAAAAAAGTATTTTTCTTAAGCAAAATAGTTTAATTCAAAGTAAGGAGTATTTAGGCAGCTCAAAATAATTTTCTTAAACTCTACATACTGCTACGGAGTATTCAGGCAGTCGCAAATTTTTTTTTTGTTCCAGACTATATGGAACAAAAATGGCATGATAAATTTCCAGTTTGTTGAACAAAGAACGAAACATAACTAGCTGGTAGCGAAGCGATGGCGGCTCCAATTCTCTGCTGAGACAAACTACACTTAATTTGTTTACGAAGATGGATGCATCAGTAACTTGAGTATTGTCAGGGCGATTGTTTCTCCGGCTGATTAATTCACCCTGAGGGTCTGACGATGCCAGGCGTTGATAGATCACAAGAACAAAGTAGATTTTTTTTAAAATATCATTTTATTTGTTTATCGTGTTTAAGAACAATTTTTTAAAAGCTGTTTAGACGAGCGGTTAGACACCCTGGCTATAAAAGCAAAGGTTGCGGGTTTTTATTCCACTGCAAATGTTTGTGTGGTAAACATAGTGATTGGTAAATGAACCACGTGTTACTGTAAATCAGACTATATTATAGTCAATTACATATTGTAATATAATATCGTTGCAAATATTAGATGATTATTGACTGATATCAAACATTTGGCTGCGTCATTATGTAATCCTACTAAAATTATAAATATGAAAGTTTGGGAGGATTTTTGTTACTCTTTCACGCAAAAACTACTAAATCGATTTTAATGAAACTTAACAATAATATAGCTTTTATACTCAAATAACACGTAGGCTATATTTTATCGATATACCACGCGAGCTAAGCCGCGTGAAGCAAGTTTTTCATATAACAGTGAATGTTTACTATCAATTTACAATGTTCTCATCTTGTAGACTACTGAGAGTACCTGAGATAAGTCTATTGATTTCTGCAACATATTTAGGTAAATATGTTATGTCTTCGTTTTTCTTTGTCGTAAGTAAATAAAGAAGCATAAGTAAATAAATCAAGGGAGAAACAAAAGGGAACTGGCGGGACCATTTTCATCGAGCGATTAATTACGAGCTACAAGCTACGACGTAGCACTCGTAGACAATGGCTCGTAGACGATGCTACGGACGTTCGGACAGGTCATCATTAAGAGTCACGTTGGTAATATTATTGCGATAAAATCGTATTTTACCATAGTATGATTATGTTATTACATACATTCATCATGTTTGACATCTATCGAGGAGTAAGTAGAGTTTACGGAGCGATGAGTTCCTTTATGGTTTAACTGAAAATCGAGTTGGGTTAAGCCGTGAAAAGTAGTGACAAGTGGCTAGCTCGTCGCCTATATTATAATTAGTGATGCCGAACTATCGATAGTTTCGCTATCGATAGTTGACATCGAAAATCAGTTAGAATATCGATAGGACTATCAATACTATCGATCCCAAATTGGGGTAATACTATTGATGACTTGCAATACTATCGATAGTATCGATAGTATCATCACTAATTATAATCAAAAAGCTAACACTTAATACACCATTAGTCGCCTTTCACGACAAAGTAAGAAAGGTACACTGTTGGTTCATTATTTTTGAGTCCCAGACTAATACGGGACAATATTGACAGGCCCATTGGTCGAGTGGTCAGAGACCCTGGCCACGAAACCAAGGGTCACGGGTTGGAATCCCGCTAGGGGCAAATTTTTCGTGTCATGAACATGGACATGTACTCGACTCATGGATGTTTATAAATGTATTTAAGTATGTCTATCAGTTCGCCTAGTATCCGCAGCACAAGCCTTATAAGCTTAGTTTGAAACTAGGGAATTGGTGTGGAGCAGGACTATTTATTATTAGTTAACATTTTAAAATTTTTATTTGTAAATATTTGTCCCATGTTGGTCGGGGACTAAAAAATAATGTGCCAAATGTGGTTCTTGCCTAGCATGTCGTAAAAGGCGACTAATGGTATATGGGGTTTTGGGTATGTGATTTTGTAGGCAACGAGCTAGCCACTTGTCATTACTTTTTCACAATTTTCTATTTAACCCAGCCCATTGTCCCATGTTGGTCTGGGGCTTAAAAAGAATGTGCCAACTGTGGTTCCTAGCATGCGGGGATTATGGGCGTGATGTTATGTATGTAGTTGTAAATATGCGTTGTATCTTAATACGTCATAACATACTACCGAAAAATACCATCTACAGGGGTTTTGGTTCAAGCCTTGGAAATGTCCGGCCGGTAATTAAGTATTTAACTAACTAACTAACTGAACTTTAGGTATTTAAATCAATTAAAATTCATTCAAATATACAAGATGCATTTAATACCACTTTTCAAATTTTATCCAGGCCTTAGGTATCGTCACATTTATGAAAAAAAAGAGAAAAGGTAAAATTTTCACAATAAAATATCTTGTGCGGCGGCGCACAGCAGTATCTACAAACGTAGGTTTTTTGATATAACTTTGTAATGACATAACTTAATATTGTTGTACTAGGTGACATTAAACGAAAAAACATTTATATCGTTATTTTTGATGACTGGCCCGATGGCTTATTCGGTAATCACCCTGACCCATGCGCCAAGAGCAGTGGGTTCGATCCCCACCCAGTACCAACATTTGTATGATGAATACTTGTGTTTGTTCTGTGTCTGGGTGTTAATATGAATATTTAAGTATATATTTGTAATACCACTGTTGATTTTGCTAACCGTAACACAAGTGCTTAAGCTACTTACCTCGAAATCAGATCAATGTATGTGATGTAGTGGGATATTTATTTATTTTTCATAACAATTGCCTTAGTCAAATTTGGAGAGTGGTTTTAATTGTATCTTGTATGTAATTAGAATAGGGTTAAAAGAACAATGATTTGTGTAACAGAAAAACGTTATTATCTCGAGTTCTTTTGGAAGAACACAATCCAAGATAATGTAGACCTTATACTCGTAAGTCCTATTACTGATTAAATATTGTTATCATTCAAAGAAACTCCAAAAAGTTCAACCAAACTAGTTTTATATAAATTCAAAAGTACTCAAGTAAATATGTGAATCCGCAAAAATTTAGAACCTTTTTATAGTATGATTTATTACCAAAATCGTATGACGGAGTAGGGTTTGCTTTTAATACATTAAAGTAACTTAGATTTTACATTATACTTTCCAAACAAAACAGCAATCTATCGTCCAAAGGTTTCTAGAAAAATGGTTCTAAAAAATACATAGTTAAGCAAAATAAATGACGCCTTTCTTGGACATTGGCAGTATAATTATTTAAAGACACGAATGGGCTATAAATCTACAAAATAAATAAGAACGACTAAAAAGCAACAGTCATTTGTTTATTTCGACTGGCCCGTTGGTCGAGTGGTCAGAGATCCTGGCCACGAAACCAAGGGTCGCGGGTTCGAATCCCGCTAGGGGCAAATGTTTCGTGTGATGAACATGGACATTTGTACTCGAGTCATGGATGTTTATAAACGTATTTAAGTATGTCTATCCGTTCACCTAGTATCCATAGTACAAGCATCAGCTTAGTTTGGAACTAGGGAATTGGTGTGTCAGTCTGAAAGATTTATTTATTTATTTGTAGTTTTGGGAATTACTAACTGACTAGCTTGGTGATACGACTTTGCTTGGATACAGACAGTTCAATGTATCTAAAACCATGTGAAATGGAACAACACCATCTATTAGTAGAATTTCAAAAGTCTAACGCACTACTTGAATGTAGGCCATATAAAAAAATCTCTACATACTCCTACGGAGATTCAGGCAGTCGCAAATTTTTTTTTTGTTCCAGACTACTTGGAACACAAATGGCAAAAAAGTTTAAGAAATATAATGATAAATTTCCAGTTTGTTAAACACAGAACGAAACATAACTAGCTGGTAGCGAAGCGATGGCGGCTCCAATTCTCTGCTGAGACAAACTACACTTAATTTGTTTACGAAGATGGATGCATCAGTAACTTGAGTACTGTCAGGGCGATCGTTTTCTCCGGCTGATTAATTCACCCTGAGAGTCTGACGATGCCAGGCGTTGATAGATAACATGAACAAAGTAGATTTTGTTAAAAATGTCATTTTATTTGTTTATTATGTTTAAGAACGCACATATTTTAGGCATCACTTCTTAAGCTTATTATCCCGAAATAATAATAATTATTCTGGGATAAAATAAGCTTAAGTATATAATAACACGTTTTTTCATGAAAAACTAATAAACCCATTAATAACAAGCATTTACGTTTATAATATTAAATAGAATTTCTAAATAATACCAAATTTTTTAAATAAAGTAACCCAACTCTTGCGAAAAATCAGGCTAATGGAACAAGGATTCCCAGAGGGATACCGTTTTTCCATTACCTACATAATATCACGTTGGTATCATAAGTTATATTAAAAATGTAGGTAATGCGAAGCTTACTTTACGTTCAATGAAAATGATAGTATGGCTTCATAGTAAAATTTGTTCCGGAACATTTGTCAATAGATGGCGCTGTACGTAATGAGAACGGACAAGTTAATTTTTTCTCAAGACTATATACAGGGTTATTTGTAAACCATCAACGACCTCGCAGGAGTAGATTACTGACATTATAAACAACAACGTTTGTTCTACGACTTTTCCAAAATGCGACTTTAACTAAGCGGTTAATGTAATATGCATACTTACCCTAAGGTAATGCCAACTAAGAGCTTGGAACGTACCTGAAAAATAAAACAAAAGCATTTAATATTTTACTTTAATACAAAAAACCTAACTTTATAAGCTCCAAATCATGTGATGCTCTAAGTACATGTACTATTACTTGGCTAATTTGTATTTAAGTACCATTTTCCCCGGTCCTTCCAAGTTTACCCCGGGAAAGGTCCCTCTTTAATGACTGCTATCGACAATACTTGTACGAAAAAAGGTCAGATATTTTTACTTGCTTGTAATATTATAAAGCATAATTATTACAATGTAAAAAATTCTATATAATTGAAACTGAAATTACTTTTTTATGTGATAGTGTAGGCGACGAGCTATTTGTATTTGTTACTATTTTTTCATAATTTTTCATCTAACCCAGCCCCGTTTTATTTTTGCCTGAATGTGGCTAAAGTGGCTAACTCGTCTCCTACACAATCACATACTCAAAACCCGATATACCAGTCGCTTTTTTTCACATGCTAGACAAGGAACACAGTTGGCACATTATTTTTAAGTTTCAGATCAAGATGGGACATCTACTCATTTTATGAATAAAAGTAGCCTATGTCATAGCAGGCCTAAGCATTTTAGGCGTCTGATAGGCAGACAGATGGACAAACGTCTAATAAGCAGACAGACGGACAAATTGATAGATAGAGTAAGTTTCGCATTTTTTATATTTTTATCAATATTAATAATAATATCAGTATTAAGTTATAAGGTTATAAAAAAAACTACAATTTGAATTCTAAAAGACCATTCATTCGTGAATACTGACACAGTTGTTAATAAAATAAATAATAGGATGTGTTATTTTATACTATTGTATATCACTATTACACTATATTGTTTTCGCGAATATACTCCTACTAATTGTAAGCCATATTATTCAAAATGTTTTGATGAGAAATATACAGAATACATCAAATATTTAATCTCTTTTATCAAAAATAATATATCAAATTACTGTCGATCACTCAAGTTGGTTGACAATCACTTGCTGATATTTATCTAGCGGACTCAATACAGAAAATATGATCTTGCACAACTTCTTAAATCCTTTAAATTGGTTCCTTAAAATAATGCGTTCAATAAGTAGGTAACGTTTAGCATACACTCAAAATAACCTTGTATCATACTATTATTATAAAGAGGAATAAAATTATAAAGTGGAATTAAATTTTTAAGGGCAATTAAATTATAAAGTGGAATAAAATTATAAAGAAAAAAGATTTGACTGTTTGTTTGTTTGAATTGAATAGGCTGCGAAACTACAAAACTAATTTGAAAAAGTATTTCACCAATGGAAAGCTACTTTATCTGCTAGTAGGCTTTATATTTTATCTCCGTTTATATGCGGGGCGTTGCTAGTATTGTATACTAGCAACGCCCCGTGGTTTCAGCCGCATAGTTCCCGTTCCCGTTGGAACGGAAATAATATATATATAGCCGATTTTAATTGCTGATTATACTTTATCATTCCTATTGGTGAATGATTTTTTCAACTTTGTCCAGTAATTTATGAGCCTATTCAGTTCAAACATGCTGAGTAGAGATCTTTTAGGTACTTACATATTTTACTCCTTTTAAATTATGACAGTCTGTTATTTTAAATATTTGTTATGTATGTATGTGTAACCTAACAAACATTTTTCTTTTCTTTCTTTCTTTATTTCAATCAAATCTTTATTCCTTATAAAATTAGTATGATAGGGGTAGGTACAACACACCGCATGCGTAGGTCTACGTTCAGGCACGTTCAAAACGCAGGAGCCATTAGGATTCTCCTCGCGGTACCCCGAGTTCTAGTTAATCGTGCATGTGTACTCGTGTAGTACGATTTGTCTGGATTTTAAATGCGTCTGTGCATAAAAATACAAAATAGACGTAATTTATTGCCTTTTTACTGGAATAAGACGAAGTATTCTTAAATCGTTTCTGTATAACGTGAATTTATACAAAAAAAATGTTAAGCGGAGGGGAGTCCGGCCATACCTCCTCAGGGCGTACGCATATATAAAGAAGATAAATTCTAATCAGTTCTTAACTGTTCAATTAAGTGCTAATTTGGAGGTATCATCTTCCTAGCGTTATTTCCCGTTATACGTTAAGGCCGATTCGTTCAGTAACAATTAATGTTGATCAACTTTCTTCGGTCTATTTATTATTTAAACTCGTCCCTTCCTTTGAGCACAGTACCCTGTGCTACAGGGGACGTTTTTGACCACTTCGTTATACTGTAAGTGACAGGTTATCCCCTATAGTGTCGGGTTAGGGAGCCATGCGCATGGCTTTGGGCTCAATGGGGTATTTTTACGAGTTCAGAGCCGATATTTTGTGTGGGTTTATATAAAACTAGATTTTGCCTGCTGTTTCGCTCGCGTGGTACATCGATGAAACATAGCCTATATGTTATTCGGGTGTATGAGCTATATTATTCTAAAGTTTCATTAAAATCCATTCAGTAGTTTTATTTTGAAAGAATAACAAACATCCATCCATACATACAAACTTTCGCATTTATAATATTAGTAAGATCATTGAGGAACATTGGTATATATCAACTCTGTCGTATTAGAACAAATAATACACTCTTTAGTGCTAGTGTAACGCACCCACAATCTCGATCGTAACAAATATAGTATATATTTTTATTTATGATTATCAAACAATGTACAGACGTAAACACATTTATAAATATCAGGCTTGAGTACAACTGTGTTTGTCACATGAACATTTAGCATTGGCTGGATTCAAAATATCAACAAAAACAAAGCAGATCTACTTTCATCGGTCTATTTATACAAATCCCTTTCCCTGTAGCACAGTACCCTGTGCTACAGGGGACGTTTTTGAACACTTCGTTATCCTGTAAGTGACAGGCTGTCGCCGATAGTGCCGGGTAATTGACAGCGCGTTAGAGAGTCCCGCTCCTGGCCTTGGGCTCAATGAGGTATTTTCATGGGTTCGAAGACGATGTTTTGTGTTGATGTATCTGAAATATCATTGAGTAACAATCATGCATCTCTACAGTTTCGTCTATATTTCATCCACAATTAATCTTTATCTCTTAACTAACTGTCCCGGTGCACTTCGTAACGCCCTGTTCTCGGATTTTCTTTTATTATTTTTCTTACAATGTTTCCATATTTTCTTATCGTAAAAACCATTCCTGGAAGATAACAAATATTTTAGAATAAAAATCAGCCAAATCGGTTTAACCGTTCTCCAGTTTTAGCGAGACTTACGAACAGCAATAAATTTTTATATATAAGAAGATTAGTACAGCATGTATGCTATGGATATTTAATAACGTATAAGTTAATAATCTTATTAATATTAAAAACGCAAAAGTTTGTATGGATGGATTGGATGTGTGGATGTTTGTTAATCTTTCACGCAAAAAGTACTGCATGGATTATAATGAAACTTCACAATAGTATAGCTTATACATTAAAATAGCACAGAAGCTCTGTTTCATCGATGTACCATGTGAGCAACGCCGCGGGCGGAAGCTAGTTCGTTTATAAAAGTCCATTTACAGAAATAAGATGACCATGTTTCTTAAATAGACGTAGATGTCTCAATAAAAGTACAAATTTATATCACTAACTCAACAGGAAGGAAACGTACAGATTCAGATATGTAACCTTGATGAAAATTTTATACTCTAGTCTAAGCGTTACAAGCATTAGCACATACATACATAACATCACGCCCATAATCCCGCAAGAGTAGGCAGAGTCAAAGGTATAAGTAAGTACTATGCTCAAATCTGGACTTGCCATGAATCAAAAAAGGTAAACAATATCCAACGCTTTAAAATAAAAATGTTCCAACCAAAAATGGGTGAAGCATTCACCGCGTTGCGAATCCACAACATTGTCTTGTCGGACTTAATTAACAAAACAAAAATGGACCTCAAAAATATTCCTCTCATTTACTCCACTCAATTGTTGCCTCAATTAATCTCTTCAATGGAAAAATAAAGAGGCCAAATTAAGTGCTCAAGTAACCAGATAAAGAGCGTTTTGGAAGGAAATAACTCACCTTTTGTTAGAAATGTGCCCGAGGGGCCTATTTAAAATTGTTACATTTGATTTATAACAAAGGGGACTTGAAGCTTATTGTTTAATATTATCAGATCATTTCCACGAATGAGCAAAGTACTGAAGTTTGGGTCCGCAATCTGGAGCTGATGATACGACAGTAAACCACATCCAATATCCGTAACACAAGTGCTTAAGCTACTTACCTCGGGAGTCAGATGAATATAAATATGTGATGTAGTCTGATATTTATATTTTTTATAGTTATATTTTAACACCTTAAGTTAAAGGCACTCATAGTCAAATTACGTTAATTAGCAATATATTATTACGTATAATAACAATATTTAACCATACTGCTATGTCACGGTGACTACTTACAATCAGGCTAGCCGTATACCTACTTGTTTACTATCTTCAGTGGTATAAAAAAGAAATGGCAGATCGAAAAACAAACGCTAAAAGTATTTTCTTGGGACTGAATTTCTCAGCACCCTTAAGCACCCTTAACCGACGAGCGTGTATGTAAAGACTTATGAATGTAGAAGAAGCTAAAGGTGTGTGTCAGGATCGTAGCAAATGGAAGTACGTGATCTCTGCCTACCCCCATGGGAAAAAGGCTAGTACATACATTATTTATGTATATACTAGCTTCTGCCTACTTAAGAGCGGTGGTAGCTGAATGGTAAGGACACGCGCCTCTTAACCGAGGAGTGCGGGTTCAAACCCAGGCACGTACCTCTGGATTTTTCAAGACTATGTACGTATTTATACCACTAGCTCGACGGTGAAGGATAACATCGTGATGAAACCTGCAAATTCAAACAACTTTGGATTTGTAACCATGATCCAAAAATTGTCTGGTTCCCCTATCTTAGGGTTACGAAGGTCAGATCGGCAGTCGCTTCAATGTAATTACCAAACTCGCTAAATCCTTGATCATGGTCTAAGCGGACCCCGTCTAAACACTGGACATAACGCTAGGAAAATGAAATGATGAATGATGTACTAGCTTCTGCCCGCGGCTTTGCTGGCATTGTACATCAATAACACATAGCCTATATATCATTCGGGTGTATAAGCTATATTATTGTAAAGTTTTATTAAAATCCATTCAGTAGTTTGTGGGTGAAAGACTAGCACACATTTATACATTCTGACAAACTTTCGCGTTTATAATATTAGTAGGATGAATTTCTCAGGAGCCCTTGTCACAAGCTCGCATTTCTAACTCCTAATACTACTCCTAACGAATATTATTGAACCTCTAAATGTACTTCACAGCCTAGTATTTTAAAAAACAAGTCTCATTTTTGTAAGATTAAAAAGGTCCATGGCGCAGATTTATTACTCTCGCCCCTGACCGCTGTTATGCATAAAATTAATTTGTCACAAAGCCACTGGTTCGCCGCATTATTATGTAATTCAGGTGCCTTTGTGAAATTCGGGCGAAGCGTATGACGTTATATTGATTGGAGCTATTTGTGAAGCGAAGTTATTTTGATATGAGGCTGGAGAGAATTTTTTACCTTTTCTGAGGATACTGTACGTCTCATGAAACATGGGCTGTAGGTTTCTTGTTTGTTAAGTTATAATTTTGATAAATACATAGGTACTATTAATTTGGTATGGCCTTACGTTAAATTTGGACTAGAAAAACCTGTAGTAATTGTGTTCCTTGCCTAGCATGTGGTAAAAGGCGATTAAGTTTTCTAGAAACAATAGACGTGTCTCTCAAACTTAAGTACCCTCATTTTGATTTTCATATTCAAACTCAAACTCAAAATATCTTTATTTACGTAGGCCTCAAAAAAGCACTTGTAAATCGTCAAGTAAAACATAAAAAATAAAACAATTTGAATCTACCAACGGTTCGGAATGTCGCATCTACTCGTAAACTCGGTACTTACTATTTTCAATGCCAGATTGAAAATTAAATTTAAAATTTACTGATGAAATTAATATTTATAGTACATACAGTTAATGTTCATCGAAGATTTGGGCAAGTATTATTACAAGTAAAAGGTAAACCAGAGCAGACCAGCCTCTGAAGGTGGGACTTATTATTTACTTAATACAACATTACTTATAACAAGTGCTCAAGCTTTTCATACTTTGGAATCAGGCTAATGTATATTATGTAATGTTATTAGATAAATAAATATAAATAAATATCAGACTACATCACATACATTAATCAGACTCCAAGGTAAGCTTAAGCACTTGTATTACGGATATCAGAATCAACAGTAGTACCATTATAAATATATACACAGAACAAACAAGCTTTCGTAATACGAATGTCTGTCCTGGGTGGGAATCGAAATCCCTCAACTCATGGGGCAAGGTCACTACTGAATGCGCCATCGAGCCAGTCAAAAAGAGAGAGATACTTATTTATTTGGAATAAACATACAAATTTATTGTATACTAGCTGTGCCAGCGATGTCACCCGCGTTTATGGTTAATATATAAAGACTATTTCCGTCATACATGATTTCTATGTAACTTTAACCATTAAGGCTGCACACGCGACGGAAGCTTAAAAAATGGAGTAACTTCTCCTGTTTTCTCAACATTTTCCTTCACTACTCTGCTCCTATTGATTGAAGCGTGATGAAAAGTATACTATAACCTGCCCAGGAGTATGAAGAATAATTGTACCAAGTTTCGTTAAAATCCTTCGAGTATTTTTGTTTCTATAAGGAACATACAGACAGACAGACAGACAAAAATTTTACTGATTGCATTTTTGGCATCAGTTATTTTGAAAATATATTTCATGTACAGAATTGACCTCTCTACAGATTTATTATAAGTATAGATTATATATACATATATATCATCATGCCTGTAATCCCCGAAGGGGTAGACAGATTCAAAGGGGCAGTTTAACAACATTCAGCCATGGAATAAAATTGGGTTGGGACATTATGAAAAAAGTAGTCACAAGCTAGCTCGTCGTCTTAACCATCACATACCCAAAACCCGATATATCTACTATTAGTCGCCTTTTACGACATGCTAGGCATGGAACTCAGTTGGCACATTCTTTTTAGGTCCCAGACCAACATTTATTATTGTCTATTTTATTTTCATGCTGTTAATAAACGTTTATAAATCTGCCCAGACCCTGGCGCAAATTCGTATTTATAGATCCAAATAGGAATGCCATGTAGGATTTTATGTTCTCCTTGTATGTGATATGAAATAGCTATCTACAGAACACGGACTAGTAAAAAAAAAAGGACTCCACCACTAACTAGACGTTGAAGCTCCTCAGGTGCTCCAACTTGACACGCAACTTACGTCACACATTGACATAATAAGATCTCAAAATGACATGCATAAACGTGGCTTCACGCTATAGTATAACAGCGTGGAGTCCTTTTTTTTACTAGTCAGTGCTACAGAAATATCGTCGTTCATAAATCCAACGCTTTCATTTGTCTTATGGTTTTTGCAATACCAATTGAGTTCAAAAACAATTTTAAATCTCATTGTAAAACGCGAATTCGTATTAACATTTAAATCTCTCGTAAAAACGTTTATTCGTAACCTTGTCGCTTAGTCATTGCGCTTTATAGTAAGCAGTAAACATACTCGTATCTTTAACGTATCTTTAAAAACTCAGTTAACAACTTAATACTCTTAAAATATTGTGCCGTCGCCGCCTGAAAGATACGACTGCTGTTAAGTGTTTACGACTCAAACTGGGGGACGTCCCACATTCCACATCTTAATATCGTTTATTCTATAAACAGCGAGTGCTTTTTAGGAGATATTGTGTATGCGTAAAGTTTACTGCAGAATTTTCATCTGAAGCTAGAATTAAAGTACCATAAGTGTAGTATTCTATGTTGGTCTGGTGCTTTATAATGATGCAGTATATTCTTTGACTAGCATGTCGTATAAGCGACTAATGTTGCATTGGGTGTTAGGTTTGCGAGTCGTCGTCTACACAGACGATGACTTAGCCACCAATTTTTCATAATAATATCTACCTTAACTCAATTTAGTTTTTTAACGGGGGTAGTTAACCCCTTTCCACATTCATCCAAAAAAAACTATCTGGGGCTGGGTTAGATGACAAATTGTGCAAAACTCATCACACACCTAAAACTCATGCCATTAGTCGCTTTTTACGGCATACTAGGCAAGTAACAGTTGGAACATTCTTTTTATTAAGTCCCAACCAACATGAGAATACTATCCATGGTACAGAAATGAAAAAAAGTATTTTTGTTACTCAGAGCACACTAAGTGCTCTTACCGACCACTGTGTTACTTGTTAACCGTTACCACTGTGTACAACCCTTCGTTAGACGTTGCGTTTTACGTCGGGCGACAATTTTCAGCAGACGTACTTAAGGCTGTGTGCAGACTGGCGTAATTTGATTTGGCGCTGCGGGGCGCTCGCTACTAGCTTCCTGTTTATTTTGAGCTCGCCAATATGAGTATACCTACCATGACGATGTGACGAGGATAATATTATTCTAGCGAATGTTATATGACTTTTTTTTTTAATTTGCTTTAATGTTTTTTTTACTGAGTGATGCATCACTTGTTGGTACGTCCGTTTTGAGTCCCAAATAAATAAATGTATTAATTTATTTATTTGGGACTGAATATGTGATATATGATAAATAAATGAATTCATTTATTTATTTGGGACTGGCACACCAATTCCTTAGTTCCAAACTAAGTTTAAAGCTTGTCCTGTGGATACTAGGTGAACGGATAGACATACTTAAATACGTTTATAAACAACATTTGCACATCGGGATTGGAACCCTTGGTTTCGAGGCCAATATCTCTGACCACATGACCAACGGGCCTGTCAATGAAAATAGTAAAAGTTTAGTGTTTAAACAAGGTGAAATATAGTGCATAATAAAACGTTTAAAGTTTCTTCTGCCGACCTGACTGATTTGTTTGTCTAAAAATGGTTTAAGGATTTTGCTGCTTTTTAGGCTCTGATCTTGGGATTGCAGACGTGATCGTATGTATATTATAAGGCGTCGCTGATGACATTCTAGGTAAGGAACCAACTTTAGAACATTATTTTTAAGTCTTAGACCAACATGGGAAAAATTTTGGTAGAACCTAGTGCATAATAAAACTCTTGATTATTTGGCAGCAACAGTGTATACCAGCCCTTGCTGCTCGCAGCGTGCGGGCTGGCGTCTGTCGTTAGCGCGGAACAAATGACGCGGATGTAACCTACGGCGGTACAGCACACTGCGATGAACTACAGTGAGCCTTCTTTAATTGTAAATAGTTTAAATTTTATTTTAACAAGGGAAAGCAAAGTAACAGACTATTATTGAAAGATTTATTTGAGATAAGAATATTTCTTAAAAAAAAATATCTACTATCTAACAATTGAAACCCGAAGTCTTGTCATAATACGATTGACTGTTTTGCCGTAACTCCCCAAAATCGGAGTAAAGGTATAGATTAGACGAGACAATGGTGCCCTTAGGGCTTTGGAACCTATGAATGGTAACGGGATTACATTCATAGAAATCCTTATTATCGATGTCAATCTATTCTGAAAATGACCTAATCATATTAATAAATAAGTCAAGCAATGTTTATGCCATCTGGTGGATATTATTCTTCAGAAAACTCTCATTGTTACTCGTAAACTGTGTAGGGCTTTACTTTCCTCATTTTTATACTGTGTCTTTGCTATAACATACACGCATTTTGTCTACTCACAATTTGTTATACGAGCGCTTGAGTCTTTACGTATTCCCCAGTCGGTGTTTGTTTATATAACCTTAGTCAAAATGTTGGTTGAATTTCAGAAATGTTTAGTCAAACAAATACTGTTTATTTTTTATGCTATAGGGTAGGAAAAAGCAGACGGCTCTCCTGATGAAAACTGATCGCCACAACTCATAGGCATATGCAGTACCAGAGTCATCACAAATACGTTGTCGCCCTTAAAAAGGTAGTATGTTCTGTTCTTATGTTTCCATGTCAAAATATTGGAAAGTGTTAAATAAAGAAAGCCAGCTTTTATCATAGATATTCACTTATTTTATTATAATTCAACACACGTTTTACATACAATCTGTACGTATCGGCCATGACATCTTGAGAGAAACAGTGTTGCCAACATAAAAGTACAATATTTAACAGAAAGCGCCAATGATAGCAACTAATTACACAGTTTGGATGAGCTTGGCAGAAAATGTCGAGAGAAGGAAGCAATAGTGGTGTGCCAATCATCCAGATGATGTAGGTGGAATTTAGTATTTTGTTGCGATGAATGATGGTGATTGGCGATTAGAAATAGCCCGAACAGCTCCTAAGAACACTTTCGTTTATACTTCAACACCAAATATCCAATCCATAGTACAATGTATGTATATCACTATAGCGAGTATTATAGTTTTACTATGCATCATAAAAAAATAAATAAATTATCTAGACTGATACACAAATTCCCTAGTTCCCAACTAAGCTATAAGCTTGTCCTATAGATACTAGGTGAACGAATAGACAATATGTTTATAAACATCCATGACTCGAGTACAAATGTCCATATTCATCATACGAAACAATGCCTCAAGCGGGATTTGAACCCGCGACTCTTGGTTTCGTAGCCAAGAGTCTCTGACCACTCGACCAACGGGTCTGTCAAAAAATAATACTCGCTAAATCTAGAGTCAGAGACAAAACGGGTCCTAATAGAAATTGACATAAATCTAGTTCACTTAATTCGGCTAAATGGCTAATGGCTAATGGTTGAGTGGATAAATCTTTACAAGAAAATATTCTGTTAGACACTTTTTATGAGGGTAGCTAACGTTTTTCTTAAAGCTTTAAGGTTATATTTCTCTGTCGCGTAATCCTGAGCTCTGAGCAGAAACCATTTCTTAATACTAAAATAAGGATATGAGACGAGTTGGCTTTACACATGCCGACTGCAAGCTTTCGGTTGCTTATGACACATATTTATATATGTATTAAGTCCCATGTTGCTCTGGGATTTAAAAAGAATGTGCCATCTATGTTCCTTGCCTAGCATGTCGTAAAAGGCGACTAATGGTATATCGGGTTGGGTATGTGATTGTGTAAGCGACGAGCTAGCCACTTGTTTCTACTTTCTCACAATTCTCCATCTAACCCTGTTCAGCCTGATTTGGCTAAAAGTTGTTAAAAGGGCTAGCCGCCCCTTTAACTCTGCCTACCCCTTCGGGGATTACAGGCGTGTTTATAAGTATGTATGCTATTAAATTTACTATTATGGAGGCCAAGAGCAGGTTTAACGTTCTTTGACTCAGTCTCGGGGATTCTGGGATCCTTGATCTGTAAAATCGTACAGTGTAAAATCCGCTTTACGGATCAAATCCCCGTTCGTTTCAACGACGTCAACCGTAATTTTTGGGCTATTGTGAAAGAGCTTAGGTCTATTTGGCCCTATTTATGCATGTAAGTAAAAGGGCTTTGCTACATAGAAAAGAATATGTTTCTGACTACCTACATGAAACCTTTTGTAATACCAAATTTTCGGGATTTCGTCAAACATTTTTGATTTGGTAATATGGAATATGGAACTGACTTTATAGATTAGGGGTTTCTTTTTACTCTTTATCTCTCGCTGACTACCTACTTTTTTTGACATCATAATGGTGCAATGATTGTGACTTTACGTCGAATGTGAGAGGCATAGATTTGTTCCCCGCATCAATATTTATTAGTTAGTTATACTTAACAAACTTAAGTCTCAGGCCAACATGGGAGTATATTCTAACTCACTATCGGTAAAAATGGCTATCTGGAATTTATCTCATAGTATTTTGAAAGAAAGAAAGAAAGAAAAAACATTTTTTTATTAGGTAACACACATACACACATAGCAAATATTTAAAATGTCAGACTGTCATAATTTAAAAGGAGTGAAATATGTAGCACCTAAAAGGTCTCGGCTCAGTATATTATATCGCGGTGGCACTATGCTCATCGCGACGCTGGTTTTCAGCAGATGCCTAGAGATCAGAGCGTTTAGTACTGCCCAAACACACCTTACATTAACACCTAAAATTACTAAACAAAATAAACTAAGTTATGTTTCTAAACTTTTTGCAACAGACTCCGTCGACAGCGTACAAAAGGTAATAAATAAATAATTATTTGGTCCGGCAGTTTCCTCTTGATCGCAACGCAGCGGAGATCGCAGTTTATTGCGGAGCTAACATAAAGCCAGCAGAAGAGCTATTACCGATTTGTTCACATAAAACTAAAATATAGTTTTACTGACACCATTCTTTTTGGTAGAATACGGATAAGTTTGTCACAATTTTGTATAAACGGTTGTCTTAGGTGCTTAGGCGACTAATGTTATATCGGATTTTGGGTATGTGATTGTGTAGGGGATGAGCTAGCTTAGACTTGTCACTACTTTTTCATCATAATCTATATAGACCACCACAGTTTTGTTTACGGCTGGAAGTGGTTAAAGGGACAGGCTGCCCCTTCGACTCTGCGTACCCTTGTCCTTTATTAAATCAATAATATAATTATCTGGTCTTTGGTTATGGTTTTGAATTCAAACTACTGGTATTCTCTGTCTGTTTATGTTTTATATATATATTTTTGTGATTCAATCAATATTCATCTGAATTATTTCCAACTAGCTGGCATTCTTAGTCACGAAGAGTGACTAAAATCGTATGATCACCGAATATTTACACACTAAAGCACCGTCTAATTTTTTTTCTTTCTTATTATAAGCCTTGTTCTAACAATTTCAATTTACTGCACCAAATAAAGCTGCTAAATCTGTCTAATATCACGCCCGAAATCTCATCTCATCAATCAGAACGGTAAGCAAAGTCCAAGGAAGAGTAAGCTGCCAAAATTACTTTCAGTCAAAAATTAAAATTTAAAAATTAAAGTTAGAAAAAAAAACTAACTAAACTTCACGCCAGTTCCCTAGCGAGGTAGGTAGAGAGAACCGAACGCCATATGACACGATCCTTACACACCTCACTGGCCTCTTCGACATTTATAATCCTTATCATACAAGCTCTACGGTTTTTATGACTCCTAACAGTCTGTTAATACATGAAAAATCTGGTCGTGGTAGGTGACCCTGGGCCTTCCTAAAAAATGTGGAAAAATGGGTGAAACGTAGCTAGGTTATAGCCTACACACTCACTAACACAAAATAAGCAATCTATTTTTTTTTATAAATGTCCATAATGCACAGGTAAACATGCGGGCCCTACCATCGGCCAATAAGATGGGTAATTGCTTCGGCTCTTGTGTTTACAAGAGCTCGT
Organism: Glyphodes perspectalis; assembly: GCA_951394215.1. Classification (NCBI taxonomy): domain Eukaryota; kingdom Metazoa; phylum Arthropoda; class Insecta; order Lepidoptera; family Crambidae; genus Glyphodes; species Glyphodes perspectalis. Next base: position 3,859,399 of record OX596220.1, read on the forward strand.
AAATTGCTTCCAAGTGTCCGGTCGTCACTACTACAGCATCACTATAGCACTAATATACTACTTTACTCTGTAGGCTGTAAAACAAAGAGATAAGGTTCATTTCTGCACGAAGTTTGATTAGCTGTTACCTCGTTCGATCTTTAACGTTTTACGTTGGAAGTTGTTTTGTTTTAAGAAACTACTGAGTAGATAATAAACTGCTATAAATTGTATCTCTTTTGTAACTTAGTAAAATAAGGTGGATAGTTTAAATATTAAATAGTGAAGAGGAAGATGGCGGCCAAATAAAAGATATATGGATTGTTTGAAAGATTATATAATTGAAATGGAGTTGGATTGCTTTGTACAGCAATATTTTGACTAGCTCGATAGCGCATTCGGTAGTGACCCTGCCCCATGCGCCAAGAGTTGTGGGTTCGATCCCCACCCGGGACTAACATTCGTATTATGAATACTTGTGTTTGTTCTGTGTCTGGGTATTTATATCCAAATTTAAGTATATATTTGTAATTCCACTGTTGATTCTGATACCTGTAACACAAGTTCTTAAGCTGCTTACCTAGAAGTCAGATCAATGTATGTTATGTTTTCGGATATTTATTTATTTAAGACTAGCTGTGCCAGCGGTGTCACCCGCGTTTATGGTTAATATTATAAAGACTGTTTCCGTCATACATGATTTCTATGTAACTTTAACCATTAAGACTGCACACGCGACGGAAGCTTAAAAAATGGAGTAACTTCTCCCGTTTTCCCAACATTTCCCTTCACTACTCTGCTCCTATTGATTGTAGCGTGATGAAAAGTATACTATAACCTGCCCACGAGTATGAAAAATAATTGTACCAAGTTTCGTTAAAATCCGTCGAGTAGTTTTTGTTTCTATAAGGAACATACAGACATACAGACAGACAGACAAAAAATTTACTGATTGCATTTTTGGCATCAGTATCGATCACTAATCACCCCCTGATAGTTATTTTGAAAATATATTTAATGTACAGAATTGACCTCTCTACAGATTTATTATAAGTATAGATTTATAAAGACTATCTGAAAGGAATGAAAAGAGAAACATGCTACAATGATCCTAGACCCAGTAAGGCAGAAAGATTATGACCAAAAGCAAGAAACTAACTGGCTTGTTGCACATGGTTAATTCAGAATGTTACCGAAAACGAATGTATTAAAATAAAATCAATAGAAACTTTTTTGCTGTCCAAAACCATTAAGAGCATCGCCGAGCATCAAAGGGACAGCATGCCCCTTTAACCAAATACAGCAAAAAACAAAACTGCGCTGGGTTAGATGGAAAATTATGAAAAAATAGTGACACGTCACTAGCTTGTCACCTACACAATCATATAACCAAAACCCAATATACCATTAGTCGCCTTTTACGACATGCTAGGCAAGAAACACAGTTGGAACATTATTTTTAAGTCCCAGACCAACACGGGACAGTAATAAAAGAACACAATACGTTATATAGCTTCTATAACGTTGCGTCAGTGAAAGAGAGAGAAATTGCAATACTTCCCCTACTTCACCCGCGTATACTTCACAATCAAGCCAAATATATTTAACTGACTAACTAACTTCACGCCATTTTCCTAGCAGGGTAGGCACAACCGAATGAACCGAATGATGATGATGACCACTATGATAGCTAAATTGAAGCAAAATTTTAGTTCAAAGGTTATGCTATGTGTTTTTTGAAATATATATTTCAAAAAATCATCATCTTCCTAGCGTTATGTCCCGTGCTTAGACGGGGTCCGCTTAGACCATGATCCAGGATTTAGCGAGTCTGGTAATTACATTGAAGCGTCTGCCGATCTGACCTTCGTAACCCTAAGATAGGGGAACCAGACAATTTTTGGATCATGGTTACAAATTCAAAGTTATTTGTATTTGCTGGTTTCATCACGATGTTTTCCTTCACCGTCGAGCTAGTGGTAATAAATACGTACATAGATTTGAAAAATACAGAGGTACGTGCACGGGTTTGAACCCGCACTCCTCGGTTAAGAGGCGCGTGTCCTTACCATTCAGCTACCACCGCTTCTTAGCTATCATAGTGGTATTTGGGTATTATTTCACAAAAATGGTTTACACCGTTCAGCTATGTTAAACCAAAATTCCGTTTAACTGACAAAGGGTTATTAACAAATATTTACGCACACACGCAAACTTAGATATTTACAACACACACGTACAAGATCTTAGCATATAGCTATTACAACATACAAATCATCACGCCCGTAATCCCAGAAGGGGTTGGCAGAGTCAAAGGAGCAGCTAGCCTCCTTAACCAGATTAAGCCAAAAAATAAAACTAGGCTGGGTTAGATGGAAAATAAAAAAAAGTAGTGACAAGTGGTCAGCTTGTCGCCTACAGATGTAGCTTTTGCTATGTGTTATTATGAATGTTGGATCTAATTCTGTCCATAAAAGGGGTCCGGGTCAAGGCCGGGCCGTTGAAGCTTAAAATATTCCGGGTGGTCCCAAAAAAGCTCCCAATTAGAGCTTCTACGTAAGCGGGCCGATGACGAGGGCTTTTGATACTCGACATCAAAACAGCGGGATTAGTGTGTCATCTTTTTAAATTAATTATTTATGAAAAATATATGAAAAATATATGTCGCCATAGACATGCTGCGCCGACTCCAGATGAACTGGGTGAAGGGCAAGAGGATGATGATATGTCGCCATAGACATAATGAATTTATAATCTGTTTTTTTTCAAGCCGGATTTTTTTCTTAAATAAATTTTTTGCCTGTCAATATTTTAAATGTAACTTTAGGAATTTGGTATAAAATGTAATAAACTTCCATAAATTGACCGCCGTCAAACGCAGAATTTATCTATTTGGATTTTTAGATTTTCTTCATCTACTGTAGTTCAATTCTTAGCTCTCAAATAATGAAATATTATTTTTTGGTGAGCATGTAGATAGAGCTTGTTTTACAAATTAGTGTACTATCCAATTGTAAGACCACTTGCCTACATCGGACCTTTAATATTTTGGTTCTCTCTGCCAACCCCGCTAAGGAAGTGGCTTGAAGTTTAGTTAGTTAGTTGATATTTCTATCAGAGTAGGTATCGTTATACGAGTATTCTCTCTGACTGTTAATTGAAATCAGAACCGTTACCTATATAATAATAGCATACCAAAATTGTCGTATTTTGTTCTCACTAACACATTATGGCCAAACTAGCGAATATATTATGACAGACCCGTTGGTCGAGTAGTCAGAGACCCTGGCCACGAAAGCGAGGGTCGCGGGTTCGAATCCCGCTGAGGGCAAATGTTTCCTGTGATGAACATGGACATTTGTACTAGAGTCATGGGTGTTTATAAACGTACTAGCTTCTGCCCGCGGCTTTGCTCGCATGGTGCTCGCATAATGCATAGTCTAAATGTTATTCTATATGTTAAAGTTTTATTAAAATCCATTCAGTAGTTTTTACGTGAAAGAGTAACACATTCAAACAAATTTTCGCATTTATTATATTAGTAGAATTGGGACCTTGACACCAATTATATTTAATTTTGAAATATCAATTCTGAAAAAAAAGTATCGTATGCTGTTAAGCCTTATTAATTTTTGTATCATAGTCTTAGATTTTTAATTTTACAAAAACTGCTTAATATTAAGTCAGTTGACTATACAAACTAGTGACGTCACACGTTGACAAGCCCATACAAAATCTATGAAGTGATTTCGTTTTGACAGCTCTTAAAAAGTATCTCAATTGACTAGCCAGTCAACATCCCTATTTAAGTATGTCAATCCGTTGCCCTAGTATCCATAAGATAAGCTTAATTTGGAACTGAACTAGGTTAGGTAGGAATTGGAATGTCAGTCTGGAGAATTTGTTATTATTATTATACGAGTAAATAAATTAATTTTCTTTTAAATTCATATGTAGGTTTATTGGAGACCATTTCTATGACAACCAATGATAATCTTGAATAACCCAACTAATAAGAGTTCGTGGAATTATTTAGTAGAAGTCTGGATCCAATAATGTGTTATATCTTTAACACTGAATGAGAATAACGTTGGTACATGATAAGTTTTTTTTTATTGAATCAATATCGTCTCTCTTTCTAAGAAAAAGTGATGATTCTTCCAACGTCAATTATTTAAAAGATTTATCTTATTTTCGATAATATGGAGAATTAGTAGAGTAATTGCACTATATTTGTATAGTATACTCTATTTAGGTTTATAATCGTGAAAATAAATATATAAATTTGTATGTGCAGAACACATAACCATTGTGCTGCCTCAATTTAATTTAAATTATTACTAGCTGTCCCAGTGCACTTCGTAGCGTTCCATTCTCGGATTTCTTTTAATTATTTTCCTTGCATTGTTTCCATATTTTCTTACCGTACAAACCTTCATTAGAAGATTACCAATATTTTAAAACCAAAATCAGCCAAATCGGTCCAGCCGTTCTCCAGTTGTAGCGAGACTAACGAACAGCAATCCATTTTTATATATAAGATTATCTTGCGTTCTATATTTAAAATTAGCACGCGTTTTGTAGGGGTTGCAAACGGCCGTTATTTTGATCACCCTGCCCAGATCGATCAGTGAGAACGGTTTAAGATTAAACGTGACCCCGCCGGTGAAGGTCAGGTTGCAGACGCTAGCCTATTTCGGGAGGATCTGACCTACAAACGCTAATAATATTAGAGGAATAATTGCCCTATGTTGGTCTGGAACTGAACAAGAATGCACCAACGTGTTCTTTGTGTCGTAAAAGGTGACTAATTGGGTATTAGATATTGAGTTTGTGATTACGTACGAGCTAGCCACTTATCACTTCTTTTTACTATTTTCCATTAACCCAACTTCATTTTGTTTTAGCCAAAAGTGGTTTAACCTTCAAATGGTTTGAAAAAAAAACAAGAAACAGCCCCTTGATGTTTAATATTCTCTTATTCTCTAGTAAGATGGCGTAATAGTATTGCAAAGAAATAACGATACAAAGTCTGAAGAAGGATAGATACACCTTTGTCACTTTTTGATTCAGACCTTCGGAATAGGTTAAAATTCAGCATACAATTTTCTATCGAGCTGTACTAACTTAATGACAAGTTTATACGCCTCGTATACCTACGTGTGATGCTGGTTCAAATTTAATTTATTTATCTCAGAATTATACAGAAACAAAAACAACTCCGCAGTATAAGGCAAAAAAAACGTTTACTCGTCTAGATTGCTATCAATGACAGACGAAGGAGAGCAATATGCTGCAATATATGCTTTTCAGACGTATAAATTACATAATATGGCACATATCTCGTTGGAAAATCCTGGGAAAATGCTCCAAATTACTTTTCTCTCTCAAAGGCCTAATACCGCGTCCCCAGGTGAGTCTGAAGTCTTCTTGGAAAGAATCTTATCGGTATTTTAGATTAAAATTATTTAGGTGCGATCCTGCGAGCGATTACCTAAGACTTGCTTTTTTAAGCGATTTCACCAAACTGCGCATTTTTATTGATAAAACACCTCCGATGCACAAGGGTTTTAGTTTAGTTCAAACTCCGGTATCTACATTGCATTTTTCAAAGATAAGTACGTATTTCTATCATTAAATTTGCGGTAGGGGAAAATATTGGAAGGAAACCTGCGCATTGGAATAACTCTGGATATATTCAATGATTTGTTTAAATATTTTATCTGACAGATGCAAAGGCACAAAAATCAACAAAGTGATAAATTTACTAACGACACATAGAAATAGAAATGTCATTGCATTTTCTTCAAGTACTTATACATCCACTTCAACTCTTATTCTTAACTTTACATATAGTCAATTATACAAACAAATTTATATAATAATGATAATAAGAAATTCTCCTGACTAACACATCGATTCCCTAGCTCCAAACTAAGCTTATGCTTGTGCTATGGATACTAGGTGATGTCTATCTGTGACATACTTAAATACGTTTATAAACATACATGGCTAGAGTACAAATGTCCATGTTCATCACACGAAACATTTGCCTCTAGCGGGATTCGAACCCGCGACCCTTGGATTCGTGGCCAGGGTCTCTGACCACTCGACCAACGCGCCTGTCAAACAAACATCACGACACATATTAAAGGGTAGTCAGCCCCTAACCACATTTGGCTAAAAATAAATCAAGGCAGGGTTAGATGACAAATTTGTAAAAAGGTGTCAAGTGGCTAGCTTTTCGCCTACAAAAACACATATTTAAAACCCGATATACCATTAGTCGCCTTTTTCGATATGCTAGGCAAGGAACACAGTTGTCGCAATCATTTAAAGTCCCAGAGCAACATGGGACAATTATGAACCTTATTACTAACGCATTGAAGCTAATTCTTTGCGAACTATGGCGCAGGCATCGGACATACAGCTTTTTAGCCAAATAGCCGTCACGTCTCGATCTCGCGTGGAATCTCTATTCTCTTATTATCATCTTAGTCCTACTACAAGGCAATGCGTATTATTTACCCGTATGTGTATATAAAGACAATAGTATATAAAGGTTGCCCGATAATACTTATTGTGTTGCCCACATAGGCTGCATTGCATTAATATGGCTGTTGATTCACAGATAGATTCGGAGGACAATGGGATTCACGTTCAAACTAATGAGAATGTAGGCGTTGGTATTCATGTCTATTCAAGCAATGGAACTAAGAAAACGGTAATTAAATAGATAGATTTCACTTACAACTGCCTTTTTCCCCACTACCTCATTAGCGTTTCGTCATCTTCCTAGCATTATGTCCCATTTTTAGACGGGGTACGCTTAGACCATGATCCAGGATATAGCGAGTCTGGTAATGACATTGAAGCGACTGCCGATCTGACCTTCATAACCCTAAGATAGGGGAACAATTATAACAAATATAATAAACAGACAATTTTTGGATCATGGTTACAAATCCAAAGTTGTTTGAATTCGCAGGTTTCATTACGGTGTTTTCCTTCACCGTCGTGCTAGTGGTATAATTACATAGACTTGAAAAATCCAGAGGTACGTGCCCGGGTTTGAACCCGCACTCCTCGGTTAAGAGGCGCGTGTCCATACCATTGAGCTACCACCGCTCTTCCTCATTAACGTTTATGTACACTTTTTAAGTCATACCACTGTTCCCGTATGACTTAAAATTTTTTTATCTGGATGGAGCATCCCAATAATACAACGATTGAATTAAAATTAATGATGATTAGTTGAGCAATTACAAAGAATAACAAACAAACAAAATTTCGCATTTTAAGTATTTATGGCATTAAAAATGGCTTATCCGTAATTAAATTTAATATTCTTAGTAGAAAATCTTAAGCTTAAAGGAACGAAGACAAGGTTTTAATACTTTAATCCAAATTATTATTTTCGTAATACTCTTTGGATTAGCTTAAGAAACATGATTCAATTTAAAAATACATCGTTTTTTCATAAAAATCTAATTAGGTATCTTCATGGCTTTAACAAAGCCACTTAAATAAAATAATTTCTAATTATTTTGCTAGCATTGAGGATTAGTCAAGTTTAAAAAAAATTATTAATCATCTTGATCCAATGGTGTCTTTACTAAGAAATCGATTTTGACCATAGATTTAAGACAAATAATGTCGATTGTTATGAATTGGATGGTTGTAGATTTTGTTAGTCATAAAACAACCTAATTAAAAAAACATTTAAATCTCAAAAATATATTTCAAATGGGGTTATTGATTTAAAAATGCCTTTGTCGTTTGTCAGGATCTTACCGTATATAACTATTTATACTGGCCCGTTGGTCGAGTGGTCAGAGACCCTGGCCACAAAACCAAGGGTCGCGGGGTTCGAATCCCGCTAGGGGCAAATATTTCGTGTGATGAACATGGATATTTGTACTCGAGTCATGGATGTTTATAAACGTATTTAAGTATGTCTATCCGTTCACCTAGTATCCATAGCACAAGCTTATAAGCTTAGTTTGGGACTAGGGAATTGGTGTGCCAGTCTGAAGAATTTATTATTTATTATTATTATTCCCGGGATAAAAAAGGTTGAGAGTAAGTGTTTATTTTTAATTTTTTTACTAAATGTAATTGAGGGGGCAAGCTGCCTCTTTGACTCTGTCCCATGTTGATACCCATGCGGGCATGATGATACTGTGGATAAAAAAGTAAAGGTGAGTTTAATTTTATCGCAATCAGTCTAGTGGTTTTTATTTACAATTATAAGATTCAAAATGATTTAGAATCAAGGAATAAATTTGTGTTTTGTAAGATTAAAAATAATCTTAATAAAATTATTAGCTTTAAACCCGGTTAACAATTAGTTTAGCTTTCAAAACGTTCTATACGTTTTGATAGCTAAACAGATATAGTTATTTTCTTATTTATTAATATTGGTAAGGCAGATTACCAACCTCATTTTCCCAGCAATGACTGCTGTTTAGGTACCACAAATTACGAAATTAAAAGCAATTCAGCGTCCCCCAAAAGGCAAAGGATTCCTAAATAAGTAACAATCGGAAACTTTGCAATTTTGCTTCGTCTAGTTTTGAATTCCGCCCAATTTAAAACTTGGGTTTGCCCTGCGCAAGTAACTTCCCGATGAGTTAAAAGGTTCCCTATCTTGAGAAAGACACAAACAGCTATTAAATATTAGCGACAAGATTGAAATGACAGTTAAAAATTCAATACAATAGGTGGATATATAAAAAAATCTCCAGACTGACACTCAATAATTTCCTAGTTCCTAATTAAGCATGTGTATGTTTGTCCTATGCAAAAACAATAAAACACGTTTCATAAACACCAAATATCCATGTACATCACACGAAACATTTACCTCTAGTGGGATCCGAACTCGGGGCTATTGGCTTTGTGGCCATGGTCTCTGATCACTCGACCAACTGACAATATGAACAAAAATATAAAACCTATAAACTTTTTTCTTTAATGCATTTTGCATTACATGCCCTTGGTCCAGTTGATGGTAAACCTAACATATTAACAGCACACCCATAAACCCCGAAGGGGTAGACAGAGTCAAAGGGACAGCAAGCCCCTTTAAACACATTCAACCAATAATAAAACTGGGCTGGGTTAGATGGTAAACTGTGCAAAAGTGGCTAGCTCGTCGCCTAGACAATCACATACCCAAACCCGATATACCATTAGTCGCCTTTTACGACGTGCTAGGTAAGAAACACAGTTGGCACATTCTTTTCAAGTCCCAGATCAGCATGGGAGATGGTTGGAAAACCTGGACATAAAAAACTAAAGATTGCGGCATACATAAGGTCAGAAATAAGAAATCTATAATTTAGAAATGAATCGCTGAATGTGTTGCTAAGCGCAAATCTCGAGAACTGCTGAACCGATTTCGCTAATTCTTTTTTAGTTGTATTTTTTATTGCCAGATGAAGGTTCTTATGAAAGAAAAAAATAACAATGTTGTATGGAAAAAAAATGGTATTGAAAATCCGAGAACGGGGCGTTACGAATTGCGCCGGATGCTGGTTATAAATAATTGTTCATCAGCGTATTTTAGTCCGCCTATCCCTAATTGTATCCATAGTACATGCATCTAATATATGTTTACTTGGAGCTATGTGGGTATATACATACATATATAATATGCTATTGTGGTGCTATTTATAGCTTCCACACCTCCCTACTACCCCTAATTGGTACATAACCGTTGACATGTAATACTAATCACGGAATGAACGTAATATTATTCAAATGAGACGTAACAGCATGCCATTCGGGTGTGAGTACCTCATACGTTAATTTCATAAATGTCTGACATATTGCCTGGCGCATTAATCCCCTGGGTAATTTCGACAGTTACATTTTGCCGCAACGAGCGAGCACATAAAATCTCCGAAAAAACACACTCTGGTAATGGCAAACCTCCTGGGCATACGCAAAGGGCCAATTTGAACCTTTTAACAATATTGTTTTCACAATTTTCCATCTAACCCAGCCCATTGTCCCGTGTTGGTCTGGGACTTAAAAATAATATGCCAACTGTGTTGATGGCGGCTAATGTTTTATTTTTGGCTGTATAAGGGGGCCTGCTGTCCCTTTGACTCTGCCATCCCCTTTAGGGATTGTGGGTGTGATGTTATGTATGTATGTATGCTGCGTGCGTAAAAGCTGCGTACGCCAATGACAAACCTTATTATTGGTGTAAAAAAAGTAACTTTGTTATGGTTTTACACCTAAACCAGTTGATTGGTTATGTAATAACTTCGTACACCCAATTTTTTGTTTCAAGTAAGTATTAATAACATAATTCTTCTCTACCCCATAAAAAAATACACCTTTATTAATCCAAATTATTATTTCCTTAATATTCTTTGGGTTAGCTTAAAAACAAAAAAATAATTAAAAAAATGCTTTGTTTTGCTTGAAAATCTAATTAGATATCTTAATGGCCTTAATAAAGCTATTTAAATAAAATCATTTCTGTCTAATTTTGCTAGCATTAAATAGGATTAGTCAAGTTTCAAAAATTATCATCCTGATCCAATAAGGTTATAAATGTAATAATTTAAAACATATTTTTTTATTTAAAGTAAGTATTAGTAACATAATTTTTCTCTACCCCAAAATAAATATAGATCCGCGGAACATAAGACGAAGTCTCCCAACTAGCGATAAAGATAATATGTCAAAATTATACGTAGCTTTCAAAAGACAACCCCCATAAACTTCACATGACAATCCAAGCGATTCGCTTGACAATTTTTTTAATGATTTCAATTCAATTCGATTAGCTCGATGGCGCATTCGGTAGTGACCGTGCCCCATGCGCCAAGAGTTGTGGGTTCGATCCCCACCCAGGACATACATTCGTGTGATGAATACTTGTGTTTGTTCTGTGTCTGTGCTAACATCCAATATTTAAGTATATATTTGTATACCAATGTTGTTTCTGATATCCGTAACACAAGTTAAGCTACTTACCTCGGAGTCAGATCAATATATGTGATGTAGTCTAATATTTATTTATTTAATTATATTTTTTCAACGAATTGACTTTTTAAATAAAAACAAGATCACTTACATTAGGCTACAGAATTAGCCAAATCAAGTCAAATAGATGGTTATTTGTCAAAATAAGGTAAACTTGTTGAACAAAAGAATTTTTTTTTGAAATTTACAGGGAAAAGTAAAAAAAAATTGATATTATAATACTACCAAAACTTATGTTAGGATCTGACGTTGTATAAATTGACATTGTCTAGTCTGTGTATGGTGTCAACACACCACTCCTTAACCAACACTGTATGTACTCCCTGGGTACTCTATTCTGATCCAACACGTCTGACTACTTAAGGGAATGAGATCTATCGGATTAGGTCGGTTTGAATAACCGCCGCCATCCGTAACGCTCACGGCGCAGACAGACAAATCGGCTCCGAGTTCTTGAAACTGAGGATTCCGTCTCAATTCCCCAAAGCTCTCACTAACACGGGATTAGGGAAGGTATATACGGCGCTCGGAAGAAAGTGGGAAACCGAAGGTGGCCGACAGACGGAAATATACTTACTTACATATTGGATGAATCCCAAAATGTTGTTGAACGGAGTTTTCTATGACGTAAAGTATTAAGTAATGCAACGAGGGTTTTTTGAATTAAAACATTAGATAGATGGCGTAACTGTGACGTACGGTCTGGTCACACTCCTCATTGGTAGGTTTTCAGAACAAACTGACATGCTGTCAACAAAGAGCCAATAGTGACAGTGATAAGACCACGAGACTCCCTCGCGCCATCTGGCGGTTTTTGTATTTGTGAAAACCCTCATTAGGGCTTTTTTCTGGAGTTATATTGGTTTTCAATTACTGAATATAAAATTTGTAGTTTTCAAACCACAGTTATTTGAAAGAAAGGAATAAATTACTTTATTTGACACATACATGAATTTACAGCAACAAAGACATACAAATAACAGAAAAACAGAGTGTGCTCAAGGGGCGCCCGCGCAGCTCGAGTCGCGAGCTACCTTACGGCAGAACACGACGCTGGTATTTGTTAGACAAGAAATTTGTAGTTTTCAGACAACAGTTATTTGTTAGACAAATATTTTATTTATTATCGTAATATAAATAAATAAATAAATAAATAAATAAATAAAGCTGGATGAAATTAGAAGATAACCACACGAGTTAAAATAAAATGTTGATATTTAATTGTATGAGAATATAGTTTTTGCAGAGGTGATGGTATGTTACATACATACATAGCATCACTCCCATAATTCCCGAAGGGGTAGGCAGAGCCAAAGAGGCAGCAGGCCCTTTTAACCATATTAAGCCGAGAACAAAGATGAATTGGGATAGATTATTGTCAAAAAGTAGTCTTATGAGCAGCTCGTCGTCTACACAGTCCCAACACAAAACACACTATCACATTAACCACACGCTACGCAAGAAACAAAACCATATTCTACAATCTTGACTGGCCCGATGGCGCATTCGGTAGTGACCCTGCCCCATGCGCCAAAAGTTGTGGGTTCGATTTCCACCCAGGACAAACATTCGTGTGATAATTACTTGTGTTTGTGCTGTGTTTGGGTGTTAGTATCTAATATTGAAGCATATATTTGTAATACCACTGTTGATTCTGATATCCGTGACACAAGTGTTTAAGCTACTTACCTAGAGTCAGATCATGTATGTGATGTAGTCGGATATTTACATTTATAATTAATAATCTTTGGAACTAAAGCTCTATTATGTATAACAGAACATATATCTGCATCAGAAAAGGATACGAAGAATACCTAGGACCAGATCGCTGCTAAGCCTAAGCTAGACTCGCCTGGCAGACAAGATGACTAGTACTTCCCCCATTTACCCATACCTATATCGGACGACACGTGTATAGAAATGGAGGATGCAACTTCATTAGAATATTTATGAATACACGTCTTTTCCTCTCGCGTGATATAAGGCGATTTCAAAGAAGACTTGAAACATTTCGCGTTTGCAATGCAAGATATCTCCTCTTTCCACGTAAGATTGTTTTCAATTTACACGACTCGTGTAGTTCTGTGAAAAGTAATAGTTATCACGTAGCCTTTCAAAGATGTGCAAAGAGATTTCTTGGAACACTTGAATACAAGTAGTTCAAATTAACAAATGCTAGATACTGGAGCTTTTATGTATATTTTCACTTGACAGGAACAGTTTTATAAAAAAGGCAAATTTGAACCCGTAATTTTTATTATTGCTGAATGTGGTTAAATTAAATTAAATTAAATTTCTTTATTCATCCAGACAACTTAGACAGTCCACTTCCCATGTTAAGTGGACTAGCTCCTTTGACTCTTCCTGCCCCATTGAGAATAACGGGCGTGATAGTATGTATGTATGTTGTATGTAATTCTAATAGAATCACTCAGCTTCTTACAGATAAAAAAGAAAAAATGTTTATTTGGTACAAAAAATACAATGTGAACACGAAATAAAATAAGTAACAATACAATTTACAGAAAATAGGAACTTTACAAACACAAAAAAGGTAGGTACCAAAATGGTCTCCGCCCAGTATTTAGCCATGTCGAGCAGGGTGCGCGGCACGACCACTGGTATTCTGCGAATAAGATAAATGAATAATATGTAAATTATAAAAAAATATATAATATCGAGGAGTATCTATGCGATAGCTCAGTGTGATTGAATGAATTAAGTCAATCAAAGCAAACAATCACACAAAAGTGGCGAGTTTGCCCAGTAAAATACTAACATTTGCTCCGAAACGTGGCTCAGCATAGTGTTCGACAAATTTGTATTGACACAAGCGAGTTTGGCGAGTAATAAAAGTTCAACGCAAGCGGTTTGTACGTACTCGGTAGCACAAGTCCAATCCATCAGTGGTTTACAGAATCCATTCGTGGTTTGATCCAATCCATCAGCGTGCCGCTTCTCTCCATTGCGTGATTTGGTTAGTCCTTTGACACGACCACATCGTTACGTCACGACTTAGATTGTGTGGTTGTTCACTAGCTAAGTTATTTTAGGATGTACAAAACATGTTGTACAGTACAAACAAAACATATAACTTTACTAAACTAATTATTAGAACTAACTATAAATTTTTGTGTTGATTCTAAAAATATATAATTAGCCCATTAGATTTTATTTTTGGCACTAAAACAACAATTAACATTTATGAAATAACATTTGTATGACGCTAATGTCTCATATCCTCGTTGGAAAACGATCTTTCATTTCCATGTCTAATGACCTTTTTAAATAAACTTTTGCACATGTCAAACTCCAAAAAACATACGGAATTTTGTCTTTACTTCTCTTTGTTCAAACACCGCTGACCACAAGGCCGGGACCCCCTGATTAAGAATGCGGTCAGCACCCACCAATGGGGTCCGAGCCGACGTGACGAGACAACGATAGCAATGCGTGATTGATTGTAAGGTCCCGTTATTAGGTTCACATATCCAAAAGTGGCCTTTCACGTCTTGTCTAGCTAATATAACATCAGGCCATTTTGCGCAGATACATGATGTGTTGGGACCAGAAAAAGAAAAAAAATCTCTCGTAAAAAATAAGTTGTAACCCCAAGGGATAGCATAGCAAATGTACATTAATGCGAGGGAAGCTGCAAGAAAAAACGAATGGTCCTATAAAACTGAATAATCACGATAGCGCCCTTTTAAATTATATTCTAAAAGGTGCACTCGTATATTTGTTCTTAAATCCATTGGCAGCAAAGAACACCAATATGAATCACGTCCCAGACAGATTTATGGCTATGCTAAATTGAGATAAATTCATTGAACTAACTTTAGCGCTTCAATTGCATAGTTCAACAAACTCGTAGATACTCCATCGATCGGATGTCAATTCCGACCGCTCTGGCGAAGTCGGGCGCCACAATTAGTGCGGAGCCTAAGACCGCACTATTCCCGACCGCGAGCGTAACAATGCGGTCTGCCGCACCGATGGAGCCCAGCTCGCGTGATCGCACGAGTCCGCGTGATTGGAAATTGACGTCATAAGCGAGTTGGAAAGGTCTCTCAAACTATTTTCTTACTTTTATTTGAGTCATGCCGGCTTAAATGTAATAGAAATCAGGAAACGATATCAACATATTTGTAGAGGATATAATTAAGCTCCAGTAATTTCCTTAAACGTTTCTTTACCTCTGAAAAAGGTATTTGCAAACTTACTTGATGGCCTGTAAGTAGTTATAACATGAAAGAGATAGATAGACGGATAAACACACTCGCTCTCGTACTGATTAAAATACTTATAAGTACCTATACAAGTTTAAAAAAAAAAACTTTTTTTAGAATAAGTTATGATTGTTACCTGTTGTGTATACCTTAATAATAATAAACAAATAAATAAATTAGTTTGGATTACAAATTTAGTTTGCTATTTGGTGACTATGACAATTATAGGGGCTGTTTATGACCATCATGACATAGTTTAAAACAAAGTCGTCGCTTCTGTCTGTTCGCTTAAACCTCTTTTACTACGCAAGGGATGTTGATGCGGTTTTCACCAATAGATAGAGTGATTCAAGACGAAGGTTTTTATGTATATTGTATAGTTTCATATTGTCTTATGGTCAACGTGCGAAGCCGGGGCGGGTCGCTAGTAAGGTTATAAAGTAGAGCAGGAATCAATTAAATGCCGAGTAAAGCTCTGTTATTTGTCATTTGTGGTTGCCATGGACGCGGCTGTATTTGCTCTATAAGCCACAAATAAACACTAGATTGATAATTTGATTAATTAAACATAAGTATATATGTATGTCAGAGATAATAATTTTTACGGCAATTATTTGGTAATTATTTAATTTATTCGAGTGGCAACACTGCTGACTAAAATGAAGTGGGCAATTTGTCATCTGTCAGTAGAGCGTTCGTTCAAAAACAGTCACTTGCTTTTGAGACGGCGCCCGCGCCGGACGTGCGCACTGACTGATTGAAAAATCATAATGTCGGATACCGACGAACAGCCTGTCAATTCAAATCCGTTTGAATCTGCGACATGTATTAGTATTGTGTATTAGAATAACTAAAGAAGAAGCACAATTTAATGATGTAAAAAAAAAACATTTTGTTTATTTTGTTATGAATTTACGAGTAGAAAAGAACAGTTATGTAGGTATATAAACGCACAGCCATAAGTAAGGCTTGTGTGATATTTGTTTAAGCACACGTTTAATTGAAGACTTAAAATACTAACAAGACAGTTGATTGATGATATGATGATATTTATACACCATTTACATTCATTTGGCTGAATGTGGTTAAAGGGGCTTGCTGTCTTTTTGAATCTGCATACCCCTTCGGGCATTTCGAGCGTGATGTTATGTATGTATGTATTTAAATCATTAACAGCAGACAAAAGAAGGTCCCAAAAAGACAAACAAGAAGAATGACCAGACTAATTATTAGGATAATGGTCTCAGTATATTTCAGCTAGATAAGGGACAAAACCCCAACATCCCTATTCATCTATTGACACCCTACCGAACAAAAGACGGTCACCAAATACTAGACAAACAAAACGTAGGTACTACTATAACTGCCCCTGGGAGTCCTGGGAGGACGCCGCTCCCGCGAGCGGCGTGACGGCATTCCCCATGATAAAAAAAAAGTCACGATAACTGCGCCAACCTAATCACGAATAGCCGGGATCCGTATCAGCTCATATTGCAGACGAGGCACTCGAGCCGTGTCTTTATTGGCACTTGCCGTGAACAATAAGCGAGACGCGTAAGATTATTTCAAATGCCGGGAGAGATCGGAACTCGCGTGTGAAGGTCAAAGTGGATAATACCATTGTTTATTTTGAAGAAACTTAAAAAGGTTGGCATTATATTTGACTGGCCCGTTAGTCGAGTGGGCATAGACCCTGGCCACTGGCCACTGACATTTGTGCTCGAGATACGGATGTATATAAACGTATTTAAGTATGTCTATCCGTTTACCTAGTATCCAGAGTACAAGCATAAGCTTAGTTCGGAACTAGGGAATTGGCAGTGGCAGATTTATGGTCTTGGCCGCCCTAGGCCCCAGGCCATATAGTAAATACCAGCCGCCTCTTCTCAGTACTAAAGCATCATCAGTTATTTTTTTATCACGATTGGCCGCCTCTAATATCTGGCCGCCATAGGCCCGGGCCTACTGGGCCTTAGGG
Organism: Glyphodes perspectalis; assembly: GCA_951394215.1. Taxonomy (NCBI): domain Eukaryota; kingdom Metazoa; phylum Arthropoda; class Insecta; order Lepidoptera; family Crambidae; genus Glyphodes; species Glyphodes perspectalis. The sequence continues at coordinate 3,876,589 of OX596220.1, forward strand.
TAAATCCGCCACTGGGAATTGGTGTGCGCCTCATACGCTTGTGTACAAATTCAAAACACACATATATAAATACCATTACGCTTGCAATCCCCGGAAGGGTACGTAATCTTCAAGAAGCAATAAAGATCGTTAAACCCCTTTCTTTTATCGTTAGGAACGCAACATTGTACCTACCCGTTTTAATAATGTTTATGTAATCGTATTTATCTTATTTTGTTTGTATTGAATTTTATATATTGTATTATGTATATGTAGATGGTAGATATAAGAGAGGAAGGACATGTGACAAAGATAGTGATAAGTATGAATGTTAGTGGATGGAGAGGAAGAGGAAGGCCAAATAAGAGATGGATGGATTGCGTGAAAGATGATATGAGAGAAATGGGAGTGGATAGCTTGATGACGGCTGACCGGGACGTATGGAAAAGGAAGACATGCTGCACCGACCCCAGATGAACTGGGAGAAGGGCAAGAGGATGATGATTATGTATATGTAGATATATAAAAAAGCAGAGCACTTGTCCGTTGGCATCACTCGGCAGGGCACACTGAAAAACAGCGCCATGGCTTGCCATGCAGGTCATAGCTAAAATGCTGAGTGAGGCCCTTTTTTTTTGGACATCGCAAACCCGTGTCAGGTTATCGTAATTTTTTTTTTTTTCTCTTCTATCTTTATCATATGTATGTAACTTGTCGTAATAAGTTGTTTTTTTTTGACAGATGAAAGAGCGGTGGTAGCTCAATGGTAAGGACACGCGCCTCTTAACCGAGGAGTGCGGGTTCATACCCAGGCACGTACCTCTGGATTTTTCAAATCTATGTACGTATTCATACCACTAGCTCGACGGTGAGGGGAAACATCGTGATGAAACCTGCAAATACAAAAAACTTTGGATTTGTAACCATGATCCAAAAATTGTCTGGTTCCCCTATCTAAGGGTTACGAAGGTCAAATCGGCAGTTGCTTCAATGTAATTACCAGACTCGCTAAATCCTGGATCATGGTCTAAGCGGACCCCGTCTAAGCACGGGACATAACGCTAGGAAGACGATGCTGTGTTGTGATGTCCAAATGCAATAAACGTTTCTTTCTTTCTCTTTCTCTCATTTTACCCAAAAATAAAGTTGAAAAAGTAGTGATGAGTGGCTGGCTCGTCACTTTATGTAAGCATCACAAACCCAATATCAAATTTAATACAGCATTTTACGACCTGCTAGGCAGGAAATACAGTTGACCTGTACTTTTTGAGTTCCAGACCAACGTAGGACTGTGAAGTATACGCATGAAGCGTGTAAACTTAAAAGTGGTTAACTATTTGACTGGCTCGATGGCTCATTCGGTACTGACCCTGCCCCATGCGCCAAGAGTTGTCTGTTCGATCCCCACACGGAGCAATCATTCGTATGCTTGTGTTTGTTCTGTGCCACGTAATACCACTGTTGATTCTGATACCCGTAACACAAGTACTTAAGCTACCTACCTCGAAATCAGATCAATGTATATGATATAGTGTGATATTTATTTATTTAATGCTTCTTCCTTGCCCCTTCTAATTTTGAAGTAACTAAAACATGTGGGTGGTGGTTAGTCTGGTATGCTAGTGTTGATACAAATTTTAACATTTATGTGATCTAACATAATTCTCTTAATATGAAATTGAGATCAAGCTTTATAGAAAACCTAGGTTGTTAAAGAATTCTGAAAAAAAAACTACCTTTAAACCTCATCAGTTGAATTTAGAGATACTTTCTAAATGACCTTAGAGTTCAGAATGTTAATTCAAATGATATGAAAGAACAACTTTTTGATCGCAAATAGAACTTATGCCAAATTGATTGGCAATGTTCAATTCTCCTTTAAATCATTTATCCCATTAACAATCGTATGTTAAAGTTGCAATAGTGCGAACACATCGGAAATGCATAAACATTTCACTCAAACCAGGCTTTCCCTAATTGATAGGACAGGGACGGATTAAGACTGCATATATTTACGGAAACGTTGGACGCACTCCATGTTACACCCGAAATGGGGCCCATCAGTGTCTGTTCGAAATTCCATTCAACGTTAAACTGGAATATTTCACTCAAGTGCTTATTGTTCATTTGGGCACCATCGTAGCTTTTTCTATTTCTATATAACCTAATAATTTAACCGTAACATTAATTTAAAATTATTACTGTTGTATAATTTGATGAATAATTATTCACCAGAATGATGGTTCACCAGAGATCTCTGCGGTTCACGGTATGCCCGACCTGTGTGTGACTATGACCAGATTTAAGAGTCCTTTGGTTAAAACAAATTAAAAACCATTAGATTAAGTATAGTCCTCCGTCATTCTTGCGGGATCTCAGAAGTCCAATTCAGTCTCAAATGATTAATAATTGCATTTGAAAACACTACAACAATTTTTCTTTTATAATGTTCCTGTTTTATTTATTTACAAGTACCAGTTCTTTTTTCGTTGCATTTACACGAAGAAATAATAACGTGAGACCTGAGTGAAAGCATTATGGAAAAATACTGGACACCTTAATATGTATCATATCTAGACATAATTCCAAACTTTCGTGTAGATGCTTTTGCAACGGATATAATAATAAATATCAAAATATTCATAATACCACCTCATTCACAAATAAGTATGTACAATTGTACATACAACAAGATTAAAACCTTTAGGTTCGTGGCCTAAGTCCAACCACTAACCCATTAGCCAGTCTAAGTTAACTCCACCATACTTCACCGACTGAAAATAATGAAGCTTTTAATTCTGCTTCCTTATTTCTAGCTCATTTAGTTGCCACGACAGCATTATGCGTTGAAAATCCATTGCTTTAATGGCTAAAATGTCGTCGGCATCGTACAAAAAAATTTAAAAGATCAAAGTATGTACACTTAAAGTTCGTGTTTTGCGGAAGACGTTGAGGTCTTTAAGATTTACGAGCGTTTTTGCGATGACAGTTTTAATAAATTAAATTGGAATCGTAAAATATGTATACACAGCCATAATTCAAATTTAATCCATTCAAAGTTTGTGTTTTTAATGATGGTGTGTTGTTTTTATTTCTTCCATTTACTTTGTATATTGTTTTTGTGAATTTTAAAACATAACAAAACTATTAAATGAGAATTGATAATTTGTTTACAACTTCTGTTTCAATTTATTATTTACTGCAAATACCAATCCAAAAAAAAAACGAAGACTTTAGATCTTTAAATGCAATAATCTCAGAAATTATCAATTAGATTGAAAATTATTTTATTTGCCTGTCCGTATATTACTGAACCTAGTGACTTAGCTAAATTAGATTGAGTAAAAATATTCGTCACAACCATTTTACCTGTATGATTTGTTAATTATATGTATAAATTAGGTACATATGTATTAGGGACAGAGAGGGGTTTCATCACCTCTGTATAATCCACAGCAAGCTTTACCCCAATTATTGCAGTAATTCGAACCATTAACTAATTGCTCGCTTAATCAGTAAGCTGTGAGCGCAAATTGGTATAAACGCAGACTACTACATTCTCACGCACCTGCCAAATTCCAGAGTGTGTCCGGATACGAATGGAATCCGCCATTGTCAAATGGAATTAACGACAGGGTCCACTAATTGGTTGCGTTTCGACTGTTTTAATTATCCGTCTGTGATTCAGAGTGATGGTGAGATTAAGTAGGTGAAAGAGTTGCTGGATTGATGGTGAGGCTTAAAAGTTTGTGCATTTGAGATGCTGATTTCGGTTTTTATGCTCAGTAATAAGTATATGTTTGTAATTGTTTAATACCGACTAGTATAATTATAATGGCCAATCTGACGTAAACTATTTGAGGTATTACATAGTATCTACCTATAATATATTTATATTATTTGATGGTAAAAAATAGGATAGTCATCTAAAAGTTAACAAAATGTAGTGGAATTATGACGCAAAATTGTGTATTTTATCTTTTATTTATAAACCCAAACAAAGAAGTCTAACGTCGTTTAATACACTTGCCTACAAATAGTGCAAAAACATCAAGGATCATCTTTAAAACTAATTTCGTAACAGCAAACCCTGCGCCGGCCCTGTGGCACCGCACAATTAACTACAAATTAATTTGTGTTCACAATGTCTAACCACCGTAACGAAATTTACTTAAGGTCTCTTGAGGTGTTTGTCGGGCTTGTATCAAGAAAATTATGAATTGCTCGATGATTAACGTTTTGTATCCTTAAGACGGTGCATTGTTGGAGGGGACTGGGTGTTAGAGGGTTAATATTTATCATTCTTCAAAAAAAAAATCGTCGAAGCAGTGGGAGATGGGATGTTGTTCTACAGTAGGCACTTTGGCAGCCCTGGTCGCTTCCCGGTTAACGCCTAGTATTAACTATTTAATTAAAATAAAAAAAAAACAGGTAACAAAACTTCGAATATGACAATAATCAATACATTATATTTAACATCAATTTATAGTGATAATCATTCATATAAGCTTCAATAATGCCAATCACATCCAACCGTTCGCGAATTTATCTCGATAAGAAGTAGGTGCAAAGATTTTGCTTAAAAAATATACATACATACATACATACATAACATCACGCCCATAATCCCCGAAGGAGTAGGCAGAGTCAAAGGGGCAGCAAGCCCCTTCAACCACATTCAGCCAAAAATAGAGCCGGGCTGGGTTAGATGGAAAATTGTGAAAAAGCAGTGACAAGCGCCTAACCTGTCGCCTACACAATCACACACCCAAAACCCGATATACCATTAGTCGCCTTTTACGACATGCTAGGCAAGAACCACAGTTGGCACATTCTTTTTAAGTCCCAGACCAACATGGGACAGTGGGCTGGGTTGGATGGAAAGCTGTGAAAAAGGAGTGACAAGTGGCTAGCTCGTCGCCTACTTAGACACATACCCAAAAGCCCGTAAACAGTTAGTCGCCTTTTACGACATGCTAGGCAAGAACCACAGTTGGCACATTCTTTTTTTTTGTCCCAGATCAACATCTTTTATTATTAAATAAAAAATATACATGTCAATGAAATGAACCTCTTAGATGTCTGATTAAAATGTCAGATATTCATAAAATCACATTCTATTACCTTTAAATATCATATCTGCCTATCACTGCCACACTATTATTTTAGAGAAATATTAAGTTCATACTGAGATGGATCTGTTCGGGACATTTTGGATCTAGTTTAAATTTATATTTGTATGCTTTTTATTAACATTAGTTCTTCGGAAAGTATATAAACTTGTCTGTTTGTCTATATGTTACCTACGTTACCACTTTTATACTATTTTGCTTATTGTGCTAAAATTTAGGATAGACGTTAAACACTCCACCATCTTGGAATGTAAACAATTTTGACAAGCTCGATGGCGCATTCGGTAGTGACCCTGCCCCATGCGCCAAGAGTTGTGGGTTCGATCCCAACCCAGGACAAATATTTGTATGATGAATATTTGTGTTTGTTCTGTGCCTGGGTGTTAATATCCAATATTTAAGTATATATTTGTAATACCACTGCTGTTTCTAATATTCGTAACACAAGTGCTTAAGCGTTACCTAGGAGTTAGATCAAAATATGTGATGTAGTTTGATATTTGTTTATTATTAAATAATCTGAGCGGGACATGCAGGATAACTTCCAGATGCCTAGTAAAAAACTAGTTACAGATAAATAGATATACTTTATGCTCGAATAAAAACAACTAGAGGACATAAAGATAATAGATAAAATCAGTACAATTTAGGCGGATTTACGGCTAAAAGCGATCTCGTCCAGATAACCTTCAGGTAGAAAATAAAGAGTCGAAAGAAGGGTAAGGCTGTCAAATTAAATATTTTCACATACTCCTGCAATTCCTGAAGGGGAAGGCAGAGTCAAAGGGGCAGCTAGCCCCTTATACACATTCAGCCAAAAAATAAAACTGAGCTAGGTTAGATGGAAAGCTGCGAAAAAGTATGTGGGCTGGGTTAGATAGAAAACTGTGAAAAATAGTGCCAAGTGGCAACCTCGTCGCCTACACAATCACACACCAAAACCCGATATTCCATTTCATTAGTCACCTTTTACGACATGTTAAATTCACTCACTTAGGTTAGCCTATTAAGTTTAACAAGTGTCCCGACTCAAAGGGTCTCAATACGTCCCTGCCGACATAACAATTACCAGCAACTTAATATGAATTTACAACAACACCACAGTTAACTTTGTTCGCAACGTGTGGGGTGATTAATGGCGGGCCGTTACCGCCTGAGGCCGGTTTATAGCTACAACTATTCTATTCATTACCAACTTGATGTAATTCATTACCGAGTTGATGCGATTCATTAGCGGGTTGATGGAAGTTGGAGGTCCGTAGGAATTTGACTTTTTTGGACTTATGAGCTAAGTCCGACTAGGATTCTGATTGTGTAGGTGGTGAGCTAGCCGCTTGTCAATACTTTTTCATAAGTTTCCATCCATCTAACCCAGCCCAGTCTGATTCGGCTGGAAGTGGTTAAAGGGGCTAGCTTCCCCTTTAATTCTGCTAACCCCTTCGTTTATAACGAATGTAGTGATGGTACAATCAATCCTATTAGGATTGTTCAGCATAGACGCGAAGATGGTTTAGAGATGAGACTAATATTTATCTTTCTATTTTCAGTGGAATCAGTGGGGATGGTTCGGGATGAGATCATCAGTGATTTCGTGGGTTACCTACCTCAAGGGCTGAATCGGTATACCCCGCCTGTTACTCTTTAGGACGGAGAGGTGTTTTTCGGCATACCAGGGCCGCCCATTCAAGAAATGGTAATAAGTTCCATTCTTTTCATATGCGGTATTCGGTCGGTCATCGGTAATTCAATTAGATACATAAGTTTGAACCTGAGTACGAACCTCTGCATGTTTCAATAATATATATATTTATACCTCTAGCGCAGTATGTAACGGAGTGTAATTTCATTGTTTTGGTCGAGTCACCGTTAGTCGAGTGGTCAGAGACCCTGGCCACGATACCGAGGGTCGTGGGTTCGAATCATGCTAGGGGCAAATGTTTCGTGTGATGAACATAGACATATTATTATTCGAGTCATGGATGTTTATAAACGTATTTAAGTATGTCTATCCGTTCACCTAGTATCCATACTACAAGCTTATAGCTTAGTTTGGAACTAGGGAATTGGTGTCAGCATGGAGAATTTATTATTTTTTATCATAAAAGCTACGAAGTTCATACTACTCTACTACAAACAGGGTATAACGCTAAAGATATTACAATGCTTTCCATGTGATCAGTATCTGTATATTAAAAAAAAACAGATTAAACAGAATATAATTAAAAAAAAGTTTAACTCACTAACGACATTCAAATTTCACCATCAAACACGAAAGCAAATGGCATATGCATAAGATAAACAAATGCCGTTCGAATTAAATTCAAACATTTGATGCAAACCTATCGTGTTTAGATTGTGGACGCCTCCCTACCCCCCGATAAATCGCAGCGAAAGCGTCTTTATTAGGGATCTGGCGATCCGCCAACTCCAATATTAGCCGGCGACCGATATTTATTCGAAAATGCATTTGGGAGGCTATCACGCAATGTATTCGCGTTTGAAACAGAGGCGGAATATTAAACTATGTATCTATTAAAATGAAACTATGTAAGTACGTTAAACTGTTACTTGGATTTTTTTAATAAGTTTTATGTAGGTAGTTGTGCCTGCGGTTTCACCCGCGTTTATAGGTAATGTAAGAAAGAAAGAAAGAAAAATGTTTATTAGGTACTTACATGCATAATACATAACATTGTAACTAAAAAAAGTAAAAACTATGTGGTACCTAAAAGGTCTCCGCTCAGCATATGTCGCGGTGGCGCTAAGCATACCACGACTATGTCTGGTCAGTCACATACATTTTAGATTTCGTATAGACTTGACATAGACAGATGTCACTACAGGCATCATTTAGACTGATTGAGAGATAATACCGAATAAAAACGTTATTATTTCACTTTAAAAAAAAGTTTTTTTCATAAAATAAGTTTTTTACGTCATTTCTTAGATAATTTATTTAATTTAGATGAAAAACATGAATATAAAATATTTTTACTAAGAAACAACTAACCTGTGCTTGTAGCAGCATCTTGTATTATTCCTGACAGACTAAACTTCGCTCTAGTTCCAATTATTCATCACTGTCGCTGTTCTTGCGAGAGTTATAGCAGTAACTTTTCAAGTATGGGCAGTGACCCTCTGTTGTACGTAGTATATTATTACTCTGTGCCACGACGCTGGTTTTCTACGGATGCCTATAGAGATCAGGGCGTTTAGTGCTGCCTTTCTCGATAAATGAACTGTATAAAACATTTTTTATTCAAAATTCAGAGCAGTATCTCCTGAGATTCGCGCGTTTAAGCGAACAAACAAACAAGCAAACTCTTCAGCTTTATATATTAGTAAAGATTTCACGTTTATATTCAGTCGATAACGTACGTAAGCAAATCAAAACTCAAGTGTTTCATAGACTTTGTACCTACGGCAATTACAAACTATGACGCCACGGCGTGACATGCTCTATTAACTAACTATTTAACGAATTAACTGTAAAATAAATAAATAAATAAATTCTCAAGACTGTCACACGAATTCCCTAGTCCCAAACTAAGCTTATGCTTGTGCTATGGATACTAGGTGAACGGATAGACATACTTAAATACGTTTATAAACATCCATGACTCGAGTACAAATGTCCACGTTCATCACACGAAACATTTGCCCCTAGCGGGATTCGAACCCGCGACCCTCGGTTTCGTGGCCAGGGTCTCTGACCACTCGACCATCGGGCCAGTCAAATAATTATAAAAAAAATAATTATACAATATCATCGACCATCGTTAATAAACTAAATGGTTCAAATGTACACATCATTCTCTTAGACTTAATTCTGCGTTTACGCAGATGAAATTACAATTAAACTTTAACAATAAAAAAAACACTATTAAAGAAGCATTTAGATAATATTTCACTGAGCTTTCATATCTTAACCAAGTTACCCATAAGTTTAGTGTAAGTACTCTCAGCTTGGACATCACGAGGTCTGCAGTTAATGAGTATAAATCTTCGCCAGACAGCAGCTGTTGGCTCAAGAGTTATGCGACTTAGGGTATTCCAGCAGCTAGTAGATACTAGGTTTAATTGATTAAAATATGAACTGCAAAAGTTTAAAACAGTGGAAGCTCAATAAGAATGATATTTATTAATTCAGACTATATTAAGATAAACAAATAAATAATAAATAAATATCCGACTACATCACATAAATTGATCTGACTCCGAGATAAGTAGCTTAAGCACTTGTGTTCCGAATATCATAAACAACAGTGTTATAACAAATATATACATAAATATTGGATATTAGCATCCAGACACAGAACAAACACAAGTGTTCTTCATACGAATGCTTGTCGGGGATCGAACCCACAAATCTAGGCGCATGGGGCAGGGTCACTACCAAATGCGCCATCGAACCAGTCATTGAATCTATTTTTAATTGTGATTGAATGTAGCCCTGACTCTCGAGATAGTCAATAAACGTGTTTCAGAAACCAGGAGTTCCTATTTAAAATAAGGATATGCGCCTGATATTTAAAGGACGTTTGTTAAAAAATTCACAGAAATATGATTTTTATACAAGCCCGAAAAGGAACTCTGTGGTGAGAGACTATGATAGCATAGTCCCATGGTAATATTACTATGATTAAATTTATCTGTTTCCCCTATCTAATGGCTTCGAAAGTCGGATGGCAGTCACAGTTGTCGATGTAATACCCAGACTTACTAGATTCTGGATCATAGTCTGAGCGGACCTCGACTAAACACGCGATCTAAAGTTAGGAAGATAAAGTTGATGATATTTATTTTGTATCGGCGGTTATTCATTCGAAGTTAATGCATATTTCATTCATGTTATTTGGCGCGAACGATAATTATCTTAATATTTTATGATGTCATTCTCTCATCACATCCATCAAACACATAATAAAAACAGCCAAGTTGATTGTGTTTTGTCTGGCAACATTTAAACTTGGTAAAGTTCACAGTGTGTATACGTCACAATAAAACACACGAGTACACAAGAGGAAGTTCCACGTCCTGCGGTGAACTTTTGTAACTCAACGTCACCGCTCCGAGTCGCGGGAGACGAATGACGAGCCACAGCTAACAACATGTATAGTATGGTATGTTAAAGTATTGTAACCTGATTACGGACTAGTAAAAAAGAAGGACTCCGCGCCACTAACTAGACATTGAAGCTCCTCAGGTGCTCCACCTTGACACGCAACTTACGCCACACATTGACATAATAAGTGCTCCAAATGACAGATATCTGATATCTGGTATCCATAAGTATCTCACTCACACATTCATAAACGTGGCTTAACCCTACAGTATGACAGCGTGGAGTCCTTCTTTTTTTACTAGTCCGTGAACCTGATGAAAAAATTACCTAAATTAGGCCTTCTGAACAAATATAAATTATATAAATCAGTTCAGCCATTTTTTACTAATCGAGGAATATACATAAAAAAGGTTTCGGCGAACTGAAACAAACTGGATATATCAAAAAGCAATTCACACAACACGGCCTTGATGCTATTGAAGTCTGGTTTATTTTTAAACTGTAAATTTAAAAAGACAACTAGATTTAGGGGCAATTGGTCTGAAGCTAACGGCCTATATCTATACTTATAATAAATCTGTAGAGAGGTCAATTCTGTACATGAAATATATTTTTAAAATAACTATCAGGGGGTGATTAGTGATCGATACTGATGCCAAAAATGCAATCAGTAAAATTTTTGTCTGTCTGTCTGTCTGTATGTTCCTTATAGAAACAAAAACTACTCGACGGATTTTAACGAAACTTGGTACAATTATTTTTCATACTCCTGGGCAGATTATAGTATACTTTTCATCACGCTTCAATCAATAGGAGCAGAGTAGTGAAGGGAAATGTTGGGAAAACGGGAGAAGTTGCTCCATTTTTAAGCTTCCGTCGCGTGTGCAGCCTTAATGGTTACAGTTACATAGAAATCATGTATGACGGAAATAGTCTATATGATGTTAACCATAAACGCAGGTGACACCGCTGGCACAGCTAGTTATACATAGATACTGTCACAGCGTTCGTGTGGGGGTTAGACAGAGATCACATCATCCCATGGTGAAACGAAAGGATCGTAGCAAGTAGGTAAATTGCAAGAAATGTATCCTAAACGTATCCTAAACGTTTTATCCTAGAAAACTTTAAAGATCATGTTAAGCTTTAATAAGTTTCAAATGCTGCAAGTTCAAACACGCCTCACTGTACTTTGCTATACTGTTAATCAACTGAGAAGCGCCTTATCGCGCCCGCATACTTGGCTTTGATTTTACTTTGGATCCCCTGTGTCACTCCATTTACAAAGTTAAAGTAATTTAGGTCCATGTCCAATATTAACAAGTCGTGTCATTGTTGTTCTTGAAATCTGTTTAATTGTTTCACATAAATCTTCCTCATAATACTGTGTTTGTGCGTGTTGATTTTGTCCCTGTAGGCATGGGCCACACTAATTAGGTCATGTTTACAGATAACCAATTGAATATGCAGTTTCCTCACAGAGTTTACCGGCTTTCCCTGATCGCCGAGTTGGTGATAGTTTTAAACATACGAAAGTGTGTTCAATATTTAAACTAAACTTATGAAATTTTAGGGGCATGTCCTTACTGGTTCACATTGATTCACATCTCCGCTCTGGAAGTATTTTATTCGAAGAATAACAATTGCGGGAACTTACCCTTTCTCGTAATAGTCACGCTTAGGCTCTTAATTGGTGTACTCCATAAATATGCTGCTAACATAGTAATTTTTAAGCCACGCTAATAACCTATATGGATGTTAATTCTGTCCGAAATAAAGAATATTTAATTTTTAATTAAATTTTAATTTAACTTTGCCTATCCATTCGGGGATTATGGGCGTGATGTTATGTATGTATGTATGTACTCTAAAGACTATTAGCTTCTAATACCGGAGGGTCATCAACTGTTTCATCATGTTCGAAGCTCTACAGACAAAACCGCGGTAGATAGCTATATCTCCTATCCAATAAAGTGACCGTTACCTCAATGGAAATGTAACGCTATAGAATTTCCCATCGGTTAAGTACCGGAGAGGGTCCTCCGGTCTCTTTTGAACTTTTATTGGATTTTTTGCTGACCGGCACAAAAGGCTTTTCGCACTATAACTATTTACAGTTCATCTGATATGATAGCAATTATCTACATATAATAATGTATAAAATAGAAGTGTCAGTTTGTAATATCGAAATGAAGCTATATCTATACTTTAATTAGATAAGTAGGTACATACAGAAAAAACAAACCTGTATGTAATATTAATATAACAGCTTATAGCTAAATGCATATTAATATTAGGTGAAGCATTTGCAGTAGGTACATAAAAAAAAAACTTGACAGTTTTCGTATGTCTATTTCAGCTAATTTCCCACATATTAACCCATTTTAACGGCACAAATTGAACGTGAATTATTCAGTTGGTTTTCTTCCTCCGGAGAGCTAGTGGTAGAAACCATTTTTTTTCATTCGAATTAAATTAAATGAATTTAAATTTTATAAGTTGCGCCATGACCGTTATGTATCAGTGCTCAGTTAAAATAGTCTAACAAACATATGTATTATATTATATTTAAATAAAATTCAACTAAAAATATTAAATTTTACCTTTAGAAACTTCTACATAAACGTACTCGGGTTACATCTTTACCTGAAACAAAAAAAAATCTATTCAATGTACACCGAAAATAAACAGGAAATTTTAAACAAGTAACATTTAAATAAACATCTATCACTTTAAATGGTACTTAGCCAACAAGAATACGATTCACACGAGTAGATACTTCCGAATTTATATTGTAAGGGTTTTATTGCTTTTTTTTCTTAAGGGAAGAAGTAATTTAATTGTTATTTCATGGCTGACCACCGACAGTGATATGACTTGACGTTTAGACAATTAATATTTTGTCAATGAGGGTTTTTTGAATTACAACATCAGATAGATGGCGGAACTGTGACGTACGGTCTTGTCACTCTCCTCATTGGTAAGTTTCAGGAACAAACTGGCATGCTGTCAACAAAGAGCCAATAGTGACAGTGATAAGACCACGAGACTCCCTCGTGCCATCTGGCGGATTTTGTATTTTTGAAAACCCTCATTGACTAAAGAAGGTGGCGACCTAGACATTGGCTGTCCAGCTTTGTACAAATTTATATTATTACTAGCTGACCCGGCACACTTCGTAACGCCCCTTTCTCGGATTTTCAATACTTATTTTTTTTTATTTATTGCGCAACCTTTTTATTTTATTCTTTCATAAGAACCTTCACTTACAATAACAAACACAACTAAAAAAGAATAAGCGAAATTGGTAAAGCCGTTCTCAAGTTATAGCTTTGGGGTGGACCGACCTTATCGCTTAAGAGTATGAAAAATAGATAACAAACTATTTTCAGGCCTGAATTTATAAAAGCATATAAAATTTCATCAAAATCGGTTAAGCCGTTTTGGAGGGGTATGGCAACCAACACCGTGACACGAAATGTTTATATATATATATATATATATATATATATATATATAAAGATATTTTAGACTCGAGAAAGACATTGCACCTCGCGCTCTCTCTTACCACTTTGTCCATCGAAATAAGTCAACGAAAATCTTGTCTAAAAAATTAAAGAAGTCTTTTTAACAGTCTACATCATAAGATCCAGTTCAAAAACAAAAGAAGTCAAGTCAAACTTAATGAAAAGCGCGCCACAAAAGTTGACCCTAAAAATAAACATTTTTAGAACTTAAACAAAACAACAATCCATTGAAATTAAATCAATTGCACATCCTACATTTTCCGAATAGGCCGTAAAAATAATCCCTCAACACAATTTCAACTTTAGTCAAATGAAATAAGAGTTGAAATGCAACATTGAAAGAGGCTACGTTCCATTTTATTAGATCCTCGTAAGAGCCTAATTTTAACATTCACGTGTAAACAAAGACATAATACGAGGGAATGGTATTATTATGGAAATGGGACTTTCTTGTAAAGAAACGTGGGCTCCATTCGGTCTAATACGAGGACCGCGTCTGGGATGTAACAACTGTGGCTGCTGAAATATAAAGTTACTTTTATTGAGATTTTACGCTGGAAAAAGTGTATTAATGGTTAATATTATCGAAGTGTAAGTAATTTTTGTCAAAATTTTGTAAACAATGTTGTTTTTTTGTTTGTAAATAGAATCGATTAAATAATTAATTAGATTAGGTACGTCAAAAATAAATTCGCAAATAATTATGACTGATGTCAGACTGACATGATTGACAATTAGCCCCAAGTTGGTCTGGGACTTAAAAACTGTGCCCCTTGCATGTAATAAAAGGCGACTAATGGTATATCGAGTTTTGGCTGAGAGATTGTGTAGGCGACGACCTAGCCATTTGTCACTACTTTTTTACATTGTCCATCTAACATAACCCATTTTTATTTTTTGGCTGAATGCGGTTAAGGAGGATAGCTGCCCCTTTGACTCTGTCTACTTCTTCGGGATTTGCGGCGTCATGATACCTGCCTGCAATATATTAATGCGCAATATACTAACCATATATGATTTGTACTTGATAGTTAATTGCAATCAACCACAGAAAAAAAAGTTATTGAACCGTAAGTTGTTACATTAGAAAGAACACAATATGCATGTATAAATCTTCCTAAAAATTAATAGTAACTCCTAACTAAATTAATTTCCAAGACACAACATAACGACGATAGGTCATATCGTACCAATACAGGATGCATTGGCAGTGATTCTCACAATAGGAAACCCTGTATCGTGGGCACCCAATTATGACAACGAACAGCAAAGTTTATTTCTGCCATTACAATATTGCTTTTACACAATAATGTTGTCTGATAACACTTTTTCGGCAGAAGGAAAAAATAACATTATTTCGTTTTGTATTTCGCTTTAGTTATTACTAAGGGGACAACACTCAATATCCATTATGTCGACTGTTCTTTTACCTACAATAGAATAGATTGAAAAAAATCATAAGAAAAATATTCGCTTTTCGCTGTTTGCTATTCGGTATGTTTTCTCTTAAAATCATCTTACTCTTGAATAGCGCCATCTACATTTTCCCTTTTGAATCACTCGCAACTGTCTACGAAGCCTCCTTTCGTAGCAAAACGACCGAGACGCTACGGCGAATACTGGAACTAAATCCTTCATGTTGCTACGAGACATCTTAACATAGGCTGTCAAATTGGGGTACTAATGCCCTCTTAGTTTTAGTACCTATGTACATAAATGAAGTTTCTAGCTAATATAGGGGTTATATGATTAAGTTTATTTGAGAATAGTTTTATCTTAGCGACATTGTATTGACTGCGCTTTGATTGGTTAACTGGATTTGACAGTTACTATAAGTGACACTGATTAATCGGGAATTGCTCAGTTTCGTATAGACATCAGTTGACGTTAAATCAGTGAAATATATATCGCTAGTGTTAACATAATTTATGAGCTTTATTTGTTATCTATAGGTTATGTGCCGATAATACTATGTTGGTAATAAATAATTAGCGTTTAGAATCCCTGTAGCTCAATTATCATGATATGGAGATAAATTAGATTTCCGCTTAGAGTGCTCCAATAACTTATTTTTAATTTAAAAAAAATATCGGCTGGACGTGGCTGAAGGGGCTTGCTGCCCCTTTGACTCTGCCTACCCCTTCGGGGATCATGGACGTGATGTTATGTTTGTTTTGTATGTTTGTTTGTTTAAAAAAAATCTGGAGGTAATTGTCAAGTTTTCAACTGCTTTTGATATACTGATACCCGAAAATAATCTTTAATAATAGTGTATTATCAAAAAAAAATTCTTAGTGCGTAAGTTAGATTATCAAAAAATATTCAATACGTATTTTTGCTTTATCTGATACTCGAAAAATGACAAAGATACAGCGCTCCAAAGATCTGAAATTTAGCGCTTTACGTCACTTGGACTGTAAAATTTTACCCACTTAGTGATGTCACGCGGTACTTTAACGCGCTTTAGGTATCTTAATAATTTTAAGTTTGTTGAACAAAGTAGTAGACTGTAAAATTTTTTTGATGAAATTATTGCTATATTATTATGAGCCTATTGCTTTCCTTAAAATATTATATTTGGATAATTTTTCTAATGGGTTTAAGTATTTTTAATCTGTGATCTTTCTAAAATAAAGTTCTTTAATTTAACTTATTAATTACAGAATGATTTGGTGACAAACTCTTGATTGAAAAAATACTTTTAGGCCATTCTGAGCAGTGAAGGCTGCTAATAGGCTATTTAGAGTCCAAACCGAAGCGTTATAATGGTTATTGATAATGCTACTTCAGCTAATGATATCGAAAAAACGAGTCAAGTAGGCTTTACAGTCTCAGCGGAAGTTCCGTACCTAACAAATTATAATAAATAGAACGAACAAAGCGATGGACCTAACACTAATATTTTATGTCTGAAACAATAATCGTATCAACTAGAAGTACCCTGTTGGTCTGGGACTTTTAAAGAATATGCCAACTGTGTTTCTTTCCTAGCATATCGTAAAAGGCGACTAATGGTATATCGGGTTTCGGGTATGTGATTGTGTAGGTGACAAGCTAGCTACTTGTCAATAATTTTTCACAATTTTTCATTTAACCTAGCCCAGTTTTATTTTTGGCGGAATGTTGTTAAAGGGGCATGCTGTCCCTTTGACTCTGCCTACCCCTTAGGGGATTACGGGCGTGATGTTATGTATCAGTTAGAACAGTGTGAAATCGCATTACTTTAAAATAGATGTTAAAATGGAATTTATTTTATCGTCTTTCTTCTTTTAATTCGGTAGAATGGTCATGCTATTCCAAGTAACTATAATAACTAGTAGTATGATAATATACTGCTATGATTTACTCAGTGAGAGATGATATTAAATTAGTAATATTGTCCACTGATAACGATTAGGCAGCAGGCCCGCCTGATAGAAAATATATAGAGGTATAATTATATACAAGGTTAATATAAGTATATACTAAAAACGAAACGAGTATTAAATATTTTCATACGCGGGTGAAACCATGTGGCACTACTAGTTGAAATAAAATAAAAATGAAATGAAATGAAAAGAAAAGAAAAGAAAAGAAAAGAAAAGAAAAGAAAAGAAAAGAAAAGAAAAGAAAAGAAAAGAAAAGAAAAGAAAAGAAAAGGAAATGAAATGAAATGAAATGAAATGAAATGAAATGAAATGAAATGAAATGAAATATAATATTAATAATACTAACGGGACTAAGCTAAAATAAATACTAAATGTAAAATGCGATTCGCGCGCGCCATGCAGTTTTTAGTAGAGTATAACTTTATTTAAAGTTTATTACATTTTTTTTTGGTCAAAATATTACATGGCTTAAAAACTATTCCATTACCGATTTTGCACAAACAGTTTTCAGGTTTCTCATATATTAAAAATAAGGTTCTAAATGTATGGTACAAATAACTTATTTAATTAATTGGTGGTAGAATCTACATTAGAGCTTTATTAGCATTTGACAATTTTTATGTGTTTCCTTGAAAGCTATATAAATAGAGAATATTTTGACTTTGACCTTTTTGACTTTGAATAAGTCCATGAATCTTTTTTAAGAAAATTGCATGAAAATCTCTGTTGTGCTTTTGAGATCAATCCGCACAAATAGGCTGATGCAGTAAGGGGTAAAAATTTACAATATCTATACTTACTTATATTATAAAGCTGAAGAGTTTATTTGTTTGCTTGAACGTGCTAATCAGGAACTACTATTCCTGTAGTAGTAGATAGCCCATTTAGCGAGGAAGGCTATAGGCTATAAAACATTAACCATAAATGCGGGTGAAACCGCGGACATAGCTAGTGTAATATAAGACTCTTAAAAAAGTCACAAATTAATCTAATAATATTACGGAGATAAGCGAGATAATAAATAAATATCAGACTACATCACATACATTGATCTGACTCCGAGGTAAGTAGCTTAAGCACTTGTGTTACGGATATCAGAAACAACAGTGGTATTACAAATATATACTTAAATGTTGCATATTAACACCAAGACACAGAACAAACACAAGTGTTCATCACACGAATGTTTGTCCTCGGTGGGGATCGAACCCACAACTCTTGGCACATGGGGCAGGATCACTACCGAATGCGCCATCGAGCCAGTCAAAGATGTACGTAGTAAATGAATAAATACAGTTTCACGTTACAATCATACTGTGCAGTCTTCATAGCCCAGCTGTCAGGGTCCGCTTAGACCGTAAACCAGGATTTAGTGTGTTTCGTAATTACATCGAAGCGACTGCCTACATGACCTCCGATATACATAAATAAGAGAACTAGTGAAGGTGAGCCACGGTTATACATTTGTAGTTATTCAGGATCTGCTGGTTTCTTAACGATATTTTCCTTTAACTCTCAAGTGTCTCTCAAGTCTCCCGAATCAAGTGTTATAAGGCGTTATAATCTTATATTTGTATGGTTTACTGAAGCTAACCGTCCGGGGACAATGGTTAGGTATATAATATATGAATCCAGGTTTAGAAGGTAAAATTGAACGAACTATAAAAGTATTATAAAATGCCGGTAAGGAGACATAAAATATTCGTTCTCAATCCCCGATACATGAGCTTTTACGGCAAATGGAGTTGCATACTAGGAAAGTTGTGAGCGGCTGTTAGTGCTTCGGTTGTAACATCCATCTAAAATATGGAAAAGGTGGCTTTAAAATGTTGAGACTGGGATATGAACAAAACGCAAAACAGGTATTAGACGATAGACCTTTGTAGGCTAGTTTATCTTAATTGACAATTTTTATTCGAAACACGAAAAATAATTGTAAATCTTATACTTAGGTACTAATATATAAAACTGAAGAGTGTGTTTGTTTGCTTGAACGCGCTTATCTCAGAAACTACTGCTCCCATTTTTTTTTGTGTTTTTTAATTTATTGATAAAGGCTATAATGCTATATAACATTAACCATTAACGAGGAAGAAACCGCCGGCACAGCTTGTATAAAAATATTTTCAAAGAAAATATTACAACCGTCTTTCCGTATTGCGTAACCAAAACATTCAGAAAGGAGCCTATTTATTAATACTCCGCTATTGTCCGTAAGTCTGTCCGTTAGCCTATTTTTAACAAATTAATTGTTCACATAATTTTTATTTATATATTTTCGCTAGAAAAACATTTTTTTATAATAAAATGGCTATAAAAAAGTATCTAAAATTTGCCTGTGATCTTTTTTAATAATGGCACGGAGGATTAAATAAAATAATATTGACACAACATTTTATACCCAGTAAAATTATTTGAAGTTTTATTCAGATAATGAGTGAAATTCTTCGGATTATTCTTATCTTGAATACTTTAAAGTAAAAAATATGGTAAAACTATTACTAGCATTTATATTATTTCAAAACGTTTATTTTTACCTTTTTTACAAAGAAATAGATTTGTTTCGGATTTATTGCAAAATATTTCAGATAGAATTCGATACTCAGCATGGATTTTCGAGAAAAATATATTTTTTCTCTACAATGATGATAATTTTAATATATAATAGGTATTTTAATATATAACGTGTTACTCACACGAATAATTGACTCATGACTAAATTCGAACTTGTATTTCTTGGTCTAAGATGGCCGTTAGTACAATTTAATATATGTATAATGTATATATTTTTTTCTAATAAGTAAAAGTCTTAACATATAGAAAACAACATATCATTTACGTCTCAATGTTCGCACATCACAAAACGATCAATTTTAAATAGTTTGTCGAAGTTTACAAAAACAAGCAAACCTTTGTAATGCCTTTAAGACAGTATACTCACAAAACGTCTCTCTCACCTCATTCGGACAAGGAACCCCGATTCCCGCTTCTCATTTGATCCCATCACGTGCAATCGACGTCCCTCACGCAACTCACCTATAAACCGGATTGGAAGTGGGACGTCCCAGTTTCTCCGGGATAGTTGGCTACCCCAGTTCGTAAACTTGGCTGATCGGCTCCAGTATAATAAATTGCGGTGAAGCGTTTCCGGACAGATCTTGAAATTCCGAGCCGAAATAGATTTTTAAAGATCTCTTAATTATATTTAACCTTTAGGTAAAGAACGTTGATATAACATATTTGGCAACGACAAAGGATAGCATTCTAACCACATGTAGCCAAAAATTTTATTGAACCGGGTTGGATAGAAAATTGAAAAACACGACTGCCAAGTGGCTAGCTCGTCGCCTACACAATCACAATCTAAAAGTACATTACAAAAAACTATACATTTAAGTAAAGTACAATGGTGTTAAATGAAAAAAACTGGTGTTTCCATTTTGCATCATTATTTACCTTCGTTATAAATTCCCGCGTTCATCATTAATGTTATTATAGCCTTTATCGATAAATGCGCTATCTAACGCTGAATTTTTTTTTTAAATCGAAACAGAAGTTCCTGAGATTAGCGCGTTCAAGCAAACAGACAAAAAAACTCTTCAGCTTTATGATATTAGTATAGATTACTTTAGTAAATCAAAAATAATCGAATAAGGTTTGTATGGACCGTTCCATATGGCGTTCGGTTATCTCTGCCTACCCCGCTAGGGAAGTGGCGTGAAGTTAGTTAGCATAGAGTAACTTATATAGGTATCTGATAGTTTTAGCTAGTTTTATTCAAAAATACGTTACCTTTTAACATCCTTCTAGCACTATAGATACGTTTCTGTTGCGTTTGTCTTATTCATCCTGTAGTAGTCTGATTTGTATCAAAGAAATCAATTCTTTTTTTTGAGGCTAACACACACTTTAAATCGCTGACCCATCGAAGTAAGTATATTTTAATTTTGTTCTGTAAAGTATATCTGCTTGTTATTTCACTATCATCGTGTACACTGTGCAGTTGTTTACTTAATAATCTTGGATGTTCGTTTGAATAGGATAGTTTCATCCCTTAATCAATGATCGGAGTCGACAACCCCCATGGAATATTAGAGGACGTGAAGGTGTCTTCGAAGATTACGCATTCAATTAGAAGGTTGTTTTGTAAAACAACCTATTGTAATAGGGGACAACTATGGGTATATGTGTGGTTACTTGAATTATATGAGTAATCTTTTAGTCCTTGTTGATCTGGGACACAAATAAATAATAAATTCTCTAGACTGACACACCAATTCCCTAGTTCTAAACTAAGCTTATATGCGTGTGCTATAAATACTAGGCGAACGGATAGACAATACGTTTATAAACATCCATGACTCAAGTACAAATGTCCATGTTCATCACACGAAATATTTGCCTCTAGCTGGATTTGAACTCGCGACTCCTGGTTTCGTGGCCAGGGTCTCTGACCACTCGACCAACGGGCCTATCTAAATAGAATGTTGGAGGAACCAACTGTGTTCTGGGCCTAGGTTGACGTAAAAAGCGGCTAATGGTGTTGCACAATTTTCTTTTCAAGTCAACTTTTTTTCACGGTGTGATTATTGGGATACATACGTGGTTACGGGCTTTTTTACAAGATACGAGTATAGTACTCGCTCCGCACAATATTTGCTCTTACAATATTATAAATGTGAACATAATTCTACTTGTCGATCCGTTACGTCTTAGCAGCTAAACTAAACATACATATATAAGGACCAAGAGGTCCCGGGTTCAAATCCCGGGTCGGGCCAAAAATTTGTGGCTGGGTATTTCAATATCCAAATTACTCAGTAACAGCCCGGAGTCAGGAAGATGGCGGTTTAATCACCCCCGTGCCTCGGAAAGCACGTTAAGCCGTTGGTCCTGCGCCTAACCTCTCTCCGGTCATGTCGGATTGCCGTCTCACCGGACTATGAGAGTGAAGGAATAGAGAGTGCACCTGTGTTAGCGCACACACTTGTGCACTATAATATCTCCTGCGCAGTTGGCTAATCCTCGTTGAGATTGGCCGCCGTAACCGATATCGGTTAGGAGAACATTATTATTATTATTTATTACATATATAACATGACGCCCATAATCCCCTCTGGGGTAGGCAGAGTCAAACGGAGAGCAGGCCCCTTCAACCACATTCAGCCTAAAATAAAACTGGGCTGAGTTAGATGGAAAATTGTGAAAAAGTAGTGATAAGTGGCTAGCTTTTCGCCTGCACAATCACATACCCAAAATTCGATATACCATTAGTCGCCTTTTACGACATGCTAGGCAAGAAACACAGTTGGCAAATTCTTTTTAAGTCCCAGACCAACACGGGACAAGCTAAACAAATCAACAAAACGCAATGTACCGTCTGAATTTTGAACCCTAAAAATGGACATAAGGACACGGGCGAAACTGCGGGTAAAACTAGTTAAAGATAACATACATAACATCACGCCCATAATCCCCGAAGTGGTAGGCAGAGTCGAAAGGGCAGCAAGCCCCTTTAACCACATTCAGCCAAAAATAAAGCCGGGCTGGTTCAGATGGAAAACTGTGAAAAAGCAGTGACAAGCGGCTAACCTGTCGCCCACACAAACACACACCCAAAACCCGATATACCATTAGTCGCCTTTTACGACATGCTAGGCAAGAACCACAGTTGGCATATTCTTTTTAAGTCCCAGACCAACATGGGACAGTGGGCTGGGTTGGATGGAAAGCTGTGAAAATGGAGTGACAAGTGAGTAGTTAAAGATAAAATTCGAAAATGAAATAATAAATTATTTCATTTCATTTCATTAAATTATTTCATTTCATTTCATTTCAAAATTACTTTTTTCTGTGTTACTGTGTAAAATCCGTTGCTTTTTCGTAAATTGTGAAACGATTATCGCAACATTAACTTTACAATTTAAAAACACACTTAATTATATACTTTACTCGCTTTTCGCATTGCCGAATAAATGTTTGTGCGGTAGGTAGTCAAATAAATTGCGGCTGAGCCCATTCTGTGTTTACTTGCGAGCGATTACATGCGCCGTTTGATCTATGGGATGTGTGAAATTTCTGAATGTGAAGGTATATTCGATTGATTGGTTATACAAAAAAAAAACCAAATTATAAAAAAAAAATTGATTACTTCAAAATAACTCAGTGTGAAGGAAGTAATAAACGATTGTAAAAACAAGATACATAAATTAAAAATAATTTATCAAATATGTATGTAAAATGAATGGATATCCGTAGTACATTCGATTAATAGATTATATAAAAAACAAATAGAAAGATTCAAAATGATCAAAGGTGTAACCTTTTTTTTCAATTATTTAATAAATAAATAAATAAATATAAATAAATATCCGACGATATCACATACATTGATCTGACTCCGAGGTAAGCAGCTTAAGCACTTGTGTTACGGTTATGAGAATCAACAGTGGTATTACAAATATATACTTAATATTAGATATTAACACCCAGACACAGAACAAACACAAGCATTCATCACACAAATGTTTGTCCTGGGTGGGGATCGAACCCACAGCTCTTGGCGCATGGGGCAGGGTCACTACCGAATGCGCCATCGAGCCAGCCAAAACATTATTTATTTTCTTACGATGTTTAAATATTATTAATTTATTAAGGTATTACGTTTTAACAACCATTTGTTTCTCCGGCGAGTCTTTCGATTTGACGGTAAAACAATTACGAGTAAGTACTAGGTACTATAAAAGAGTGATTAGCTGTGCTCCTTCCTAAGCTCGTAAAAGGATACAGAGTATATATTAGGTGTTGGGTCTGTGATCATGTAGGCGATGAGCTGACCAGATTGTCACTACCATTTTACTATTTTCCAGTAAACTTATCTCGATTTTCGGTTAAATGTGCCTATGACTCTTTCAATTTGCAAATGAGGGCGTGATAGAGGTTCAAACGTGTGGTAAATAATAAATAAAATAAATAAATATAAATTCTTCAGACTGACACCAATTCCCTAGTCCCAAACTAAGCCTTTGCTTGTGCTATGGATACTAGGTGAACGGATATACATACTTAAATACGTTTATAAACATCCATGACTCGAGTACAAATGTGGATGAATGGATTTGAACCCGCGACCCTTAGTTTCGTGGCCAAGGTCTCTGACCACTACACCAACGGGGCAGTCAATATAATGCTGAAAATACTTAAAACCATAACGCCCATTTGTGACTGAGTAGGCGACGAGCTAGCCACTTGTCACTCCTTTTTCACAGCTTTCCATCCAACCCAGCCCACTGTCCCATGTTGGTCTGGGACTTAAAAAGAATCTGCCAACTGTGGTTCTTGCCTAGCATGTCGTAAAAGGCGACTAATGGTATATCGGGCTTTGGGTGTGTGATTGTGTAGGCGACGGATTAGCCGCTTGTCACTGCTTTTTCACAATTTTCCATATAACCCAGCCCGGCTTTATTTTTGGCTTAATGTGGTTGAAGGGGCTTGCTGCCCCTTCGACTCTGCCTACCCCTTCGGGGATTATGGGCGTGATGGTATGTATGTTATGTATGTATGCATAACGCCCATTATCCTGGAGGGGTAGACAGAGTTCAAGGAGCAATAAACTCCTTGCTCCTCAAACCCCATTCAGCCGAAAAAAGCATTGATTAAGTTGCGTTACATGAAAAATCGTAACTAGTGACAAACTAGTGACAAATGTCTAGCTCGTCGCCTACATAATCACAATACGTTTTCATTCCAAAACCGCCAAATTTAAGTGAAAGTTTGAGGTTTCAAACCGACCTTCCTGTGATAGAGGCTATAAAGTACCTTTATCGTGGTACCTTGTTTTAATCGCCCAGGACCCATCTGCCTCGCTGGAACTGGTAACCGCGTAATGCCACGATTACCCCAGATTGTCGAGATTTGTCTTAAGACTGTTGAAGTCTAAGAAGTTAAAAGGGAATCGTTAAAAACCGATTGAAGAGATTTAAGAGTAAGGCAGTGTTCCGTTTTGAATTGATGAATATGAACTGATTCTTCTTTTTATATATAGCAGGAGTACAAATGTCGTCTATTATTTTCTTCTTTGAATTATCTGCAAAATGATGAATTTATTAGCTGTTTCCCGCGACTTCACCCGCGAAGACTAATATTTCTGTATCATACTGAAAATGTTCCAGAAAAATTCCAGACTATAATCTATCTCTGTGCTAAATTTCATTCATATCCGTTCAGCAGCTTTTGCGTAAAAAAGTAACAGACAAGACGAAAGTTTGTAAGTGTGTGTGTACACTTACAAACTTTCGTCTTTATAATATTAGTGTGATTATATTTTAGCAAATCTTTGATTTTGATAAAATTAAAATCAATACATATAGCCAAGAAAATAATTAAAAATCTCCTACTCTGTAACATAAGAAACTTCTGATTATAATAACGAATCGATTGACGATTGGTCAAAATTCTTCTCTTTCATTCGTAAAAAATCCATAAAGTGTTTTGGCGTTATGGTAGAACATATTTAAAAACAATCACAAATATGCACATACTTTTAAAATCATACCTTTGCTATAGTGATTTCACCAAGCGGGATAATGTTGAAAATTGAGTCGCAATTTCCAACATTATCCCGATTGCGAATACTATTTAAAACAATATTTGTTAAACTTAACTACTATTAGGTTAACACAATCATAATAAGTATTAATTTTACTAACATTATCATAAAAGTAAACTTAGTTAGATTTCCAGGTAATAAGACTTTAGCTTCTAACTAATTCTAACCTCCTAATACTCGGTAATCTCTTGCGAACTACTGTTTTAACTAATTCACTACCACGACATGCAATAAAAGTTTAACGTGTAACTAGAAATCGGATAGTCCAATGTCCATTGTTCCATGTTGGTTCGGGACTTTTAAAAAAAGTGCCAACAGTAGTTTTTGCCTAGCATGTCATAAAAGGCGACTAATGGTAGATCCGGTTTTGGGTATGTGATTGTGTAGGCGACAAGCTAGCCACTTGTCACTACTTTTTCACAATTTTCCATCTAACCCAGCCCAGTTTTATTTTAAGCTGAATGTGGTTTTAAAGGAGCCTGCTGCCCTTTGACTCTGCCTACTCCTTCGGGAATTATGTAGGGAGTAAAAGCATTTGTTATAATGGTCAATGGTGGTAATTTCATTGAATAACTCATTTAATTAGATAAAATCTGTAGTGGTGTGAGACTAATTTGATTTAAATGGGATAAGGTATGCATGTCGGGTCTTTTTTCAGTAGTTTTAAAACTACCTAATTGTGCTTTGCTGTCGATCGGTTGACATTTTTGAACCAATTGGTCTAAGCTCGGTGGAGATCAACTTAGGTTCGGATCCTCTACTAATACTTTTTTTAAGATCAGTCAGTGCGAACGAATGAAATGTAATCATCTACTATATTTATTGATAATTATTTTCGCAAGTAGGTGATATTATGTTTTATTTTATCAAGAAGTAAATAATCTTTATACCTAAACTGTGTGGTCAAAATAAAATATCTTATTCAGCATTTTCTAGCTTAGATCTAAGCCAGCTTTACTTTATACTGGAAAAACCATACGAGAATTCATAAAATAAATCTCTGAAATTACCTCGAATTAACACAAAGTCTAAATTTATGTTGCTGTTTAATAGTAGTCGTTTGATAACATCTATATTAATAAATTTATCTTAATAACATCATCCATTTGAATTTTGTACTGGAATTAAAGTTTGGTAACACCTGAAAAATAGTTTTCCTTAATTACTTCCCTTTGAAATTGGAAATTCCCAACCAGCTATTCTTCTACCTAATCCTAAAACTACACTCTCAATGAATTCAGCGTGTTGCCAGAAATCAGATCAGCACACAGTTCGCGCCGGTGGCATTTAAAATTCACCAGGTCAGCCGGTTGAGTTAGCAACTGCTCGACATTCCGGCCGCGGCACAATTACGTTAATCTTCAAAAGAGTCATTCGCAATTCGATAAGGATTATATTGATATGTTGTTTTAATTTACTTTATATAGAATTTTATGTTAGGTATAGAAATGATTAAATCGCGATTCTTCTATTTCAATGCTTTTATTATAAAGGTTTGTAAATATATGATTTATTGTATAGCTAGCAATGTGCCCTGCCTTTGGTAGGAAAATGATAACTTATTTATTTAAAAAATATGGGGCATACTTTATATATTACTTAACATACATACTTAGATAACATCACGCCCATAATTCCCGAAGGGGTAGGCAGTTTCGAAGGGGCAGCAAGGCCCCTTTAACCACATTCAGCCAAAAATAAAGCCGGGCTGGCTTAGATGGATACTTTATATATATTTCTGCAATTAGCTAAGAAAAACACAAAGCCAGTATAGCTACAAATTTTATTCAACACTATAAAAAGTTTTATATAAGCCGGATTTTGCCTCAATTAAAACACATTGATATTAGTACTCTTTACAGTACTTTAGCATCTAATCTATGGACCTCAGATACTCAATGAATTCAGCGTGTTACTGGAAATCAGATTAAAATTCGCCTGGTCAGCCAGTTGGCGACTACTCGGCAGTCCGGCCGCGCGCAATCAAATTACGTTAATCTTCTAGAAGACTGCGACCGGCCGCGCAACTCAATAGGGTTAACGTGTTATTTTAATCGGTTAGACGAAGGATTTTTTTTATAGCAACAATGCAAATATTAAAAAAAAATTCCATCTAACCCAGCTCGATTTTACATTCCCATACACCATTGCACCTGCAATCCTCAGGGATTGCCGATGCAATGGTCACTATCAGTACTGTAGATATAGTTCGATGAGCAATGAGCTCTCTAAACAAAATAAGTTAATATGCAGCAAAACATAGAATTGATTAATTTACCTTTTACTTGTAATAATAATACTCAGCTGAACCTTCAACGAACATTAACTGTATAACTTAGTAAAAATATTAATTCAGCCTGTAAAGTTCAATTTTTATATTCAATCTGGCATTGAAAAGAGTAACTACCGAGTTTCTTGCCGGTTTCTTCTCGGTAGATGCGACATTCCGAACCGGTGGTAGATTCAAATTGTTCTATTTTGTGCCTATTACTCGACGATTTACAAGTGCTTTTATGAGTTTGACTTTGTTAGTTAGATTAGATGGAAAATTGCGAGAAAGTAGTCATAAGTAACAAAATGTTGTGTTTCGCTTTAAAGTAGATGAAGAATCTTACTGCTCCTTGACAATGCACTTCGGGGCTTACGGGTTGTTGTGATGTTATGTACATATATTCGAGCTAAAATCGAAAAAGTGACTTATTTACTCGACGGATTTTAACGAAACTTGGTACAATTATTCTTCATACTCCTGGGCAGGTTATAGTATACCTTTCATCACTCTACAATCAATAGGAGCAGAGTAGTGAAGGGAAATGTTGGGAAAACGGGAGAAGTTACTCCATTTTTTAAGCTTCCGTCGCGTGTCCAGCCTTAATGGTTAAAGTTACATAGAAATCATGTATGACGGAAATAGTCTTTATAATATTGACCATAAACGCGGGTGACACCGCTGGCACAGCTAGTTATACATAAATTTAAATTCAAAATTCTCCAGACGGACACACCAATTCCCTAGTTCTTCAAGCTTACAAGCTTGTGCTATGGATACTAGGTGAACGGATAGACATACTTATATAAGTTTATAAACATCCATGACTCGAGTATAAATGTGTACCATGTGTACCATGTTCATCAGACGAAACATTTGTACATTTGCCCCTAGCGGGATTTGAACCCGCGAGTCGACCAACGGGCCTGTCAAATGCAGGTCCTGTTTCGATCATACTGAATAGATATCTATACTTACTTATTATTATATAGCTGAAGAGTTTGTTTATTTGCTTGAACGTCCGATTTGAAAAAATCTTTCAGTGTTAGATAGCCCATTTATCGAGGAACACTATAGGCTATATAACATCAACCATAAATGCGGGTGAGACCGCAGGCACAGCTGGTGTATGTATATTATACATACTACAACTACTACGCCAGTTAATTTGTGTTATAATTATTAATCCGGATGAACATTCTGAAGGATAAAATTAAACCTCTTTGTGGTGTAAGTGCTTAGTTGATTACTTGTTTATTATTAATTAACTCTAATAGAGGTTGAAGCTATACGCGAAAACTGTGTTGTAACGAGTTGGTAAACACATACCTTATTAGTCAAGGAAGTGCTTGTAGTTTGGCGAAATTTTGTAAAGAGCAGTGATATTTTACTATAGATCTTACGAGTGTATGGATGGATGTATGGATGATTGTTACTCTATTACGTAAAAAGCCTACTC
This sequence comes from Glyphodes perspectalis, assembly GCA_951394215.1. Taxonomy (NCBI): domain Eukaryota; kingdom Metazoa; phylum Arthropoda; class Insecta; order Lepidoptera; family Crambidae; genus Glyphodes; species Glyphodes perspectalis. The sequence continues at coordinate 3,905,996 of OX596220.1, forward strand.
CTAGTAATATATTATAAATGCGAAATTTGTTTGGATGTGTAGATGTTTATTACTCTTTCACGCAAAAACTTTCGAATAATGTAGCTGACGATCCGATATATCCGAATAATATATCATCATCGTCTTCTTGCCCTTCTCCCAGTTCATCTGGGGTCGGCGCAGCATGTCTTCCTTTTCTATACGTCCCGGTCAGCCGTCATCAAGCTATCCACTCCCATTTCTCTTATATCATCTTTCACACAATCCATCCATCTCTTATAATATATAGGCTATGTTTTATGTGCCATGCGAGTAAATCGGCAGGCAGAAGCTAAATAATAAGTGTGAAATTAAATGTTAGGCCTCAAAAAAACTGTAGATCTTGTATGAAAAGGATTATGAATGTTGAATAGGCGACTGAGGTATGTAAGGATCGTGCCATTTGGCATTTGGTTCTCTCTGCCTACCCCGCTAGGGAAGTGGCGTGAAGTTTAGTTAGTAAGTTTAAATTAAATGTAATTCAACCGAAAATAATGTTTTGAACTCACAGACAACATGTGAACACTTAATTTACCTTTTAATAATTCACTTGATTGACCAACAATTAATATAGGATAATATGATTAAAGCAGTACTTACGCAAGGAACTTAACTAAGCCAGCTTAACCAAGATTGACCTCAGAACTTAAAATTTAATACTGGTGTGATAACAATGGCATTTCAAACCCATATGGTATAATGTATACACTTACATTTACTGCTGATGATAGTGTAGATTTACACTGTTATAACTAATGGAAGTGTACATATTTGGATAAGGCTTTGATGAGACGTTCCCTCGCTACTTTTCTAAAGACAGCTTCTCATGTGAGTGCTTTTCAATAGATCTTAAATCCATTTATCATCGTAACGCCACATCCAGTTTCTATTAGAGATAAGCTAATGCCACGTCATATTTAAATTTGAACGCTCAATTGAACTACGTAAGATTTAACTAAATCTTACGTAGCTACGCAATTGTTTTACGGTAATTAAAATCAACTAAGGCAACAAACACACATATCCAAGACAAATACCTGTTTCATCAATAAATATTTGTACACCATAAAACACAAAGTCGAGTAGTAAAAAAAAATCGTAGCCAAAGTCTAAGGGGCAGGCAGCACCCTCAAACACATTTGGCCAAAAAATAAAACTGGGCGGGGGTTAGATTGAAAATTTTGAAAAAGTGACAAGTGGCTAGCTCATCGCCTACACAATCACACACCCAAAACCCGATATACCATAAGTCTCCTTTTACGACATGCTAGGCAAAGAACACAGTTGGCGCATTATTTTTTGAATCCCAGATTAACTCTTTTTATTTATTAAAAATCAGTTTAATGTATGTGATTTTGTTTTAAATTTATTAATTTGTCCCAGTGCAGTCTGAACCATTGCGAGTAACAACAATAATAACGATACTAAAATATTCTTTAGTCCTAAATTGCAAACGTAAGTCATGTAAAATTTTCTTTTCTTTCAGCATGTCCGGGCGCATTAATAATATATATCCTCCTAACCGATTTCAGTCACGGCAATATTTTTTTTCTGGTATATAACTTATTGATAGGTAATGTGTCCATAATGAATGTAGTTAAGGGGGTTTGCTGCTCCTTTGACTCTGCCTACCCCTTCGGGGACTATGGGAGTGATGTTATGCATGTATGTATGGATCCAATAGAAAAAAAGGTTGCATACAGTCCATTCTCCTCTCAAAGCCTTAAAACCCCTACTTACTTTTCCAAGCCCGTCTCAGCCCAATGCGCCCATAGAATACGTATTCATCGCATTCAATCTACGGACGAATACAAGAAGGGATTCTGTAATCAATCAAATACGTCATTTGACGTCTACAGACGCGGGCAGGCGTCAATATGGCGACGCATTGTCATGGTAATTCCAGGGTACGGAAGGGTACCATTTGAATTTGGGGATAGGCGAATCCAAATCATTGCTCACTGACCAATTTGGATAATTTACATGCCCTTTCGTCTAATTTGCATCGGACTCTATGATTCGTGTTCATTAAGAGATGGGCGTTGGACGGTCATTAACCTTTCTAAATGTTGACATTGTGATCTAATGTTATAATTGTTTAAAAAAATAATACCGCTACTAACGTAGAGGTGGGCATATTTTAAGAAATAATAAAACTTAGTTGGTTAGATTAGGTTAGGTACTTATTGTGAAAAAATAATGACAAAATAATGAAAACCTTATTTGTGGCCTACACATAAAAATAAGGAGTAAAATAAAAAAAAAACGTTATGTAATATACATAACACTTGGATCACTTGAAGAACTTATTGTCATAACATCTATAGAAATCAAAGACTATAAGTCTGATGCGCAATACACACCAAAGCCACCGGCCTATGTCGGCAACTTTTTGTAGAGGCGCTGTTCGGTTCTTCATACAAATTGCAATTTATAAACGCAACTTGACAAGTTAGATCGCGAAAAAAACTCACACTAGGGTTCTGAGCGCTTCCCTACGCGAGCCGGCGTCATACAGCTAACATGTCGCGAAGGCTCATGTCTCAGACATGATTATTTTCATATAGGCCGCCGTGTCATGTCGGCGGGCACTGTCGGCGGGTCGGCGGCTTTGGTATGTATTGCGGTATACGAGCGTGTTAACAGATAACGTTGAGTGGCCTGTCAATGTCACGCTGACGAAGCTATTCTCACTCCCAAGTGAGATAATATAACAGATCAGGACAATGACTATGATTAATTGGATCTTAGTCACAGACCGGATGAAATACTTCTACTTTTACTTCGCACACAACACATAGCTCTCACATACATTCTTAAAAGTAGTGACAAGTGGCTAGCTCGTACTACAAACAATGCCATTAAATTTGAGTCGTTTTAGAGTATCAATGATATCATTGAGCCAGATTTTAGATAAAGATTTCAAAATCCATTGAAGCATAACTCAGAAAACGTTTATCGTTGCTATCCATCAAATATCTGAAAAAATACCTTTGCGTAAATCTCGTGGGTTCTGAGAGATAAAAAGCTAGTTTGTGAGATTGAAAGTGCCTACTATTTAGGTAAGTAGAAATAGATCTAGATCATTTTTCATTTAATTCTAGGGCTATGTGGGTTTCATAAAAAAACATATTGGATGACTACGATCCCTATACCTAAACCGAATGTTAAACACCTTTGGTGTTTTAATTACCATAGAAAACGGCGAACACTTAGCATCAGGATGACTGTGAGCTTGCTTTTTAACTTAGTAAGTATAAAAAAAAGAAGTATTTAATTTAATATATCAGACAACATGCATAGGTTTGATTCCGAGTTAAGTAATTTGAGCACTTGTGTTACGGATATAGCAGAATCAGAACAGTCGTATCACAAATATACATAAATAAGATATTGACATCCAGATACAGAACAAATACACGTAATTGTCGTACGAACGTGTGTCCTGGAAATCGAACTCACAAGTCTTGGTGCATATAGCATATAGAGTACTTCCGAAGGTGCCATCGAGCCAACCAACAGTCGATTGTACACAGGCGTATTAAAGAAAAAAAAAATCGTTTAGCTACTTATTCCCACCTGGCAGAAAGCACTTGTTCTTGACATTTCAATGATTGAGCTACCGTCAAAAACGGCTCGTTCCGTTTCACGCCATTAGACGGGCGCGGGTCGCGTTACGCGCGCCATTACTCGCCGCGTAATGAGAGGAACGGAACGTCATTAGCGTGTCGCGATCGCGCCGAACTTGTGCTTTCGGGCCTTGATGGAAATTAGTTGCTATTGCTAGATCAACTATCGTACATACATAAGCAGCCCAAAATCCCTGCAGTGATGGTAGCTCCAAGGACCAGGGACCAGGGTCACAACCCCGGTTAAGCGTTAATTGGTTCGATCGGCTTACCGTTGAAAAGTGTACCCCTTTAGAAGGGGTTTTGCCTAATAACAGAACGTAAGAGTCGTTTTGTAAATGTAAGTACGTAAGATATTTTCCCTTATCGTGGCGAAGCCTGCACATTCAAATAACTATGGCGTGTCCATGATCCAATGAGGGTTTTTAAAAATACAAAATCCGCTAAGTGGCACGTGGGAGTCTCGTGGTCTTATCACTGTCACTATTGGCTCATTGTTGACAGAATGTCAGTTTGTTCTGACAACTAACCAATGAGGAGGGTGACAAGACCGAACGATACAGTTACGTTATCTTTTGGATGTTTAAATTCAAAAAACCCTCATTGGTCTGATTCCCCTATTTAAGTTATAAAAATAAGATGTCTGTCACTTCGATAATTAAACTTATTAATCAGTGTCCTGGACTCTAGAGAGATGATAATATAAATGTCACACGTTTGAGATTTTTGCTTAAACATTAATGATCTAAGCAGACCCCAAATAAAAACACGACATCACACTTGTTTGCCACGTCCGAATAATACAAGACGTTTGCCTTAGAATACTTTTCAACCCAAAGCGGTGGTAGCTCAATGGTAAGGACACGCGCCTTTTAACCGAGGAGTGTGGGTTCAAACCCGGGCACGTACCTCTGGATTTTTTAAATCTATGTATGTATTTATACCATTCGCTCGGCGGTGAGGGAAAACATCGTGATGAAACCTTTTAATTGAAACAACTTTGGATTTGTCACCATTATCCAAAAATTGTCTGGTTCCCCTATCTTAGGGTTACGAAGGTCAGGCCGGCAGTAACTTCAATGTAATTACCAGACTCGCTAAATCCTGGATCATTGTCTAAGCGGACCACGTCTAAGCACAGGACATAACTCTAGAAGATGATGATAACTTTTCAACCCAAAATATGATTCCACTCCACTATTCTACCATTACAATCCCTGAAGAATAAAAATATCCGGAAGTAAAAAAAATAATTCTAAACCATTTCAACTTAAAAATAAGGTACTTTGTAAATAGCTGAGGAAACCTATTACAAGCAAGGTAATCAGAGTTCTCGAAATGTTGAACAAACTATCTAACCCCGGGAGGCTTCGTTCCCTACAAAGCCGCTAACTTATTAAGTAGATCAATTTACTTGCAGGTAAACCTCTTTTGCGTAAGTTTAAATAATTTAACGGGTGATTTTTATGAAAGCAAGACGCAGTCTGGTCAAATATATACTTAAGACGTTCTTAATTTTTTGAGTAGATAACTTAGTCTCATGTTGGTCGAGCACTAAAACAGAATGTGCCAACTGTGTCTCTTGCCTAGCATGTTTTAAAAGGCGACTAGTATATGGTTTTAGATATGTGATTGTGTAGGCGACGAGCTAGCCACTTATCACTACTTTTTCACAATTTTCCATTTTACCCAGCCCAGTTTTATTTTTGGCTGAAATGGTTAATTAAAGGGGCCTGATGCCCCTTTGACTCTGCCTACCCTTTCGGGAATTATGGGCGTGATGGTATGTATGTATGTAGGTAACTGAAATAAATTTAAATAATTGATAAATTAAGTAATTACTAGTATAGGTGATAAGTTTTCGCTGTGCTGAATAAAGTTTGTGAGATCTCCTGGAAATTAATAGCAAAAATATTGGTTGGTCATACTCGTAATATCAATATTAATGGATGTTAAGAAAAGTTGTTTCTATTAATACTATTAATTTAACGGGTATCCGACCGTATACTGATGAATATCCAAAAAATACTTAACTTATCTTGCTCCACAGAGGCCTATTTATACTAGACTAGGCAGACTACGGGTACTGGGGTAGTAAACAGTTTAAAACTAGTTCTATCTAGATGTTGTTCGGCTTTTCTTTAGACTGAGTTTAAAGCATCAACAAGTTTTTCTAGCAAGCTTCATATTTATGTAGATATGTCTAACCCACAGACCAGAAAAAAAAAACTAGTAGAAGTGGCATGTCACAAAATTTGTATGAGAACCGAATGCCAAACTTAGGTACATAAATACGCCACTAATAACTTATTACTATTCAGTTATGCAATGAGCAAGATTAGTCCTACAAAAAATACCTTAATTCTTTTAAAAATGGTTTCATTTACTTATTTTCTAATAAAAAAGTAGTTAAGACCTTTCGTAATCCAAGTTCAAATGTTAAGAATTTTTTTCTTTATTTTCGTCGTATTTTTGTGGAGCAATTATACCCCTTAAATCAGCAAAAATAAGGTGTACATTTAGGCACAAGCAGTGTACGTGTAGTCTTGCGTTACAGCGCAGGATTGTGGCTTTACTGCCACGCACAATTGGCACTTCTACCTTATATCTGTTCTGTGGTCTAACCCAGCTCACTTTTTAATTTTGGCTTAATCTGGTTCAGAGCGCTTACTGCTTTTTGGACTCCGGCTACCCCTTATGAGCTTATGGGTATATGGTGTGTGTGTGTGTATGTATATGTAATGTCTGACTGACCTCCCCTTTGATTGCGGGGGGATCGGCCCGTTGGTCAAGTGGTCAGAGACCCTGGCCACGAAACCGAGGGTCGCGGGTTCGAATCCCGCTAGGGGCAAATGTTTTGTGTGATGAACATGGACATTTGTACTCGAGACATGGATGTATATAAACGTATTTAAGTATGTCTATCCATTCACCTAGTATCCACAGCACAAGCATAAGCTTAGCATTGGTGTGTCAGTCTGGAGAAATTATTTATTTATTTGTGTAGATAAATTATAGAGCTAACAAGATGTTGCCAATGCCGGAACTAGCCGGAAAATTTAAAAGAAACCCGCTTACCCCAGACTTGTTTGAATTACCAAGTCCCTTTTAATCCGGATGGTGCCGATGCAGGCCTGCAGCGACTAATTTAAACTTCCCATTAACACTCTTCAAAGTCATTGGACGGAGGCTTCGCCTAGACCTCATCTGTATGCGGGGTCATACAGTTTGATTGACCTTAGGGGACCCAACTCGACGGTATTAGCCTCTGATATGAGGTCGAGAACGGTGTGATTGGCGGCGGCAAATTGGAGCTTGCGATTTTTTTTTCTTTTAACCTTCATACAGTTTTTCTTGCAATCCCTGTGCAGTTGTCAGTTAAGTTAAAAATATCAGGGGCATTGCAACTCATAGTGTGAACCGAATTTGTTGAGTATTTAATCATCATCATCATCATAACATCACGCCCATAATCCCCGAAGGGGTAGGCAGAGTCCAAGGGGCAGCATGCCCCTTTAACCACATTCAGCCAAAAATAAAGCCGGGCTAGGCTGGGTTAGATGGAAAATTGTGAAAAAGCAGTGACAAGCGGCTAACCTGTCGCCTACACAATCACACACCCAAAACCCGATATACCATTAGTCGCCTTTTACGACATGCTAGGCAAGAACCACAGTTGGCATATTCTTTTTAAGTCCCAGACCAACACGGGACAGTGGGCTGGGTTGAATGGAAAGCTGTGAAAAAGGAGTGACAAGTGGCTAGCTCGTCGCCTACTCAGTCACATACCCAAAAGCCCGTAAACCATTAGTCGCCTTTTACGACATGCTAGGCAAGAATCACAGTTGGCACATTCTTTTTTTTTGTCCCAGATCAACATGGGCCAAGTCCCAGACCAACATGGGACAATTTGGTAAATGGAGTATTTAATTTACGGAAAAAATGTCAATTCAAACACAACAAATTGGTTGTACTTACTCACGTACACATACATATGTATCATCACGTCTGCAACCCCCGAAGGTCCATAGTTCAAGGAGCAATGAACTCCATCAACACATTTAGCCAAATCGCATAGGGTTATTAAAAAAAAAAAATTGAAGTAGTAACAAGGTAGTAGCTATACATAAACTTCAGAATTAAGCAACGCGAAATAAAATAAATAAATAAAAATGTATTCATTTCATAAAATCTTTTACATGTAAGTTGCCGGGGCTTCCCAAAAAGTTATCAAGGCGATACTTGTGCTGGGATAGCCTCGCTCTTCCATAGCATTAACAATAAGATTTATTTATAACATTGTCGGTAAAGTTATAAGTTAAGGTAAGTATTGTGCGCGTGTGTGTGTGTTATCACAGATTTCCTAAACTTTTTATAGATGAAAGGTCCTTTATCCTTGTATGTACATACATACATACGTATCATGGTCATGACGTAAAAGCATTACAAACAAACAAACCCTTTCACATTTAATTTTCTACACTTGCGAGTTTTTCGATGTCGTGTGTATCATTTGTACACTTCACAGGAGGTATAATTGTCCTTTCCTTTCTTTTCAGGAAGTATTTTCACCTAGAATCTTTATAAGCCACTGCAGAGTTTCTTTATATCATTTAAAAGCGTTGTCACACAAAGAAAAAGGGGTTAATCATTTTAATCATCTTTTCCCAACGTTACAAAATAACTTTAAGATATCTTTTCTTATCTCGCTTCTGTTCTTTTCATTTTCTGTAGCGGGCGATGTTAATATTTTTGCGACTGAATTTCACTGTGAACGGAACGTTTATAAGTTTTTCATTTTAACGCTGCATAGTAATCTTATTTCGCTTGTATATAAGTGAAAAGAGGATTTAAAATCACTATCACATGTCCCATGTTGGTCTGGGACTTACAAATAATATGCTCCTGGCCTAGCAAATCGCAAAAGGCGACTAGAGGTACCTATATCAGGTTTTGGGTGATTGAATAGACAACGAGCTATCCTTTTGTCACTACTTTTTCACAATTTTCCATCTTACCGAGCCCAGTTTAATTTGGCTGAACGTGGATTACGGGGCTAGCTGTCCCTTTGACTCTGCCTACTCCTTCGGGAATTACGGACGTAGTGATATGTATGTACATATAACAAGTCTATTTTAAAAAAGAAACAAAAACTGATTACCTATCATATAATTTTGAAAACAGACGAGTTAAAATGCGCTTGACCACACAAAATTTTGCGTTACAAATGTGTTGAAATAAATTTTTGCTGTTACCGCTGTAAAGTACTATTAAAAGTGTCGAATAGTACACAATAAAGGCTCAAACGACGTCGTTTAAATGCTGGCACCCGACATCACTGGACGATAGCTTATTAAATTCAGGTGATAACAGCGTCGACTGAAATGTGGTTGGTGATTATTATATTGAATTCCAGCTTTTGCTTACATCTCTACCCGTGTGGGATTCCGTTGGTTACATAGATACTATCATTTCTTAAGGGTCCTTCGTCGATTGGCCCCACGATTCATCCCGTGGGATGAGCTATATCTAATATCTAATGGTAATTCGCACCACGGTGCTAATCGGCGAAGTACAAGTTCTGCCCGATTCATACCATGGTGCGAATCAACGACTTCAAAAGGCTCCTAGTGCGATTCATCTCGTGGGACGAACAGCTCGTGGGGCGAGTCGACGATAGACCCAGTCTGGAAGCCCCATGGGAGGCAAAGTGATTGTGTAGGCCGTCGCCTACACAATCACTTCACGCTAGCTCGTCAGCTAGCCACTTGTCGCTACTTTTTCACAATTTTCCATCTAACCCAGTCCGGTTTAATTTGGCTGAAAGTGGTTAAAGAGGGTAGCTGCTGCTACCTCTTTGGGGTTTACGGGCGTGATGATATGTCGTTTCATTTATAGATAAGTAAATATTAGCGATTCACTACAGATTCGATCAGAAAATAAACTCAAATATTAACTTCCCCTTCAAGTTTCTATAAGGATCCCCAAAAATCACGCCACAGAGGAGAAACCCATAAATCTTTTCATATCACATGATCATTAACTTCAAGTACCCCATAGAAGTAATTTATTATACTGAAACCGTCAGGTCGGAGATGTTCCTTGCCAAGAATAGACTATCTTAAGTATCATCAAGCATATGCCTTGCCAAGTGCCGGCATTAATATCAGAGCAAATTATGAACTAATGTGGTGTGATGGAGCTGTTTAATCAGAATTTAAGCGGGCTTTATGTGTTTAAGTGGTGAATTGGGCTCCCTACAGATATAATTTATAATAAATAACTTTAAATCTTTGATTTATCTGTAGATTTAAATGGATTGTTTTTGCTGTGGATAAAGAAAAATGTATTGAGCTAGTTAAAATAGGTACTGTAATGCCATTACTGTTCTCCTTTATTAAAGTTAATAAATGTTTAAAGTAGACCAGTGAAATAAAAATACTCAAATAGTTTAAAATTATCTAATATACTATTCAATTCTTTTTTTAAATAAATAAATAAATATCCCACAACATCACATTCATTGATCTGAATCCGAGGTAAGTAGCTTAAGCACTTGTGTTACGCATATTAGAATTAACAGTGGTATTACAAATATATACTTAAATATTGGAAGTTAACACCCAGACACAGAACAAACACAAGTACTCATCACACGAATGTTTGTCCTGGGTGGGGATCGAACCCACAACTCTTGGCGCATAGGGCAGGGTAACTACCAAATGCGCCATCGATCCAGTCAAATATGGCATTCTATATACAGTATGGCAGTCATTTCAATGTAATTAGACTCGCTTAGTTCAGAGTCAGTATGTGTATGTAATGTTGTCTGATATAAAAATACGAAGTTGATGGAAAGGATGCGTTTCAAAACTTCAGATTACCTCAATTAAGCTTGATTAAAGCGCCGTCAAATTATAAATCCAATTAAAGAATCAATGTAGATCCAGAGCCAAATTTAAAACAGTTTCGTTAACAGCCACCCAATCCCAGTCTCGTTCGCGATAAAATACCTATTTAATGAAATATCAAACTGTAGGCTCACTGGACCGTAGCCAAGGGTTGGAAAATAAAAACATATTAAAAAGGCAGCAGGCTGTCCTATATTGGTCTGGCACTTAAAAAGAATGTGCCAACTGTGTTTCTTGCCTAGCATGTCGTAAAAGGCGACTAATGGTATATCGGGTTTTGGGTATGTGATTGTGTAGGCGACGAGTTAGCCACTTGTCATTACTTTTTCTCATTTTTTTTATTTTACCCAGCCCAATTTTAGTTTTATTTTTGTCTGAATGTGGTTAAAGGATTTGTTGCCCCTTTGACTGCCTACCCCTTTGGAGATTATGTGTGTGATGTTACGTATGTACCTAAAAAGGCAGCCAAGTGCGAAAGGTTTTACGAAAACTGTTTCGGATATTGTTTCCTGTTCTAGTTTTGTTAAAAATAAATAAATAAATTCTCCAGACTGACACACCAATTCCCTAGTTCAAGCTTATAAGCTTGTGCTATACTTAGATACTATGTAAACGGATATACATAATTAAATACGTTTATACACATCCATGACTCGAGTACAAATGCCTATGTTCATAAGACGTAACATTTTCCCCTAGCAGGAATCGAACCCGCGACCCTTGGTTTCCGGGCCAGAGTATCAGACCACTCAACCCGCGGATACTTCATAAGTAAATAGTTCCTTTTTGGGACAAGCGTTTGTATGAGCTTGACCAATAACTATATATAACCGCAGAACGTGTACGAAAAGTGTTTTGAATGTCAACGAAGCGAGTGAGGTGTGCAACGACCGTGTAATACGGCGCTCGGTTCTCTCTGCCTACCCCACCAGAGAATTAGCATGAAGTTAATTAGTTAACAACTATATATGAAACGTTATTTTCTATGTCCCATGTTGGAATTTAAAAAAAATCTGCTAACTGTGTTCCTTGTCTAGCATGTCGTAAAAGGCGACTAATGATATATCGGGTTTTGGGTAGGTATGTGATTGTGTAGGCAACGAGCTAGCCATTTGTCCCTTCTTTTTCACAATTATCTATCTAACCCAGCCCGGTTTTGTATTCGGTTGACTGGCTAAAGGGGCTTGCCTCCTTTGACCGTGTAAAACACAAAAAAGAATAACAAGATATAATTCCCAAAGTCGTTTACATCTAGCCTTTACTAACGGGTCCTCAAAAGAATAAAAAAGTTATCAAGGAATATAATTAAAATAAGAATAAGGCCCGATATTCCTTCTTTCTATATTTCTTCTTATTGTCTTAATATCGAAAGCTTTAACAGAACTTACAAAGAAACGTAAATATATCACCATCTGTTCCCCTTCAATTCTTAGAGGCTACGGAAAAATGGTACCAAATTTTTTCGCCGGAACTAAATTCCTCAACCTCAAGATGTTTTTAAAGTATATTCAGAGTACAATAAGAATTAGAATATTAATAACACTGTGACAGGCAGTTTATAATTGTTTTATTGGTCTTTGTTCTTTGCTAGAGCGGAGACAATTTAATATTTAGTTTAAACGCCTTAAATATAAGAGATATTTAAACTATTTTACACCTTCAAGCTATTTAAGGCTCTATTTTCTTATGTAAGGCCCGTTGGTCGAGTGGTCAGAGACCCTGGCCACGAAACCAAGGGCCCGACCCTTGGTTTCCGAATCCTTTGTAATTCCTCTAATTCCTCGAGTACAAACATTTGTACTCGAGTAATGGATGTGTATAATAACACATTTCAGTATGTCTATCCGTTCACCTAGTATCCATAGGGCAAGCTCTAAGCTTAGTTTAGAATTATGGAATTGGTGTGTCAGTCTGGAGAATTTATTTCTTTTTTTAGAACCACGTTCTGAATAAACCCATCTCGGTGGTAACATAAACATTATGAAGATATCTACACACTCGTATAATCACGCATGTGTGTGTGACTATGACCTGATTTACCTGGTGTAACAAACTCGACTCGCTAAATCAAGGTTCCTAATCAAGTTTTGATCAAGATTCGTCTAAGACAGTAGATCTCTATTCTACATAGGTTAAATTCACAGCTCATTGATTTTGTGATGAGTTATCATCTCTTATTTTCCCGAAGGGGAAGGCCGAGTCTAAGGAGATTTATGCTCCTTTTACCACATTTATTATTTATTTAATTATTTATGGACAGTTTACACGTCACTCACTAATTAACAATCACATGGTTTAATAGTAAAAAGTATGAAGTGTTCTTAGTTACAAACTGCCACGACAAGCACTTAACACTTGGTAGCATTGTTATAAATTATTTAAACAGAAATAGTACTTAAGCAATTGCCACAAACAGAATTATGTTGGGTAAGAATGGTGGTAAAGTTGTGACATATAGTATACCTCGTCGCCAGTGGCCGACTAACAGGGGGCGGTGCGCTCCGGGCCTCTGGTTCTGGGGGGGCTCATATTATCTCCAACTTCTCATCATCCTAAATTAAACAGTAATCCCCCCCCCCCCCTCTCCAATTTCGGCCAAGTAACACTGCTCGTATCCCTACAAGGAGCGTCGTAAATCTCTTTGCCGCCCCAGGCCTAAAACAGGCTTAGTCCGCCACTGATCGTCGCCTTCATTATCACAAGCCCAATACACTATAGCTGGTACGAGATACTAGACAAGGAACAGACTTGGTTCGTTCTTTTTCCGTACCAAACCAACATGGGACATATAACAGTAAATAACGTATTTGTATCGTGGTCGAAAGAAAAACAACTAGTGTGAACAACCGGAGCGCGTAGATGTTTATTGGTTCCGGAAGCGATGAGACACGCCGAGGCGTCGGGTAACACCGTTTCGTTTGGCTTCGTTTCTGTGCCAAGAGAGTTAGCAAGGACATACACATCCAGGCTTTGTGCAGTAGGCATGGGGAAACAAATGTTACTATACAAGATTAGTACAGAAGGCATCCATAGAAAAACAAATGTTACTATACAGTTTTAGCCATTCGCGTTGAATTATCACTAGGGATTGAAATGCTGGATCCAACAATGAGCTGGGCAAAGCACAATTTTAGCTGTGCTGGTTCATATGCCGCTGAGGTTCAATTTCTACAAAGAATGGAATGCTAGATTGGGCAATCCAGCTGGGTCTAGCACAATTGTAGCTCTGTTGGAATCTTAAAAAAATGCCACTGGATAGCAATTCCTATAATTAGGGATTGCAATCCAGTGGCATTTTCACACTAAAAACTATACTAACGGAGCGAACCGTAATAGACATTATGTAGTACATCAGAACTTACAGCTTGACGTTTCGGCCGTGTTGCAACGCCAGTGGTCACAAGTGGACTGGAGGCGTGCGACGTCGTTGCTTATTCGGGTAAGATAATTATTTTTTATCCCCTATTCTTATGTGTAATTTAAATTAGTAATATTTTAATAAACTAAAATATTAACAATAATGCTTAGGTACTTTTTTAATAAATTACGAACTAACTCTGTTTGCTTGTCTGTTACGCTTTCAGACTTTAATAATATTAATATATGTTAATTTTTAATAATTTATTAATTTATGTTTAATAAACAGTTGCTAATTGATACTAAATTCGATAATCCTTAAGTTGTAACCCAAATTAAGGACATACTTTTCATTCCGCAAAACAAAGTGATAGAATCTCTGTAATGTACTAATTTTCACGCGGGCTCTGTTTGTAACGTACTAATTTAAATTTTACGAAACTATGAAACTTTTTAAGCTTATCTTAACAATCCAACAAAAAACGAAATGCAAAAGTAAACAATCCTCTTGTTTGAATTTTTTATTATCCAAGTTAAAATCAAAAAAATAAAACTTCAATAAAAAACAATTTGTCACAAAAGAAAACAAAGCAAAACTAGTTTCAAAATATATAGAGTCGATTTTTCGGCCCCCATCTTATTACGAAAGATATCCAACCGCTTTACGAGAGCATTCCCTATTCAAAAGTTAAAGTTATTTCTGAACACACTCCGCTAAGTAAATTTGCGATGAAAGAATACAAGAAAGAAACAAATTCGAATAAAGCGCTTTTATTCACGCCCCATTCGCAACAATGCATTGTCACCACAAGAAAATGCAAAGAAAAGAAATACTAGCTACCTTTTTCTTTAGAGCGGAGTTTCTCAAACTTGGGAACATGCTCACCCCGCCCAAAAGGTTGTAGTTTCGCAACGTAACTAGCAGACAGGATTTAGAATACTTCTGACATGTATGTGTTTACTTAAATATTGCACATAGACCGCAAATTCATTAAGAACACGGTTTCAAGTAGGATGACACATAAATTTCACATGATTGTCTATATCTACATAAGCGATATGCGATTCCTGAAGTAGGTATCTCTTGAGGTGAAACGTAGCAAGTTTATGATAGATATTATTTGGAAAACGCGATTATTCTACTGGGGCTGTATAAAGGCAGGTGGAAATAATTTATACTTCTATTTTCAATATTCAGCTCATCGCAACTCTTTATATTGATTTATTAACTTATAATGATTTTTAAGAACTTATACCATAATGGGGATATTCAAAGTTCTAAGTTTGAGAAACACTGCTTCAGACTCAGCCGCACAGAGACAGAAAACTCGACTAAACGAATTACCTTTTCTTAAATGTATCTTTCAGACTCCAATTAGGTTGTTGTGGCGGACTTATTCAATTTACTTTTGAATAGAATGACCCTTTCCCTTGTCGATTTGAAAGCTAAATAAGTATGCAAATTGTAACCCAGAGGCTGTGGTCGTGATGCGAGCGGTGACCTTATATTTTATGCATTCGAACTCAATAGGTACCTACTTGTACATTTCAAATCTACTTATACTTAGTACTATTAGATAAATCTTTATATATATTTATATGTATAAAAATTCGTGTCACACTGTTAGTTGCCATACTCCTCCGAAACGGCTTAACCGATTTTGATGAAATTTTATATGTTCACTTGGTAGGTTTGAGAATAGGTTAGTATCTATTTTTCAATACCCCTAAGTGATAAGGGTGGTCCACCCCAAAGCTATAACTTGAGAACGGTTTTACTTTTTTCGCTAATTCTTTTTTTGTTGTGTTTGTTATTGTCAAGTGAAGGTTCTTATGAAAGATAATAATAAAAATGTGGGCGGTAAATAAAAAAAAATGGTTATTGAAAATCCGAGAACGGGGCGTTACGGAGTGCGCCGAGTCAGCTAGTAATTATAAAATTGTATTGTATAAATATCATATTTTATAATCTCTGCCTTTAGTCTCAAATTAACAGCTTTTTACTAAATGTTTAAAGAAGTCTTACAAAGTCACGTGCAAAAACTTAATAATTAATATACTTGACTGGCCCGACGGTCGAGTGGTCAGAGACCCTGGCTACGTAACCGAGGGTCGCGGATTCGAATCCTGCAAATGGGCAAATGTTTCGTGTGATGAACATGGGCATTTGTACTTGAGTCATGGATGTTTATAAACGTATTTAAGTATGTCTATCCGTTCACCTAGTATCCATAGCACAAGCTTATAAGCTTAGTTTGGAACTAGGAAATTGGTGTGTCAGTATAGAGAATTTATTTATTTTTTTATAATAGGGACTTATGTCTAGGTAGACATACGTTATATTATTTTTTATGCTACGCTGTTCGCTCACAAATTTCCCTGGTGAATACCATAAGTATACATAAGAGGTAGGTGTTATAGTGATAAAAAGACGGTAGGCAACAGCCGTTCTGTTTTTCCTATTTTATTGCCAATAGCGTTGGGTCGCGTTTTCTGTCACCTCATAAATAAGTTAGCATTACTTAAAGTTCGATGCGTCGTTTGCAGATAATTTCTTAGTGTTCAAGTCGTGTTTCTGTATGAAGTCCATTTAAATAAATACATACATACATAACATCACGCCCATAATCCCCGAAGGGGTAGGCAGAGTCAAAGGGGCAGCATGCTCCTTCAACCAAATTCAGCCAAAAATAAAGCCGGGCTGGGTTAGATGGAAAATTGTGAAAAAACAGTGACAGCGGCTAACCTGTCGCCTACACAATCACACACCCAAAACCCGATATACCATTAGTCGCCTTTTACGACATGCTAGGCAAGAACCACAGTTGTCATATTCTTTTAAGTCCCAGACCAACACGGGACAGTGGGCTGGGTTGGATGGAAAGCTGTGAAAAAGAAGTGACAAGTGGCTAGCTCGTCGCCTACTCAGACACATACCCAAAAGCCCGTAAACCACTAGTCGCCTTTTACAACATGCTAGGCAACAACCACAGTTGGCACATTCTTTTTTTTTGTCCCAGATCAACATGGGACAAGTCCCAGACCAACATGAGACAAATAAATAAGATGGGACAATCAAATAAATAAATAATAAATATCTGACAACCTCACATACATTGATCTGAACTAAGTAACTTAAGCACTTGTGTTACGGATATCAGAATCAACAGTGGTATTACAAATATATACTTAAATATTGGATATTAACACCCAGACACAGAACAAACACAAGTATTTATCACACTAATGTTTGTCCTGGGTGGGGATCGCACCCACAACTCTTGGCGCATGGGGCAGGATCATTACCCAATTTCATAGAGCCAATCAAATATGCAATAGATCTTTCAATTCCGCTCTACTCAGCTAAACATCCCGCTACCTACAAACCACAGCCTAACAGTCAGGTAATGTGGAAAGGATTATTTCAAAATGGACCTGCACATAATTGGGAAGGTCGTATTGACAATAAAATTGTGCGAATGTCCAATGTGTGAATAGGTGGTCCATTATTGAGTTACGTTCGAGCGCTACAGGGCTTTACAGGCCTTGAATGTATGGTTTTGGACGAGCTTTGTATAGAGTCGAATGTAGCCCCTATTGCGTATTGAAAGCCTTTGATAAATGAGACTCTTCATTGGTAAATTTTTCACAGATTTCAGGTAAGATTTTTAAAAACACTGGTTATTTACTTGTTTTTGTATTTTTCTCTGCCTACCCCGCTAGGGAAGTGGCGTGAAGTTAAGTTACTTAGTTTTTATTATGTAACTAGCTGTGCCAGCGGTGTAACCCGCGTTTATGGTTAATATTATAGAGACTATTTCCGTCATACATGATTTCTATGTAACTTTAACCATTAAGGCTGCACACGCGACGGAAGCTTAAAAAATGGAGTAACTCCTCCCGTTTTCCCAACATTTCCCTTCACTTCTCTGCTCCTATTGATTGTAGCGTGATGAAAAGTATACTATAACCTGCCCAGGAGTATGAAGAATAATTGTACCAAGTTTCGTTAAAATCCGTCGAGTAGTTTTTGTTTCTATAAGGAACATACAGACAGACAGACAGACAGACAAAAAATTTACTGATTGCATTTTTGGCATCAGTATCGATCACTAATCACCCCCTGATAGTTATTTTGAAAATATATTTCATGTACAGAATTGACCTCTCTACAGATTTATTATAAGTATAGATGATTATCATAATAATATTATAAAGAGGAAAGATTTGATTGCTTGTTTGTTTGCAATGAATAGGCTCCGAAACTACTGAACCGATTTGAAAAATTCTTTCACCAATAGAAAGCTACTTTATCAGGAAGTAACATAGGCTATATTTTATCCCCATATTTCCACGGGAACAGGAACTACGCAGGTGAAATCGCGGGGCGCTGCTATACAATATAATGTAGTTTGCATAAATACTTCCAAATGGATCATGGCAAACTGTGACGTCATAATCTACTATTGTGGTACTAAGGCAAAATTCAATACGTTTTTTAAAGCCTGATAATAAAATGCATATATAGCATTTGATTGGGTCAAATATCCTACAAATCCTGTGTAATCTCCAAACCATACAAAACAATACCAGCTAGGATACAATGACGCGGAAAATATTAAATTTGAAATAAAACACGTTTTTGTTTGAACAACGAAATTACCAAAATGAAATCGGATATTGGAACAAACAAAAGGTGCGTACCGCTCAGAGGACGAAGAGAGTTTGCAAAATTACCAATTGTCCATCGGAGCGAACTTCGTAAATAGCTTATTTCAAACTCCACAAAGTACATTTGGAATGGCCTGTTAGTACGTACGATCGTGTTGTATTTGCAGGGCAGTCATTGTTTCTACATAGTGTCACTGGTTATCGTGCGAAAATTCGCACCTGCAGAAACCATGTTTCAATGGCAACTATAAAATCTAACTATATATATATATATATATAGACTTATAGGCTTGGTCTGAAGATAATATGCGATGTATTAATAAAAAGACTAACCAAATCTACTATAGTATTTAACGTCTTTAATAAAATAAATTTAACTTTTCTGAAGAACTAACAGGTCTGTCTTTAAAAAACGTACAATACCCCGATTCGTAGAAAATTTTCTTCCAACCAACTTAAACAAAATTGTTTGACCTCAAAAGTTCGTTTGAAAAGAAAAGGTTTTCTACTCAAAGGTTCGGTGGCTCAATTAACTCGACCGGAAATTGAACTTAGATCTACCGCTTATTGAGTCTGGAGTAATTGCTCAACAACTTGATTTATGACAAATTCATTCGGGGGCCTTTCGTCTCCTTCCTGAACTTCTACGTGATTTGAATAACTAACATTGCCTTATTGAATTGTGTCAAAATGACCAATCAGAGATTTTGAAATTTCCCATGTTTGTTCGTGTTGGTAGGGGACTTAAAATGAATGTGGGATTTTGGGTATGTGATTGTGTAGGCGACGAGCTAGCCACTTGTCACTGCTTTTTCACAATTTTCCATCTAACCCAGCCCATTGTCCCATGTTGGTCTGGGACTTAAAAAGAATGTGACATCTATGGTTCTTGCCTAACATGTCGTAGAAGACGACTTATAGTGTATCGGGTTTTGGGTATGTGATTGTGCGGGCGCCAGGTTAGCCACTTGTCACCACTTTTTCACAATATTCCATCTAACCCAGCCCAGTTTTGTTTCTGGCTGAATGTGGTTAAAGGGGCCTGCTACCTCTTTGACTCTGCCTACCCCTTCGGGGTTATTGGCGTGATGTTATGTTATGTTGAAATTGCCGAGTTGTTCGTAGAGATATGGCCTGTTTGTAGCTGAAGTCTATTTAATTTACTAAATGAATACCAGAAAAGCGAGGAGCGGTGGTAGCTCAATGGTAAGGACATGCGCCGCTTAACCAAAGGGTGCATGTTCAAACCCGGGCATGTACCTCTGGATTTATCAAAATGTACGGAATAGAAATGATGACTGCATTGCCCTGCACCCCTAACTAATAAGCGCAATATATTTAAGTTATTATCGCTTTCTATTATTCTAAATGATATTTACAATAATTATGAGAAACAACACTCTTAATTTGTTTAAAAGTTCAAACGTTAACGAAGTTAAGTGAAACTTTTCCAATTTTTTAATTAACATAATTGCTTACTTTCGTCGGTGAATGTACCGTTACCCCCCTGTCCCGCTTTCCAAACTTGGAGCAGGATTATCGCTTTGTTCTTATCTGTTCTCCCGAGTTAAGGAATCAGGGATAATTTGTTATGATTCTATCTACGAAACGCGATAAAATGTTTCGCAATGAATCTTCGAATTCAGCGTTGTTTTTCATTACTCGATAATGTATATCGCGGTACATTGGGACGTGACAGGAAATATGAGCGTTACTGCGACGGTTTTAATTAAATGGGCTTCGAGATTCAGTTAAGACCAGCATAGACGTGTGTTGGTGTGTGCCATGTTGGTCTGGGACTAGGCCCATGTTGATCTGGGACAAAAAAAAAGAATGTGCCCACTGTGGTTCTTGCCTAGCATGTCGTAAAAGGTGGCGAATGGTTTACGGACTTTTGGGTATGTGACTGAGTGGGCGACGAGCTAGCCACTTGTCACTCCTTTTTCACAATTTTCCATCCAACCCATCTCACTGTCCCATGATGGTCTGGGACTTAAAAAGAATATGTCAACTGTGGTTCTTGCCTAGCATGTCGTAAAAAGCGACTAATATATCGGGTTTTGGGTATTTGATTGTGTACGCGACAGGTTAGCCGCATGTCACTGCTTTTTCACAATTTTCATCTAACCCAGTCTATTTTTGTCTGAATGTATGTGGTTGAAGGCACATGCTGCCCCTTTGCCTCTGCCTACCCTTTCAGGGATTATGGGCGTGATGTTATCTATGTATGTATTTATGGTCGTGTGTTAACAAAAGGTTATATTAGAATCTGTAAAAACCGTAGAGATTGTATGTAAATGGATGTTAAAGAAGCAAGTGAGTTGTGTAAGGACCGTGCCATATGACGTTTCGTTTTATCTACCTACCCCGCTAGGGATGTAGCGTGAAGCTTAGTTAGTTATTTCTCTATCATATCAGGTTTCACAGGGATTTTTAACGAGAACGGATTTTTTATTGTGTTTGCCGTCTCATGAAATCGTGGAAACTATTTTCACAATTATTTTTCATCTAATCCAACTCAATTTTCTAAAAAGACTTGCGGCTCCTGAGCCTCATGTCTACCCCTTCGGGGATGCAGGCGTGATAATATTTATAAGATTAGATGGAAAAATATCTCATCGTATGGTTGTAGTAAAAACTATTTGGAAATTAAACATTACGTTTATTATGTACTCTGTCAAAAAAGGTATTTAATATTTTGTACAAAGTACAATTTTATATAAAACTTTTTATCATAATTTTTTCTTCAACTTTTGTAACTTCTGTTTTAATTTTTTCCTTTGAAATTGGTTAAGAAAACGTAGATACAATTTTCCAATCTTAACTTTAATAAAACTTCTTGACTTTTATATCCATGTTTGCTCAAGAAGATGGACCTTCTAGGAAGTGGGATATATTCCACGTTCCCGGATATCAAGCAACCCATGTAAATTAAACTCAAACATATATCTTTACCACTATGCATATAGTAAATATACGATAAAGTAGTTCACCTGTATACGGCGCCTCAATGTAGCAGAATTAAGACATGATATAGATGTCGCTGCTTAACAACATAATATAACTTTCGATTAAGACGTTAGCTGTTTTCTTAACGACGCTATACAATAAGCAGACTGAATCATATTTAGCCGTCCTTCGCAGATGTCCTCGGCAACCACTCACAAAAACATTTAATAAACCACGTCACATTACCAACCTCGGCCTTCACTACCCTCCGGCAAAAATCTGCAACACGTGCACCATCTTAAGGACGAAGTCCTCCGAATTAGATGTCTTTAACACCTTTCAAAAAGCCTACAGAGAATACTACTCTGTTGAAGCTGCTCGGTACATATTAACATTGTAATATATTGGTTTTTTTTATCTTATCTCTATACATATTATTTTTAACCATAGTATATATAGCTAATTGCCTAAAAAAGTTGTGTATCCTTATTATTGGCTAATATATATAACCCTACTGTATTATGTGATTGTTGTGTAATTGTTGTATGTATGGCTGTAAACATACCTAAATAAATAAATAACATAAGACGCGCAATTTTTTCTTCAAAAAAACTACTATAGATTCTATAGATTTGACTGGCTCGATGGCGCATTCGGTAGTGACCCTGCTCCATGCGCCAAGAGTTGTAGGTTCGATCCCCACTCAGGACAAACATTCGTGTACGAATACTTGTATTTGTTCTGTGTCTAGGTGTCTAATATTTAAGTATATATTTGTAATACCACTTTTGATTCTGATATCCGTAACACAAGTGCTTAAGCACTTACCTCGGAGTGAGATCAATGTATGTTATGAAGTCGGATATTTATTTATTATTTATAGATGTATGTATCTACCTCCATCTTCTATAGATTTACCTACTTCGCAGCTATTTTACTATGTCACCACCCACACAAGAACATAGCATTAATTAACGTTATAGACTATTTTAGCCTGTCTCGAAGGCAAAGCGCTGAGCTATGAAATAAGGCACGGATACCAATTCCATTTTCATGTAATCTCTTGAAAATGCACCGCAAAGTTGCTTTAACGGCAAATGTGGCGGTTATGTCATGATATTATGTAACTCGTTCAGGGCTGTGTGCCAGCCTGCGGGTTTACCAGGAAGGGAAAGTATGAATAATTTTGTTGGTAAAAGGATTTAGTTAATAGGCGTTGTTTTTTTTATAATTAATAACGTTGGTCGTTCTTAAGTTTCATAAGTGAGATAGGTATTTTAGCAAAATGAAAAAGTAAACAAAGTATAATAATCTATACTAATATTATAAAGAGGAAAGATTTGTATTTTTGTATTTTTGTGTGTGTGTATGTTTGTAATGAATAAACTCAAAAAGTACTGCGACGATTTCAAAAATTCCTTCACTTCTTCTTCACATTGGAAAGCTTTATTATCCGGAAGTAACATCGGCTATATTTTATCCCCATATTCCTACGGGAACGTGAACTATGCGGGTGAAACCGCGAGATTCTTAGACAAAGTAGAAAATCAAAAGAAGAACTAATATGTATCTATGCAAAATATTAGTAATCTCGTAATAAAGCAACTTCGATAACATACTTTTGACGCCTCTGGTGCTGCAAATTCTTAGACTACAGTGATGCCTGATGGTCTATGCATCAGGCAGATCACAAGCTATTGACTATCTCAAAAATAAATCAAAAATACGCATTTATTATTTATTTATTATTATTATCAGAATTCGTTTTGTATATCGCCGCAGCAATACCTTACACAGTCCTTCTTTCGTAATGCGACTTCGTGTATAATTTGGCAGGTAAGACACTTCCGTGCTACGAACGAGCACATCCATCGCTTCCTCACCCGTAACGCTGGCAGTGCTACGGCGCGCAGCTGCCAGCTGCTACGGCACGTAGTTGGCATTCGTAGCGCAGTGACTACTTATACGTTATTTACTGCCCTGTCCTAGTAATATAGTGGTTACTTGATATTTGTACAGGGGCGGGTGGATTTAAGGTTAAAACCTTCAATAAGTAATTGGCCTAACCTACATTTTGTTTTAGAAAGAAGAGCACTGAAGATGTAAACAGCCATCTCAAAAACCTTGTTCTGTTTAATAAAAAGACTAGAATTAGGGCCGTGTTATCTTTGGAGATCTCAACTGATATCCAAAAAGACCCTATAATAAACCCACTTCTGTGTTTATAATAATAAGTATTGGCCTGAAATTCTTTTAGGCTAAAATTAATTAAAAATAGTTTTGTAGTTTATAGGTACTATTGAGGCTAAATGTCACGGCACAGGTAATATGTCTATATCAAATCACATGTAATGAAAATAAGGATTTTACCTGCTGAATTATAGCTAATAATCAAGGCTACGGAAAAGCACATGTAGCCTGGTTTGCTTTGCGGTAAGCTGAACGCTACGGCTCGTAGCTGCCGGCTGCTACGACACATAGTTGGTGAGTAGTTTTTTCAGTATACGCACATAACGACACGCGCATAATTCCCGATGGGAGAGGCAGTATAATGCGTTTTTCCTGTATAAATGTCATTATATAACTACAACTCAATTATACTTTTATTTTTTCTATCTACGCGTAACATTGTGGAACTGGCCGTTGGTCGAGTGATCAGAGACTGGGCACGAAACCAAGGGTCGCGGGTTCGAATCCCGCTAGGGGCAAATGGTTCGTGTGATGAACATAGACATTTGTACTCGAGTCATGGATGTTTATAAACGTATTTAAGTATGTCTATCCGTTCACCTAGTATCCATAGCACAAGCATAAGCTTAGTTTGAGACTAGGGTATTGGTGTGTCAGTCTGAAAAATTTATTTACTTTATTAAATTTTAACTGATTTTTAAAAAAAATAAAAAGTAAAAGAATAATATATTTTAACAATTGCGAGAATTTCACTCGACAGTTATGCCTCATGCATTTTAAATAGTCAGCTATTTACCTTAGTTAGTATCGTTATAATGTTTATTAAATTAAATCTGGATCATTAATAGGGGTTTATGACTTTTGTAATAAAATATAAGGTCCTCAACTATGTTGAGGCAGTGACCAGTAAACCGAATGTCTAGTTGTTTAAATTTATATTGAACTAGCAGTACCCCGTGGTTTCACCCGCGTAGGTCCCGTTCCGAGGGAATGTGGGGGTACAATATGGCCTATATTACTTGCTGATAAAGTAGTTAGCCACTAGTGAAAGAATTTCCCAAATTGGTGTAATAGTTTCGGAGCCTATTTAATACAAACAATCAATCAAATCTTTCCTTTTTATAACATATGTATGACTAGCGGCCCACTTCGGCTTCGCACATGTATTTGCTTTAGTAGAAGCATATTTTTCTAATTAAAATCTGATGTTGTTTAGTTATTTACTACGAAATATGTACAAATTATATAGATAAGCCTTTCCCAATCTTCACTTTATCTACTAGTGAACCGCATCAAAATCGGCCGAGTAGTTTCTGTAGCCTATACAGGCAAACAGATATACGCGTCGGGGGATACTTAATTTATACTGTGTATTGATTGATGAAAAGGGTTATATCAGAGGCATTTTGTAACAAATAACACGGGACCAAATATAGAGATTTAACTTTTAACTTTAAAAGCAATATAAATACAATAAATATATTACCTACTTCTGAATAGTTATGATACGGGACTTATGTGACGACTTGATGATGACTAAGCATTAGATGGAATATACTCGAGAAACATAACCAATACAAAAACATTTAAGAAAAAAACTTACTTCAATATTGTATATTCAATACTAATATATTGCCATTAAACTTACATTCAAAGTGTTGTTTTAATATACATATACCTAATGAAGCTTAGTATTCAAAAAGTACTTTAACAAGTATCAAGAAGTTTAGACAATACAAATAACAAAAAGTTTAGATAATACACAAGTATCAAGAAGTGAGACAGCCCTCAAACGCGACCGCTCAAAATTCATCTCATCACGATTCAAGTTGAAATGTGATGGTTATTACGTATGCCATCCATCCTCATGAAAGCCGCATGTATTTTACCAGAATCATCCATAAGCAGGACAACTCATTTAAGTAATAAGAATGCGTGGAATGAGACGTGTAGATAGCGTTTAAATTCTTGCCGGTTTTTTCTCGGTAGAAGCAACATTCCGAACCGGTGGTAGATTCATATTATTAGTTGATTTTCTTGTTGAATTGACGATTTATAAGTGTTTGTTTCAAACCTATATAAATATTTAAAAAAAAAAACAAATATATTTCAGCGATAAGCCGCAGAATGTTAGAAGCATGTTAAGAGGAAACGTAGATTTTGAGAAACTAGGCAGCCGGTGACTTTGTCCGCATAGACATTATTCCTGTAGCAAAGTCAAAGTCAAAATATTTTTTATTTATATAGGTTTCAAGGAAACACTTATAAATCATCAAATTCAGGTAAAGCCAAGCCAGCATAAGATACTGCCCATTACCTACAACTACAACTCATGGGTTGATACATCTAAACTAGAATTATATGTATTTTAACAATTATATATATTTTTTCCAAGCCATCTATTCCTTTAAGAGGTTTAATTCCCAAAAAACATAGGACTTTTTTTTATTAAAAACCCTTTGAACGTGGGACAAGTTAGTACTTGCTGGCATTTATTTTTGGTTGAATGTGATAATTATGTATGTGAACATAGGTATTGCTTGAAACAACTATAAAAGTGATAAGTATATTTTCTATTAAATTGAATATTAACTATCTGTAAAAATTTCAACTCATGATAAAATCTGTCTGATAGTAGATTCGAGCAAAAACAATGAAAACCGGCCTGGAAGGATTTTCTAAAGAAAACATATTTCAGTGCTGAAAGAAAACGTCTCAAAAAATAGAACAATAAAAGTAGCCGAGCTAAGGAAGTTTTCTCGCACTTCTAAAGTTATTAAACTTCATGAAAGCATGATTGATTATAAGCAAATGGAGTTCTTGCATAGAATTTGCATAAATATTTTCCTTCAATGAGCTATATAATACAAATGAAAGAAGAATATACAGAAGAATAAAGTCTGGTAAAAGTTTAAGCCAACTTTGTACTATGATTCACCACTATTTATTACCGAAAGATTAATGTGTTATGGGTGCTATTTAAAACACATAGAAATCATAATTTAAAATCGTTATATACCTAGTATTATAGTTTATTTTATTATAACAAATAAAATTGCCACCACAATGTACAGATTTCGCAATGTACTCGTACAACAAAATAATCATTTGGAGACAATGTGTGTCATTGTTGCACTCAAATATGTGCGTGAGCTTAAAAAACATATAAACAAATTATCGCCGAAGGGTTAAACAGAGTCCAAAAAAAATTAAAACTCCTTAATTTTAAGGAGGCTTATTGTTTTTTAGGCATTACTCAAAAAAAAAGTTAGTTGAACTCGCTGGAAAATACTGAAAAAGTTGCTATAAAAACGTTTATCGCATTTAATCACAAAAAAACACAGTTTTAAATAATTCGAACTCTTCCTAATTATACAAAGATTACCACATTAAACCTTTTTTAAGCTTTATGCAATGACGTGAAATCCAATCTCCAATCTAAGATTAGCTCAGTTTATAATCAACTATATAAAAAACTCAAAAATTTACAAGAACGCTCTCACTCAATAACAACCTACAATTTCATATTCCAATCGAGTCGATATCGAAAAAGATAAAATCAAAGCCCCAAATCTCTAACGGACTTAACCCACGCCCGACGAAGTACAAAAAGAACCAATTTTGCATCGAATCTGTTTGCAAATTAAGAGAGAAAAAGCTAATACAATTTACAAAAGTACAGATGAGAATAGGTACGGAGGTAAGGAAAGCGTAATTTATTAAAATTGTCCGCTGAATGGTGGTAAATTGCCCTACGTCAGGTGCCTTATTAATGCAAATACGGAATCCGATAAGCCAGAGATGAAATTACGCGGCCGAAATGCGCGATGCCCGTCTGGGTGTCGGGCGCGGTTTGTGTTGTGACGTCACAAATCTCTAAACTGTACAACATGGGAGTGATTTGAGACAGCTTATGATGTATATGAAACTGAAGCCTTTTACTTTGCGAAGATATTTTAGGGTATTTTGATTTTTATTTTTATTACATTGGTTTTTTTATAAAGAAAATATATAAATATTTTTTTAAAAATTTCAAATAAGATCGAATAATGTAAGCGAACCATAAAGACATCTTATGTTTTTTACATACATACATATCATTACACGCGTAATCCCCGAAGAGGAAGACAAAGTTCAAAGAGCAGCAAATTCCTTATATCACTAAAATAAATAGCGTCGCTAAAGTTCTAACACCACATAACGCAAAATTCACTAGGTTTAAATGGATCTATTTAGCCGAGCAAAAAGCACTGCTGTATTATGTATTATTATGAGTACTCTTTTAAATATTACCTCATATATTTAAAAACAAATTTGTTGTTGAGATTTATTTCCTTTAACTAAATAATTCTAAATGATACAGTTGTATAGCTCTACTAAAAAGCTTATTGATAGGTATATATATTTATAACACTTGAGCGGCGGTAGTTTAATAGTAAGGACACGCGCCTCATAACCGAGGGGTGCGGGTTCAAATCCGAGCACGTACCTCTGGATTTTTAAAATCTATGTACGTATTTATACCACTAGCTGTATCCCACTAGTGAGAGAAAACATCGTGATAAAACCGGCAAATTCAAAAAACTTTGATGATCCAAACAGTCCAGACTGGATTCCCCTATCTTAGAGTCACGTAGGTCAAATCGGCTTCTATGTTACTACCAGACGCGCTATATCATGGTCTAAGCGGACCCAGTCTAAGCACGGGACATAACGCTAGGAAGATGACGATAGATTCATAACACTAACATTACGTAGCTTCAACTAAATAGATAATAAAAACCACTACTTACTAAACTATAATAATGTGATATATAACTATTGCCTTAAAAACAATCCCTACTAATATTATAAACGCTTTTGTAAGTATGGATAGATTTTAATGAAACTTTACAATAATATAGCTTATACACCCAAATAATATATTGGCTATGATTTAATGATGTACCACGCGAGCAAAGCCTCGGGATAGCTAGTTACTCTATACATATATAATAAATAAATAAATATCCGACTACATCACATACATTGATCTGACTCCGAGGTAAGTAGCTTAAGCACTTGTGTTACGGATATCAGAATGAACAGTGGTATTACAAATATATACTTAAATATTGGATATTAACACCCAGACACAGAACAAACACAAGTATTTATCATACAAATGTTTGTCCTGGGTGGGAATCGAACCCACAACTCTTGGCGCATGGAGCAGGGTCACTACCGAATGCGCCATCGAGCCAGTCAAAATATAACAATTCATACTAACATTTGGCTAAGTGCTTTTCATAAATAAACCATACTAATTAATAACATAAATTAACTTAGAGCACATTTAAGTTAATTAAAAACGTTAGCAATCATGGTAAAACAATTTGCAGCATGTCCAAGTTCGTTTGAGCTCACTGCAGCTGCAGTTATAAAGGTGTCTGACGCAAAATGCAAGGCGAGTTTATTTTACTCGCAAATAAGGGGTTACGTAAGTTAATACTGTGCTGGTAAATTATTCAGAGATTTTTAGAGTGCAATGTAATTTGGCATGAGTATAGTCGGTCTTGTTTGCGACTATGCCGAACTAGTATTCATTATTAAGTGCCATCTTGGTCTGAGACTTAAAAATAATGTGCCAACTGTGGTTCTTGCCTAGCATGTCGTAAAAGGTGACTAATGGTATATCGGGTTTCGGGTGTGCTTGTGTAGGCCACGAGATACATAGCTCGTCGCCTACACAAATTTCGACAAACAATTTGGGGACTGATATTATACTATTTGACTAGCTCGATAGTGCATTCGGTAGTGACCCAGCCCCATGCACCACGAATCGTGGGTTCAATCCCTAGGACAAACATACGTGTGATGAATAGGTACTTGTGTTTGTTCTGTGTCTGGGTGTTAATATACAATATTTAAGTATATATTTGTAATACCACTGTTGATTCTGACAGGCGTAATATAAATTGATCTGACTTCGAGGTAAGTAGCTTAAGCACTTGTATTACGGATATCAGAAACAACAGTTTTGTTGTCCTGGGTGGGGATCGAACCCAAAACTCTTGGAGCATGGGACAGGGTCACTACCAAATGCGCCATCGAGCTTCTTGTGCCGTACGGCACGTATAGTACGTAGCTGTAAATACTTTGTAAGAACGAGTAGATAGTACAAGTAGAAATTAATTAGTATTAAGCTGTGAAGCTGTTTTATAAATGACTTATACCAACTGTTGTCTCAATTACCTCAGTCCCATACTTAGTTAAACTTGTCATACAAGTGAATGAGCTAGATCTCGGGGTCGGACCAATGGATGTGATATTTATTAAGGGAGCGGTGGTAGCTCAATGGTAAGGACACGTGCTTCTTAACTGAAAGGTGCGGGTACCTGGGTAGTTACGAAGGTCAGGTCAGCAGTCGCTTCAATGTAATTACCAGACTCGCTAAATCCTAAATCATGGTCTAAATGGACCTCGTCTAAGCACGGGACATAATGCTAGAAAGATGATGATATTTATTTATTAAGAGAAAACACACCCTAAATTGTAGGCGGATCTAGTTGCCCTGCCTCTGACATTTTCTATAGCCACTTGATATATTGTTTCAATATGCAGTAAATTTCGATAAATGTGTTCAAAACTGATAAAGGGTAGGACTTGAAATGCCAAAATCATGAATTATGAACAAATTAATAGTTTCTAGACTTAATCATGTTATTGGCGCATCCATGAGCGATTGCCATTGGTTGCCTAATCAGGTACCTAAAAATTATCTACTTTTGAGAATGCTAAACACAGTCAAACTAAACACAATTAGTGTTTCTTGCCTAGCATGTCGTAAAAGGCGACAAATGGTATATGGGGTTTTGGGTATGTGATTGTGAAGGCGACGAGCTAGCCACTTGTCACTACTTTTTCACAATTTTTCATCTAACCCAGCCCAATTTCGTTTTTGGCTGAATGTGATTAAAGGGGCCTGCCGCCTCATTGACTTCTACCTTCTCCTACCCATTCGGGGATTATGGGCGTGATTTTATGTATGTATTTTATGTTAAAGGATTGTATTGTATCGCTGGGGTAGTTAAGGTTGATTCGAATTCCTTCAGCGTCACCACCGAGGGCGATGTTGGAGCGTCGAGGGTTTACCTCGGCCACTCTATCTTGGCCGGAGAGGGTTCCTTTTATGCAAGAAGCCCTGGGAGTCCCAAGCACCACGTTTCCCCCGAACGGCGTGAAGGTACGTAAGGCGTTCCCATCATTGTAAAAAAGGATTGTATTGTATAGATTTATTGCTGTGTAATTTTTTACGAAATATTTACACAGCGTTACTTAATACTTACATACAAAACATCATTCCTATAATCCTCAAAGGGGCAGGCAGAGTCAAAGGAACAGCAAGTCCTTTCAACTACATTCAGCCAAAAATAAAACTGGGCGGGATGGATGGAAATCGTGAAAAAAATTTGGCAAGTGGCTAGGCTTGCCGCCTACACAATCACATAATCAAAACCTGATATACCGTTAGTCGCCTTTTACGACATGCTAGGCAAGAACCACAGTTGGCACATTATTTTGAAGTCCCAGACCAACATGGGACAATGGGCTGGATTAGATGGAAAATTGTGAAATCTAGTGACAAGTGGCTAGCTCGTCGCCTACACAATCACATATCCAAAAACCCCATATACCATTAATCGCCTTTTACGGCATGCTAGGCGAGAACTCCAGATGGCACAATATTTTTATATCCCAGACCAACATAGGAACGTTAAGACTTATTGTACAACATTAAAGAAATATAATTGTCATCTTACGTATTGTACTCAAATATCACAAACTTACATATTTATGAACATATAGTGCATCGGTACTATTACCTAGATCCGTTATTTATTCATTAGCCAAACTAAATAGACCACCACCATACACCTATAGCTAACAAAGCCCTGATACCCTGAATCCAAAGGTACCATACATATGCTTGTACCAAGAATTACTAGGTAACGGATAGACATACTTAAGTACGTTTTGATAATTATTCTGGACTTTATCACAACCCATGTTCAAAACACAAACATGTGGGATTCGAACCAGCAGCCTTCCATTTTGTGGCACAAGTCACAATCCACTACACTAAACACTCCGTCGAAACTATACACTGTTTCTCTCAACACCTACAATTTTACATCTCACAGACGTAACCCAAATCTTTAATAGCTTTCTTACACCAGGAAAAAACAATAAAGCCGTGTTAAACGCCTTTCATATGCGACGGCACCGGGTGTTACTGATTGGTGCAAACAAAATGAGAAAGTTAATTCAAAAGTATTTGACATTTCGGTTGACACTATTGTACATCGTATGAACCACAGAGTAATAATATACTACGTACAACAGAGGGTCACTTAGTAATAATACGCCATCTGTGTAAAATTCATGGTTTTAAAACAAATATTATTTTGGTTTGTTTCTGAAGAAAATATTTTATATTCGCGTTTTTTTACCTAAATTTAATAAATTACCTAAGAAATTACGTAAATAACTTATTTAATTAACAAAAGCATTTTTTTAAACTGAAATAATAACGTTTTTATTCGGTTTTATCTCTCAATCAGTCTAAATTATGCCTGTAGCGACTTCTCTCTATGTCAAGTCTATACGAAATCTAAAATGTATGTGACTGACCAGACATGGTATGAACCATGAAATTCGAAGGTATTGTTTACTAAATCTATGTCTAAGGAATGATAAATCAGTGAATAAAGCCCTAGTATTGAATGCGCGGGTATTGAAAATAGGTATGTCTAGATTTTTGTAAAATAATTTTTATACGTAGGTATTACTTGTATGTATAATACATACGTTAAATTCTGAATATCAATTAAAAAACGCAGCATTGAAGACAGTTTGTATGCTACTTTTATAATAAGAAAATAAAACTTGAATCGTAAGTACTCTCATAATTCCATTCCTCTACAATTCCAAGTCATGATTGATACTTTAAGAGGAAAATCGGTTAATGATTATCCGGGAAGCATGAGAGAGTCTCTGTAAAATCTAAAAATCATAGCGTACTCGCGTTCAAAAGCTAGTAGCTAAAGAATATCCGTGGAAAAATTATTATATAAGACGATATTGTATGCATCTCTTACTACCAACTTACTTAGAAATGCATTATCCACATTGCAAATTCTTTTAATACACCACCACCCGCCACCCGCCTTAGACGTGAGCCGAGAAAGGATAAAATATTATTTTACGACAGCACACTTGAACTATTTTTATGACTTGAATCTGTACGGTATATAGATCATGAAGAAAGGCGCCGAGGTTAATAATCTTTAGCCGCCTTCTCTTTCAGGAAAGTTTTCTATTATATATTGTTTTTCTGACAACGGAGCTTAAATTAAAAGACAAAGTTGATTTACTTTTGTAATTCCGGCTATACCCGCGTGGAATTAGAAAATGTCATTCCCGTAGGAACTTAAAATTTCTAATTTCAGCCAAATCGGTTCAGCCGTTTTGATGTGAAAGAGCAACAAACATCCAAACTTACAAACTTTCGCTTTTATAATATAAGTATAAATAAGAAGTAATATACTTTCACATACAACAACAGCTAGTTACAATATAGTAACTATCTTTTACCCATTTTCGTACATAGAATTAATAAAAATAAATTGATTGTTTTTAGAATTTCATATGCATCCTATTAATAAGTAAATATATTGTTTATATCATATTATACTAAATATATATACAGACATATTTTACATATTCTTTATTTGTATAGATCAAGATTTTTAGTTTATTTATTTATAAAATTATGACATGGTACATATTAATTCATTATCATCCTCTTGCCCTTCTCCCAGTTCATCTGGGGTCGGCGCAGCACGTACATATTAATTGTCTTAGCATAATTATATTTATACGAATTTTCTTCATTCTGCCATCTTCCGATGCTTTAGCCCAGTTCCTCAGGTCATGGAGGCGAGAGAGTACACGGTTGGGATGCACATATTCCTTCGCCTGCATCACCTCAGGAGCTGGGCACTACTGCCGACTTCTGCCAGTCTTCTGATCTCCTGGTATCCTTTCTCAAGGTAGGTCAATAAAAGTTTTACACAATAAACAAGTTATATTTGACAAAAAAAATTATAAACAATAACTAATAAACATAAACATTTATAATTTTTTTAAAGACATAAACATTTTCAACAAGGTTTTAAACAACACAATATTGTTACTCAAAGTTAAAATGATATTTTACAAGCAAAATTACTTAAAACGAGGTTGACAATAGTACTTGTCTCAAAATTTTCGCCATCTGATTTAACGGCTATAAAGAACATTGTAAGTCGGTTAATAAGGGAATATTTCACGAAATCATAACTTCAACTCTGAAGTATTATATTGTTATAACTACAATTATATTAATAATTTCACCCAATGTCGAGAACGTTAGCTGAAAATCCCCGATAAAAAGTTAAGGTAGTCTCAGCCATTATCCAATAATAGTTTTGACACTAACAAATAAAATTTTAAAGCTGCAGTAACTCGTATTTTCATTTGGAGTCAAAACAATGGTTTGGGAAAAACAAATCATGTCGAAAGCCATACACGTATCTGCGAAAGTTAATCTTTTGTGGGGGGATGAATGATATGAACGCATTCCGGAACAAATGTGAATGGGGATTGCTTCGCTTACAGTTAGTAAACATGAAATATCGTACCTATTAGAAAAGTTGAACGTAATATTTTTCTATTTGGGAATTCTGCAAGTATTGTAAGTCTATATTTGGCGGGGATAATATGCTCTTTATCAGATCAATGTATGTGATGTTGTCTGATAATATAATAAATAAATATCAGACTACATCACATACATTGATCTGACACCGAAGTAAGTAGCTTAAACACTTGTGATACGGATATCAGAAACAACAGTGGTATTACACATATATACTTAAACATTGGATATTAACACCCAGACATAGAACGAACACAAGTATTCATCACACGAATTTTTGTCCTGGGTGGGGATCGAACCCACAACTCTTGGCACATAGGGTAGCTTCAGAACCAAAAGCGCCATCGAGCCAGTCAAATCTGTCAGTCAACTCTGACCCTGGTACATATATTTAAGAGCTCAATCGTTATTACATTGAAGAGACTACTGTGAAATCTTACTAATATTATAAACGCGAAAGTTTGTATGGATGGATGGATAGATAAATGTGTGGATGTTTGTTACTCTTTTACACAAAAAGCACTGCAAAGATTTTAATGAAACTTAACAATAGTATAGCTTATACATTAGAATAACACATAAGCTATGTTTCATCGATATACCACGCGAGCAAAGCCGCGGACAGAAGCTAGTCATTTATCGCGGGTACGAATTCCGCTAGGGAACATTATTTGTGTAATTAACATGGACATTTGAACTCGAGACATGGATACTTCCATATAGAATTCATTATGAACCAACACCTACACGGCCGGATCTACTGAGCTAACACTACCACTAACAAGTCGAAAAACAACAGTCAATTGCCCAAAATTCCCATCTCAGTCTCAGACATGTGAGCCGTATTCAGAGCACAATCTACTTACTAGTTCGAAAATTCATTTAAATTCATCCAATTATAAAAGAGACGAAGTGAGAGCGCGAGCGGAAGTGACAAATTGCAGGAAGGGGGGGCAGCAGGGGTTGAGGCGGGTCCCCCCTCCCCAACTAGGCGCAGAGCGCTATTGTGAGCGTATGCGCCCTGATGAGATTCTGAATGAATGTGTCGCAGCGAATTTTGCTTTTTATATGTTCGTCTAAATTCTGGCAATGAATGCCGTTTTGTGACAACTGTCATTTTAAAGTTTCCCAATGATTAGCTGGGGTCTGAAGCCAGACAGAATATCAGACTCGCTTAAACTGCCATTTTTTATTTTTTTTTTAATAAAAGATTCCATGTCTGTTATTTCTATGTATTTGCGAAGCAGCTAGAAACCCACAATTCAAAAATTTGCTCTTTTAGTTATATGCGATTTATTTTTCTCGCAGCTCATCTGTAAAATTCGGTCTGTTAAAGATACTCTGTAGCGTTGACAGGCCCGTTGGACGAGTGGTCAGAGACCCTGGCCACGAAACCGAGGGTCGCGGGTTCGAATCCCGCTAGGGGAAAATGCTTCGTGTGATGAACATGGACATTTGCACTCGAGTCATGGATGTTTATAAACGTATTTAAGTATGTCTATCCGTTCACCTAGTATCCATAAGACTAGATTATAGCTTTGTTTGGAACTATGGAATTAGTGTGTCAGTCCGGAGAATTTATTATCTATTTATTCCGCGGAATATACTAATATTTTTTCAGGACTAAAAGTTGTCCGTATATATGACTATGATTAAACCTTTGCGTACTAAATGTTATCTCTATCGGTTAGACCATCACACCAGACTACCTAGATATACTTGATTACTGTACCAGCCAACTTTAATGAACGAGATATAACGCTAGTAAAAAGATGGACTTATTGCTACTGAACTCGACAGTCTATAAAAATTAAGACAGTTATGGATTTCAGAGGAACTAAGAACAATGACTAAGAGCAATGAAAAGAAATTACTAGACGTATGTTACAAATACACATTATGGAAGAAACGAATAGGTGCTGTACGTCTATCTACTAGAGTGCACACAAATTTTCAAGATCATTGAGCTCCAATTATCGATTCCAAATTAATCAAACTTCTACATTAACACCAACACTATTCGATACAAAGAACAATAGGATCTTAGCGACCTGGCAACTGGCACCCGGTCTCCATTGTATCTCGATTCCCAGTTTAATGAAACGCGTAATTGGGCGATTACGGTCCACTCGGCCTAGCTACGGAACTATACAGGTTAAGGCGTAGTTTCATGATCAGCGGGAGCGGGTGACGACACTCGTTACTAGTTCTACTCATTACTCTGATTTTTTCATTAATATTATTATTAAACAAAATTGACTTTTTTGGTATTTTCAACAGCTAAGCATTTCGTCATCTTCGTAACTACTTGACCAAACTGTCTTCTGAATAATGTTGTAATATAACAATCAGATTTATTTCAGAATCTTGATTTTAACCCGCTAATGCGTCTGATTAAAAAAATAATTTCCAAATTAATACTTTGTTTCCGCTTAGTCGCCTCTTTGAGCGGACATTATCACCTAACGCTGTCGCCAGTCACTAACAAACACCTCAACAGTAGTTAAGGGTTAGTACTAGCTACAAGCTCTAATAACCTCTACACTTGGCTCATTCGTGCTTTGTTACATTGTGGGTAGCTATTGAAGCTTTTGTATGAGTCAAAGTGCTCGGCAAATTAGTTCAACTTTCCACTATGCATCCTATTGTGGCTTGTATGGTTTTGAAACTATGTAGTGGCGTGTTTAACACACAGTCGAATAGGTTAGAGAACTACGTACGAATGAATGAGGTAAAATATTTCTACGTTTACCTATTTAGTAAACGGATAGCTATGCATATAAACAAGCTTGCTGTTCCAAGTTATAGACTCCATAGAAATGGTAATTATTTTATTGGTCTAAGTATCAAAATTTTTAATAAGCTGCCACAAGGTCTCAAAGGTTAATCAATTTGTAGGGTTTGTGCTTTTTACGATTTTACATCCAACCCAAAATGGATAATATAATAATAATAAATTCTACAGAGTGACACACCAATTCCCTAGTTTCAAACTAAGCTTATAATATACATACACACATAAAATCAAGCCCATCATCCCTGAAGGGGTAGGCAGAGTCAAAGGGGCTGCAGACCCCTTTAACCAAATTTAGCAAAAAAAACTGGGCTGGGTTAGATGGAAAATTGTGAAAAAGTAGTGACAAGTGGCTACCTCGTCGCCTACACAATCACATACAAAAAACCCGATATACCATTAGTCGTCTTTTACGACATGCTAGACAAGGACCACAGTTGGCACATTCTTCATAAGTGCCAGACCAACATGGGAGCTTATAAGGTTATAAGCTTGTGCTATGGATACTGGGTGAACAGATAGACATACTTAAATAAGTTTATAAACTTCCATGATTCGAGTACAAATGTCCATGTTCATCACACGTAACATTTGCCTCTAGCGGGATTCCAACACGCGACCCTTGGTTTCGTGGCCAGGGTCTCTGGTCACTCGACTAACGGTCCTGTTTTTGTAAAATTGTCAATGTCAATGTTATTGTATTATTTTTGGTATAATTTAGTTTAAGAAGTTAATTACTCTCTAAGCTCTGCCTACACGATCTCCAAAAATTGTGTACTTACACATCCTTATTTTTTAGATGGAGTTAAAAAAATATGTTTAATATCTTATTAGAAATTGAGCATATAGTACTCCTAAAATGCACAATTGCTGAACAAAAACTAATTAAAACAACTGTAAAGGCAAGTAACAAGAAGAAACAGTAAAGATTTTACTTGAAAACTTCTTCCACTACTTAAAAGTTTTAAAATAGTAACCGTTTTGTTATTTTCTTCGGGTAATTGGGTCAAGAACAGTTAGCATGAAAAGTTTATTGAGAGTGCTCTATTTTCAGCAATATTTAAATGTATTTTTAGGTCTTAAGTTATGTATATAAATAAATATGTAATGCCATATACTGCAATCTAAAGAGCAATTAACTTCATAAACCTCCTGTCGCTTTTTCTGCCCCGAGGGGGGAGGTTGATACTCGGTTTTCCGCCGCCCCACAGACATTGTTACCTAGAACCGAATTACTAATCTTTTTTAATCTTTAAAAGTTGAACAGTTTTTTCAAATTTGCCTTGTCCCCATCACGGTACGCCACTGTTCATGATTTAATAAACTTATTCTGTTCTCTTTCATAGAAACAGCATTGGTTAAAGCATAAGTATTTCAACCAGTATTTGTTAAAGCATGCAAGTTATGCATATGCATCGACGATTTGTAACATCAAG
Source organism: Glyphodes perspectalis (assembly GCA_951394215.1). Classification (NCBI taxonomy): domain Eukaryota; kingdom Metazoa; phylum Arthropoda; class Insecta; order Lepidoptera; family Crambidae; genus Glyphodes; species Glyphodes perspectalis. The sequence continues at coordinate 3,944,692 of OX596220.1, forward strand.
CAGCAAAATACAATAACATTATTGGCGTGTTCAAAGATATTCTAGAAGCACTTACAACTCATTCAGTTTATAGTATTCCAATTAACGTTAATAGCTCTTAGAAGCTATTGTCTGCGATGTAATTAACCGGCGTCAACAAAAGTAGTATTCTATTACACAACGGTACATTTCATTTACCAGGTAATTTATTCAGCACAATACCAACGATGACAAAAAGAGCAGTGATAGCTTAATAGTTAGACACGATGCGATGAGTTTTGATGAAAGCCCGGATCGGATTTACATCTGGTTTTTTTCAAATCAATGGGCTGTTTTCTCAAAAAAAAATTATAGTCCATAAGTTAGATTATCAAAAAATATTGCTTACGTATTTTTTCTTTATCTAATACTCGAAAAATTACAAAGATACAGCGCTTCAAAGAGCAGAAATGGGGTGCTTTACGTCACTCGGACAGTAAAATTTTACGCACCTAGTGACGTCAAGCGATCCTTTAAACGCGGTGTATCTTCATCATTTTTGGTTTGCTAAACAAAAGAAAAAATGCGTAAGCAATATTTTTTTTTAATATTAATAATGGTCTAAAAAAGATTAAAATGCTAAGAATCACATCGTTATAATTGATCTTATAAATTATTGTCATTAATTATCATCTTCCTAGCGTTATACGCCCCAATTTTTTTTTTCTTTACAGCTCTTAGCTAACTTTTTTTTTGTCGAGGGGGAAATCTTCGAAATATACCCTACTTCTTATAAGGGGGAGAAGACGGGTTATGTAAAATTGTTATCCACTAAAACCCCCCCGGTGGTCGTCCTTTAGACCTAGCAGGAAGTTCCGGGTCTTCTGTTGACTTGCGCCGGCGTTCCTGCGATGTGTCTGCGCCTTGTTAGCTCATCCATTATAGCTTTTTCTTACGAGTATACGAGTATAGATATATATATAATCTATGCTACTGCTTATAAAGTGACAATCGAATGCTGACTTCAAGTACCGTGGCATATAGCAGGATTAAAGTTAAAATGGATGTTTTTATGGCTTTTGTTTATTGCATAGCGGTCCAACTTTATGTAAATCAGATTTCGTGTGCCAAATTAGTAGCATAAAAGTTTCCAATATGATAAGTTGGTGTAGGGCAGTATTTCTATTTCCAATTTAATCTGCATACTATTATGTTAAATATTTGCTTCTAACAAGTTTTGATCCTCAACATATTTATCATGATCCCCAGTAGCCAGAATAACATCTTTCATAACTCAATAATTAAGGCAGGCAAACTAATCTTCAATTACCTATTGTTGTATAAAATTATAAATTAAGCAATTACGTATTAAGTAAATAATTATAGTTTTCTTTTAATTTTAAATTTAGTTAATGAAATTTTTGTTAGTTAAAGTTTTTGTTAATTTTTTTTAGTCCTCTAAGATTCTTAAAGGCAGCGGTGTTTACTTGTAATCAATTTATGTATTTAGCTATAAGCCATAACCACCGCGTTTAGTTTGAAAGCATTGCTTGTATTTAACAACGAGCATTAATGAAGGTATTTAAACATTTTAAAAGCAACTTATAAGTCGTCTTCACTAATGCGTTAGAAAAAACATGACTGGATGTTCAAAGCAAAGCAAGTTCAGGATCATCAATGCTAAGAACTTAACGATACCACTAGCTTGACGATGAGAGAAATCATCATTGAAATGACTGGTCGTATAACCATGATCCAATTTATCTGATTTTCAGTCTAAACTCTAACAGTCAGTTCTAAAAGTAAAGTGAGTCACTTCAATGTGAGAACCTAGATTCGTAGCCCGATCCAGACGGCTTAGACCAGAATCCTGGATTTAACGAATGATGAATGAATTTTAGATTTGGAACGGAACTTAACGCTATAAAGAAGATGACGCGAATTGATTGCGTACATTAAACATTTGCCTCATTGCCCACCCCAACACATCCCGTATTTATCCAGCTTCTTACCCGCTGCGAATCTCGTAATCAAATTGCGTAACAAATATTATAAGGGCGTAGTTAGGTTTACCGTGATTCGTCGGCAAATTTCATTTATAAATATTTGGGCAGGCCCGGGGGAAATAAAAACGAACGTATATGTATGAATTGATTTGGAAGTGTTGCTCAGTGGTTAATAACACTTAAGAATATGGCGCGGTAGCTAATTCTACCAAGCAAACACAACAAAGTTAACTTAAGGTTTACTAAGCTGTTGTCTACTGAAAATAGTACCTTACAACCGTGTAGTATCGTCAAAATCAGTGCGTAAATGGGCAACTAAGTTGCTTGAACGAGTATTATTCTTATATGCTTAAAAATATAAGTGAAAACTAATTTTGTTGCTGACCATACTCTGAATGCCTACTTTATCCATGAGCCTAAATTTAGCGCGTTATATTCGGGACCTTTTACATAACTCAATTTCCCATCTAACCCAGCCCAGTTTTATCTTTGGCTAAATCTGGTTAAAGCGTCTTGCTGCCTGCTTGACTCTGCATTCCCCTTCGGCGATTACTAGCGTGATTTGATGTATGTTTGTATGAATGATCGAACCGATATCCCCAAAGGTCAGATAACAGTGCCTAAGTTTCTAATCATGGACAAATCGTACCACGCATGTTATTTTCAGATCCAGCTTCCACACAATGTCGACCTATCCGTTGAGTAGGGGCACTGTTTGGTTTGACATCAAACGCTTAATTTGGTATTTGATATCAGTATTCTAACCTACATTCTTAAAAGTCACTCAGCTAAGTTTAAAAAAGAATGAGAAGAAAGAAAGAAAAAACATTTATTGACCACGAAACAGAACAAGACATAAAGGTACAAAATACATTTAAAAATAATAATAATGAAAAAAATCTACATAAAAATAAAACCAATAAAAACATACACTATATCGTTTTGTGGCCAACGAGGTACGACCTTAGCATGAGCTGCTCCGACCCGTAAGTCACTGTAGTGCTGGTATTCTGGCCGCACCTTGAGTGACCTTGATAAATACACAAGCAGAAATGAAAAAAAAAAAAACTAATCAAAAGCAAGCCAACACAAAAAAGAAACAAACACAAACAAAGACAATAGAATAACTTGTGTAGACTGTATGGGCCGAAATGTCTTGCCTATGGGCGATGTTAGCAACAGATAAAAAAAGAAAAAAGTAAAAGTTAGCTCAGCTTAGTAAGCTTAGGATCATAGACAAAGCGTGCCACGATCAGAAAAGTTACAAATGCTACAAAGCTATCGTATTAATTAGTTTCGTAGATTGTTTGTGTTATTCATATGTAATTAATTACACTTATTTCCATCCATGTCTCTAGACGTGACGTACATAATAAGACATAACTAATTCCAAGAATAAATTATGCTGATCCACGAATTACGGCAGAACAGGTTTCAGACATTTTCCCCCTATTTTCGGAGAAATACACATTCACTGTCAACATTCATCTTGTATTTGTGCGCGAATGTAATAACACGATGCTCGCATGAGCAACGCATGCCGTTTTTCTGAGAAAACCAAGACATTCTTTTTTTATAATAATATCCGACTTACTTCGTAGGTAACTTAAGCACTTGTGTTACGAATATCAGAATTAACAGTGGTAATAAAAATTTAAACTTACTTAACCCATTCGCTGCTGCGGACGCCCATCGGCGTCTTTAGGTGTAAGATTCAGGTGCGGAATACGCCCATCGGCGTTTTTTAATTAATGCTTATATCTTGGCGAAAAAAAGCCACAAAAAAGTATGCTTGCACTATATGCACAATTTTCAGAAATACAACAAGGTACGTTCCGGAACGTTTCCGGAAATTTAACTTTCTGTAAAATTACATATTCCTTCCTAGGTGCGGAAGACGCCTAAGGGCGTTTTCCAGGATTAAACAACCTTTCGATGTTGAATAAATACTAATATATTTTAAATAAATACGGTAGAGTTATTATTCTAAACGTATTTATGACACAAATATTTACAAATAGATAAAAATAATATGCAAAGATGTGCCTCTAGTCTTTGTAAAATAAAGTGTTATTACATTTACAGAATCTAGGAATACAATTATATATTTAATGTTATGTTATGTTATAATAATAAATTCTTACGAGATGCAGGCGTTTTGTATTTTTATTTGTTTGATACTCACCTATTTGGGTCCAATATTTTTAAAAGGAACCATACACTTACAACCATATACTTGGCGAATGGGGCAAGTCACTACCGAATGCATCATCGAACTGATGATTGATGATTGATTAAATGATTCATGTTCATTGTTTTGAAGATTTTCCATGTTGGTCTGGGACTCAAAATAATGTTTAACGGTGTTTCTTATCTAGCATATCGTAAAAGGCGTCTTACGGTAATGGGTTTGTAATTATGAAGTCAACAAACTAGCTCCTTGTAACATAATAAAAAATTTCCCCTAACCGATATCGGTCACGGCGGCCAATCTCAACGAGGATTAGCCATCTGCGCAGGAGATATTGTAGTGCACAAGTGTGTGCCCAAACATAGGTGCACTCTCTATTCCTTCACTCTCATAGTCCGGTGAGACGACAATTCGACATGACCGGAGAGAGGTAAGGCGCAGGACCAACGGCTTAACGTGCTTTCCGAGGCATGGGGTTGATTAAACCGTCAACTTCCTGACTCCGGACTGCTACTGAGTAGTTTCAATATTGAAATAACCAGTCATAAATTTTTGGCCCGACCCGGGACCTCTTGATCCTTAGACGGCGCATGCTACCACTAGACCAACGAGGCAGTCAATCTATACATAAGTACATATAACATCACGCCTATAATACCCGAAGTGGAAGACAGAATTAAAAGGGGCAACAAGCCCCTTTAACCACACTCAGCCAAAAATAAAACTGGGCTGGGTTAGATGGCAAATTGTGAAAAAGTAGTGACAAGTGGCTAGCTTGTCGCCTACAACTCACCTTTTTTTTCATTTAACCCTACTCAATTCTATTTTTAAATTGAATTTGGCTTAAGATACACATTGCTTATAAAGATTATTTTGTCAGTAATTAGTATGATGAGTAAGACGAACGAAATGCCATAAATAAAACTACGATAAATACCAAAAGTCACTCTGACTGCTCTTTGTATTACACGAATCGATATTCGATCATCCAGCTAAATATTGGCCATCGATTCCAATAAAGATGTAAGAATTGAACGGATTTCCCGGACCCCATGGGACATCCTTTTGTGTCCAACACAAATGTGCTTCTACCTCTGAATAAAAGCGAAACTCGCTGATTTATCACATTGGGTATTTAGGGTAAATAAATTATATAATCCATCAGTGTCGATTTGTCAACGAAACGAAAAATACTTCTTTTGTTTTCTATCACCAATAGTACTTACATATTAATTGGATTGAATATTAACTAACTAACTAAACTTCACGCCACTTTCGTTGTAGGTATATTAACTGGTATAAAAAGGCATTTTTATCCGTAAACAAAATTATCCGTTATACATACATAACCGTAGGTACTACATACATAACTGCAGCAAAGTGCAGGTTTAAAAAGAAAGTAGGTGCATTGTTGGGTTCCGGTGTAGGAGGTGCAGTAACTAAGAGTAACACAATTAATAACAATTAGGTCATAAGGGCATTTAATAAATATAACAATGTCTTTTGAATTTGTAACCATGATCCAAAAATTGTCTAGTTCCCCTATCTTAGGGTTACGAAGGTCAGATCTGCAGTCGCTTCAATGTAATTACCAGACTCGCTAAATCGTGGATCATGGTCTAAGCGGACCCCGTCTAAGCACGGGACATAACGCTAGGAAGATGATGAACAAGTTAATGTCTTTTCTATCTCACAAATGACATTAAGTTGGCTATCGAGTTGATCATTGTTTTGTTGTGTCAGTGTGTTGTATAGTGTTGTGTAGATATTAGTAACATTTTCAACCTTTACTTGTGCTATTGATAAGTTAAGGGAAATCTGTTATTGGTCATACTAAGTGTCAATTAATGTATGTTAACATTGTATAAATACGCTGATGGATTTCTCAATAAAATAAAAATAACGTCATGCCCGTAATCCCTGAAGGGGTAGGCAGAGTAAAAGGGGCAGCTAGCCTCCTTAACCACATTTAGCGAAAAAAATAAAGCTGGGCTGGTTTAGATGGAAAGTTGTGAAAAAGTAGTGTCAAGTGGCTAGCTCGTCGCCTACCACAATCACACACCCAAAACTCAATACACCATTAGTCGCCTTTTACGACATGCTAGCAAGGAACACAGTTAGCACATTTTTTTTAAGTTCCAGATAATGGATATCGCATGAATACAACTTAGAGTTATGATTCTAACAAAAAAAGGATAGTTAGCTAGCACTGTTAAAATTAAACTTTAGTTTATAATAAAAAATAGCTTTCAACCTACTGATTGTAACTAATTTACCGACACAAATCCCATTCCGTAGATATATTGTTATAAATATCAGTCTGAGTTACTTTAAGATAATGCAGCTTTTTAATAATGGATTTATCTATTTAAATCTATTATTTCGGTTTGAATTTAACCACTAAATATAAAACCTATACCATTATACATCAAAAATTCCTGCACTACGATGCATAAAAAAATAAAATAAACGTTTTTTTTTGAGGGGGCCTTTACTACCTACCGGACTGGCGGGAGAGCGGGAAACTCTTATCCCTACATTTTTAAACGTAACAAAATTAAACGTATTTCATTACAAACACCAGATATACCACGCCCTTCGTCAACAAACCCTTTGAATGTAATACAAACGTTCATAGTTTGACTAGCTGCCACTACGGCAGGCAATCATAACGATTTCACGGTCCCAACCCAAATGATATTTCGATCAAATAGCAGTAACAGCAGGCTTTAGTACTGTTGGTAATAATTGCACAGTCCGTCTGTAGCGCGGGACATACGACCGAATACTCTGGGCATTTCCTTCCGTGGCACTTTGAAAGCTTGTCAAAGCTTCATTAGAGCCTGTTTTGAGCGCATCAATTGTTTTAGGCACAGACAATAATTGTAGTTTGATATTATCTAGGTGTCGCAAATGCTAATTGTATTAGATACTTAATGACCTACATACTTCAAATTACATCCGCAATCTTTCAAAGAGTAGAGATCCAAGAGCAAAAGATACAGAAAGTCAAAAATAAAAACAAATTGAGTAGTTAGATGGATAAATCAAAATAATATATACCAAATGACCTTGTATATTTTTCATTCAAGGTCATTTTTAGTATATAATAAAATTGCCAATGAGCTTTTGTAAGGTAAGTAAAAAAAAATGTTTGATCATATTCTAATATCCTTTAAATCAGTTCTATATAATAATGACTTTAATTAGTATATATAAGTGGTTTCACATAAACTAAAAACAACCCTTTAAATTTTATCATAAGCACGACATAGAGATAAATAAAACTTAAGTGTGTTTAGGGGTTTTGGGTATGACGTCATTGCGTACGTGACGAGCTAGCTCTTGTCACTACTTTTTCACAATTTTCCGTCTAACCCAGCCCAGTTTTATTTTTGGCTGAATGTGGTTAAAGGGGCCTGGCTGCCCCTTTAACTCTGCCTACCCCTTCGGGGGCTACGGGCGTAATGTTATGTATGTATGTATGTGTTCATTAATATCCTTTTTTTTAAACAATCTAACCACATATCCTCGCGTTAAAGCGCGTGTCCTCCCCCACTGACCAACCCCAATATTTTTTTTTCAATTCCCATACAGTCATAAAACGTTTATACTAGTCACGGCGCAGCTTAAACTCTAGAGGGCCTAACAAAACTCACCCTGTTTTATGAGCTAGGTAATCTCCATTTGGGTCTAATCTCATGTTTACAGGCGTAGGTCGAATTGGTATATGTAACGAAATTGGTTTTAGGGTCCAGTGTCTGAAGGCATTCTATTTATGAGACTCTTTTGAACAGGTTTTTTTTTTTTAAACAATTGGTAATTATAATTTCGAAAGGTTTGCATGAAGGTTCGTTTGTAAATATTATTATTTATTTATCTAGTCTAAAAATTTACTATGATTTTATTCCTGCTAATGGATACAGGATGATTGAACAGTGATTTAGTATTGTTGTTCCATTGTAGTAATAAAATCCATAAATATAGTCATACTTAAAGACGTATACCTATTGTGTGACTGCCTCGTTGGTCTAGTGATAGCGTGCACCGCCTAAGGGCCAAGAGGTCCCGGGATCAAATACCGGGTCGGGCCAAAAATTAGTTGCTAGGTATTTCAATATTAAAATTACTCAGTAATAGTCCGGAGTCAGGAAGTTGGCGGTTTACCCACCGCCGTGTCTTGGAAAGCACGTTAGGCCGTTGGTCCTGCGCCTGACTACTCTCCGGTCATGTCGAATTGCCGTCTCACCGGGTTATGAGAGTGAAGGAACAGAGAGTTCGCCTGTGTTTGCGTGTACACTCGTGCACTATAACATCTCCTGCGCAGCTCGCTAATCCTCGTTGAGATTGGCCGCCGTGACCGATATCGATAAGGAGGACATTATATTGTGTAACTTGTCGCGTGGACTTACTTTAAAGGTTTACTTCCATTCACTAATAGTTTTAAACTAAGACATCGCTTTAGGGGTGAGAGCTTCTCGGTCCCCCGCCAGTCCGGTAGGCAGTAAATGCCGCCTTCAAACTACCGACAGTACTCTAAAAAAAAAGACACCCTTACTACAAAAAACGCGCCCTACAAACAATATGAATGTCTTAAGACCTGTATCCAGTCTTAGATAATTAATCTTACAGGAGCCATTAAAAAAAATGGTTATGTATACTTTTCCATAATTAATAATAATAATAATTTGTTTATTTACCAGAAAAATAATTACATTGACAATTACAGTGACACACTAGGCGATGCCTGTCACGTGGGAGTCAAAAATACAATGCAGCAAAAAAAATTCAAATAACAATATGTGTGTGCGCGCGTGTGTGTGTGTGTGTGTGTGTGTGTGTGTGTGTGTGTGTGTGTGCGCGTGCGCGTGAGTGTGTGTTTGTGATGAGATGATTAGAGTATGAGTGTCTGTGAATTTTCCATTTAACCCACACGATTACATTATTGTCTGAAAGTAGTTAAAGGTGCTGGCTGTTCTTGAGTTTTTGCCTTTTACTGGCTCGATGGCTCATTCGGTATTGATCCTGCCCCGTGCGCCAAGAGTTGTGGGTTCAATTCCCACCCGGTACAAACACTCGTATGATCATTTCGTGTGTTTGCTATGTGTCTGGGTGTTAATATCCAATATTTTAGTATATATTTGTAATACCACTATTTTTCTGATATCCGTAACTCAAGTGCTTAACCTACTTACCTTTGAGTCAGAGCAATATAACAGTATGTGATGTAATCGGATATTTATTTATTTATCCCTTCGGGGGTTGCAGTCGTAATATTTTGTGTCAATTTGACGAATACATACTGCACAGTGTCTTTACTTTCTACACGTCAACAGCTTTTGTTTCGAGTAAACAAAACGCGAATTCTTTCCGCGAAAAACTATTTTCAATTCAATGATATCAATATTCAGTACCTACTGTCAATCCCGGGACGCCATTAGCCGGAGACATTCGATATTGACTCCGCGGCCCCGGATTGAAACTTAATCCTGGGTGAGACGTATTGTTTGTTTACAGTTTATGTGAACAGACTTGTCTGATATTTGAATGTTCATATCGCTTTGTTGGTTGAGTTCGAGCGATTTTGTTCTTTTTTCTTTACATCATACATACCGCGGCATTCAAAGAAGTAATATAATAATATATTTTTTTTAAATAAATTCAGACTACATCACATACATTGATTTGACTCCGTGGTAAGTAGCTTAAGCACTTGTGTTACAGATATCAGAAACAACAGTGGTATTACAAATATATACTTAAATAGTGAATATTAACACCCAGACACAGAACAAACACAAGTATTCATCACACGAATATTGGGTGGGGATTGAACCCATAACTCTTGGCGCATGGGGCAGGATCACTACCGAATGCGCCATCGAGCCAGTGCTAATAAGCTCTCTAAACCACCCTTGCCTAAAAAAATATTTCAATTGGGTTTAATGGAAAATTGTTAAGACATATTAGAAATTACAAGTGGCTCCCCTGACCGCCTAATAGTTTTTTTTTAGAAAATAACTCCAAACTGTTATCCCATTTTTGTCCATATACCCAGGATTTTTTGGGCTTTGAAATCCTAACGGACGAAGTCTTTGTTCATCGTAGTTGCCGTAAGCAACAAAAGTTGAAAGATTTTAACCATACCTATGTCCCCTTGTTGCAAAAAGTAACTTCGTTGTGGATATTATTAGCGACAGTTTTGAAGACGATACATCACTTACAGCAAATCGAATTCCATATGAGCAAAGCTGTGAACGGATGTTAGCACTTTTCAAACTTCCGCTTTGAATATGAAAGATGCGATACCATTTCGCAGAAGCATTGACACTGTGAGTTATGCAAATCAAAATAGTGCGATCTATTAAACTAATGTTACAAAAACGCAAGCGATACGAATGAAACATTCATTCTTTATCCACAAAACCAATTTTAAACATGTAAAAACAAAACGTTACAGTTATCAAACTTCCTGCCGTGTTTGTCTCCAACTCAAGATAAAAGCCAGACGGAGCATACAAAGTATTTGGCTTACGTCGCGACGAAAATAGCTATCGAATTCACAGAAACACTTTCCGAAGTGGACGTCAGATGTGCAATATCTCACTTTCTCTAGCTTGCGTTACATGTCCAAGTTTCGCGAGTTCGCCGAAACTACGTGTGCCCCTTATTGAATTTTCTTGGGCATTGTGCGAAGGCCGTACCAAGGACTCGGGCAAAACTGTTATCGAATAAAATGTGACTAATGATGTTCTGCGTGGGAGTGTAGTTGTTTACGGGTTCAATAGATAGCGATACGATCAGTCCTTTGTGTATCGCGATTATGATATTTGTAACAATATGACGTATCAAAATCGATAAGAAATGAGATAGATATATAGATATTTAAATTCGTCGCCTGTGGCTGGAAACTATAAATGATCTAGACTAAGCGCAATCAGTCTACAAAATATACTTATGATTTATTCTTGTTTGTCTATGGTCTATTATGAGTAGGTTTATATTTATATTTTTTTATATATTTAATTGAAAGTTGGTTCTCTCTGCCTACCCCAATATCCCAGTGGCTTAGTTAGTTAGAGTATACTTAGTAAGATATGTATATTGAAAGCTTCTTTGGTATAATTGTATCTTGAACGTGAAAGACGGGAGTCATATCCCTGTGCTAAAGTAGCTACGATTATTATTATATATATATTATGTGCATAAGCTTGTATTTTCTTAACCAGACCAAAGTAAATGATATTGTCTGGTATTTGTATTTTTTTATCTATACTAATATAATACAGAGGAAAGATTTGATTGTTGGTTTGTTTGTATCGAACAGGCTCCAAAACTACTGGACCGATTTAAATATTTTTTTCACTAATAGAAAGCTACTTTATCAGTGAGTAACATAAGCTATAATTTATCTCCGTATTCCCACGGGAACGGGAACTACGCGGGCTAAACCGCAGGCCTTGCTAGTTTATCATAAATGGCAAACTGTCTTCGAAATAAATCAAGCCTTACAGATCGACAACTAGTAGTAGCAGACCGAACGAACCTGGAATATAATAACGTAACGTCCGTGTTGCGTAATGGGAAAATGATAGTCCTATACTTAACAGGATACCGGTTGAGGAAAAACTTTTCGAATCGCATCAGCAACCACGTGAGTCGTTATTAAGTGTATTGAAAGCCTTTTTGGGTCTCGATGCTATTTTTTGATACGATTCTAACGGGTGGTGATGCTGTTTTAGACGAATGGACAAGATTTAGATAACGAAGAGTACAACTACGTTGTATTGGGATATTAGGAAAGTACCCGAAGATATTTTAAGAGTGACCTACCCCGAACAAATTTGTCGTTTGTCAACGGATCACTTATATTAGGAGCCGCCATAACCGTAGAGCATTTTTTTTATACTACTAAGGTGTCAAACAAGTGAACGGCCCACCTGTTAGTAAGCAGTTACCGTAGCCTATGGACACGGCTGTGTTACTTTAACGTTGCATGCAAAGAAAATACAACGGAGCCGCTGCCATAACCAATCCCTCATGAGCTCTGAAAACCTTACTCACTCGCAGAAACACAACAAGGAAGTTCCTTCACTGCGGTCTTCTGCAAGGCGGAGGTACTTCCCCAGCTGCTCAATTTGAAAGAGATACACTCGCTGTGCCCTACCTCTCTTTTGTATGAAATGAATGTTAAATAATCATGTGGAATATGCAAGGGTGGCATATATGGCGCACGTTTCTTTCTATTTACATCGCCAATTGACGTGATGTTAGTAGACTATGTTAAGATAAAATATTTAGAAAAATTTAATTTTACAATACAATTAGAAGTAATATTTTTCTGTTATGGCATATAAAAGAATAAATATCATGTATCTTGCCGGTATTTTTTCCGAGTAAAATCAACATTCCGACCCGGTGCCAAATCTTCACGTATGGACCATGTAAAATAAAGAATAAACGATTTAATGTCGATGAATATTCGCCTGGTACAATTTTATTTATGCAGTATGAAGTATGGTTATGTGTGATCTCAATTTTTTTTTATTCTAGCAAGCAACTTATGCTGCATAAGATTCACCATCCCTACTCTATGTACTTGCACATATGGGTGGAGTGCACTCATATTTCAATTGACTTACACGCTCTTCTACTCGCTAACAAGAACGCGGGACTACAGTGCAAAAAAGAAAACAGTATAGAAACAGTGTAGCCTTGTAAAAAAAAGAAAAACTATAGTATTGTAAACCCAAGAGAATATAAAGTTATCCGGCTCGAAGGACCAGATGACAAATAACATAAAACAAGCAAGAATATCACAGCAAGAAAAAGTAACAATATATTGACTCTGCCTACCCCTTCGGGGATAATGGGCGTGATGTTATGTATGTATGTACATATATGTGCACAACTTCCTTAAAAAATCGGCAATACTCTTTCATACCATCATTTTGTGTTGCAAATATCCATAAGCTAAAATAATCGCATACTAACAGGCCTTATGTTTGTTTGTCGCCATTGGCGACATGCAAAAGTGTGAGTGATAGGCCATACTGCGCAATATTATACTGCACAACCCTTCTTCGATGCCGGAGCACTCAAGTATTCAAGGCAACTCCTGACCTTAAAGACAGAGTCTAAGTGGGTCGAATGATCATCGTAATCTTCCAATGATCACGTACCTACAAACAATGACCCACCTATGAAGATAAGTGCTGGTAACTCGCGTCCCATCTAACTAATTAACTAGCGGTATAAAAAAGACTGGCTAAAGCTGCTAAGGAGGCTAGCTGCCCCTTTGACTCTGCTTACCCCTTCAGCGATCACGGGTGTGATGATATATGTATAGAAAAGAGCTAGAATTCAGATGCCTCACTGATGTCTGTAACACTATACACAGCACTTGTTACCGCTTGCATTGTGCACGCTTCCTTTGTGCTCCGCAGACACCGGCGATAAAAATGATCTATGCTCCACACTAACTCCTTAGCTTATCCTCAGTCTAGACGGCAACTTAATCCTACAAAGTAAACCATAATAAATTTGTATTTTAGATAGAGAATTAGTAAACACTCCCGCTGAAATAATCCAGTGCATAGGTACCAACATTTCATAAAGCAACAAATTAATTAAGTATTTATATAAGCAAGTCTAATAAAACAGCTAAAGGATGTATTAAGAAGTAGTTAAGGTCTCCATATGAAAGGAGTCGTTATCTCGGTTAACTTATAACAAAAGATAATAATTGGATTGTGGTGTAGCTAGGAATAAGTTCAGTAGTTCCAGAGATTACTGCCTATAAACAAACTCAAGAGCAAACAACTATTACTTTTTTCAAAATTACTATGAATAAATCTTAGAAAGCCGAAAATGAGTAAGGGCCAAAGGAGCTGGCTTGAGTGTAAGGCTCCGGTGATGCATATCCTCTTACATTACTACTTTTAGCCAAAAACAGTATTTAGGTACAGTATCAATGCTCACACAAAATATATACTAATTTATAATAAAAAATATAATAAAGCTGAAGAGTTTGTCTGTTTGCTTGAACGCGCTAATTTCAGAAACTACTGGTCCGATTAGAAAAAATCTTTCGATTTTAAATAGCCCATTTTTCAAGAAAGGCTAATAGCTATATAGCATTAACCGTAAACCATCAAAAACATCACATTTATAGTATTTATCTAACAATGCCTATTTCCTCATTGTGTGCATTGCTAGACTACATCTAGCTCGATCAATAACGGTTATATTGGTCGCAATATTGCTCCATGTCAAACATAATACTGTATGGCTAATTTCCGTTCTGGTAAGTGGCAGGCCATTAGTGACACCTCATCAAGAACTAGTTTGGTCTGAATTATATACTCGAACCAATGAACTTAATACTGATGTGGTTCACGACATTATTGATGCGTAACCTGAGACAATTACTAAATTAATATAATGTGGTCTACGTGGAAATATAGATACGCAACTGGAAATAATTAATATATAAATAGCCGCCGCAAACGTTTTTATCAAAAATCATTTTTTTACATTAGTTTTGTATAGTTTTTTTTTTGCTTTAGGTACAGAAGTACTTAGATAAGATATTTTTTAATGAAAAATGTTATCTAAGTAAAACTGATTTTAGTTCTCTGGATTTTTATCTCCAAGTTTAATAGATTTTTTTCTTTATTCAGTTAGTTTTTTTCTATATTATAAACCTACATTGGTTTACCCCGTGGTTTACCCCTAGTCGGTAAAAAATCTCACCTAAAGACACAATTCAATTAATCGACATATTTAAAAAAAAAAAATATTTATAAAAAAATCTATATACGCACCTGTGGAGTGAAGTTAGGAGGCTGCAGCGGGTTACAGACGGGTGGAGCCGCGGTGCTGCCATAGTGTTGCTGGTACGATGACGTCAGGATCTTCTTGTGCGCCGACGCATGCGCGCGGTACGCGCTCACGCTCAATTTCATTGTTTAATTTTTGAATTTTTTCTTTCTTTTTTATTCATACAACCTTTCGGAGATGTTTAAACTTTTTTATGCCAATACCAAAAAAAGCATGCTATATCAGTCCTGGTACTTTCATTATTTGAGTTTAGGCCGAACTTTATTCCCTTAGGCCATTTTTAATCTAAATATTTTACATATACTTTTTTGCTTAATATAGATATTTACACTTTTTCAACTCGATACATTACAATATTTTTTTTTTTCAAATATTTTCTATGTATTTGAAGTCACAGTCGAGTATTTCATATTAAACTTCGATAACTTAAAAAAAAAGATGTTGAAATATTTAATATTTTG
The DNA here is from genome assembly GCA_951394215.1 of Glyphodes perspectalis. NCBI lineage: Eukaryota > Metazoa > Arthropoda > Insecta > Lepidoptera > Crambidae > Glyphodes > Glyphodes perspectalis. The sequence continues at coordinate 3,960,150 of OX596220.1, forward strand.
TGTGATTGTTTTTCTTAATTTGTCACTTTACGCAAGAAAAAATCATAAAACGTATCAAACGTGTTTCAAACAAAAACCACTGCAGCTGTTTCACGCGATCCCAGCATCAATCATCTGTAACAAATAGGAATATTGCTTTAGATGGAAGAGATCTTACAGCAATGAACTGTTTCATCTCAATTATTTTTTGGAAATACTAGTAAAAAAAGAAGGACTCCGCACCACTAACTAGACATTGAAGCTCATTAGGTGCTCCACCTTGACACGCAACTTACGTCACACATTGACCGTTTTATCCGATATTGGTATTCATAAGTATCTCACTCACACATGCATAAAAGTGGCTTCACGCTTTAGTATGACAGCCTGGAGTCCTTCTTTTTTTACTAGTCCGTGATCCTATACTATTAATTATTGTTTTTATTTTTTATCAATGTATTAAGCTGAAGTGTTTGGTTTTTTGTTTGTTTGTTTGCTTGAACGCGCTAATCTCAGACTACTGGTCCGAATTGAATCTATCGAGGAAGGCTATAGGCCACGAAATCAAGGGTTGCGGGTTTGAATCCCGCTATGGGCAAATGTTTCGTGTGATGAACATGTGCATTTGTACTCGAGTCATGAATGTTTATAAACGTATCCGTTCACTTAGTATCCTTGGCACAAGCATGAGCTTAGTTTGGGACTAGGGAATTGGTGTGTCAGTCTGGAGAATTTATTTGTATAGTTTTTATTTAAATTGAAAATTGTGATACATATATGATAAGTGACAAGCTCCTCGTCGAAAGCATTTAACCATTGTAAAATGGTTGACTTTTATTTTAAACTTTTATTAGAATCTCAAATACATACCCTCCCTCATACGAGTAAAATAAATGCGTGACGTGATTTAATATTAAGATACCTAATCAACGTTTCAGCCAATAGGCTAGTTTACTCATTTTTTATAGGCCGTAAGGTAAATTATCAAATAATATTGAAAACGTATTTTTTTTTGTGAAATTATAAAAAAATGACAAGTACAGCGCTTTAAAGATCTGAAATGGAGCGCTTTACGTCACTTGGACGTTAAAATTTTACGGACCTAGTGACGTTGCTGTACATTATCGCATTGTATCTTCATTTTTGGTTTGGTGAACAAAAGAAAAAATACGTAAGCAATGTTTTTTTTGTAATCTTAATGGATGGACTATAAAACATTTTTGAGTAAACTAAACTATTCCACAATGTATGGTACAGGAATTCAGTTTAACTCAGAAAATAGTTTAAATAAGACTTTATCTAAGTATTATATTTTATTTTGCATGGTTTGTTATTAAGAATATTAAACAATTACATGTACCATAAACGAACAATTTCAAAACATAGTTTCTATGACAATCGTTATCAATAACTCGTAATACATTTTTTTTTGTTGTTAACTACAGAGAAGTTAACAAATTATCATTATTATTTTTATATGATTTACATATATTTGTACAAATTTCGTCTGATATTACGCGAAAAAGTCGCGGAAAATGGTAATTAGATGAATCGCTAATTAATTTGAAGATCACGCGAGAACACCCATATCCTTGCAAACTGGTTAATTACCCGAGGTGTTTAAATTTTATTACGGAAATTAATTATCGGCTTAAGCATTAAGCCGACACTTTATAAGGGGGAGAGGCTTAAATTCTTCAGTAATTCGCGAATTAAGTAACTTTGTACATCTCGTAAGTAGGAACTAAGTTAGCTGAGCTTAGGTATACAAATTGAGTTAAGTTGTGTTGTTACGGTCTGGACATGCTGCCTTAGGCTTTGTTGTGTACAGGTGAAGTAATTTTTAAATACGTCTATCAATTTAAACGTAGTTAGTGACTCTGTAGTACTTTTAACTCGTAACTTGTTAACTTTTAAGTTGAAAGTGCAATTAAAACTAAGATGCAATTTGCTTTCGTAATATTGCAGTTCTTAGGATTTGCGAGGAGACTTAATAGTGGATTGGAAACTCTTGCAGTTATTTACGACAGAATTAAGTAATATACCGACGAACTGACTTAGAATGATTGTTCTAATACATTATAATATGTTTTAATTTGCCCTCACCACGCTACGCAACTGAGCTACTTATACGGGTTTGACAAGTTTAATCTATTGCGGAGTAGTTAGTTACTTTTAAAAAGCGTTCCTTACATATTTGAATACTTCAGTAATATATATTTTTAATATTTATTAGATTCTTCAACGTGAAGTAACGTACTCAGCAAGAAACACAGTATTTTTAAATATATATACATCATCAGGGTCGAAATCCCCGAGGGGGTAGGCAGAGTCTAGCCCCCCAGAACTACCCCTAACCACATTCAGCCAAAAAATACAACTGGACTGAGCTAAATGGAAAGCTGTGAAAAAGTAGTGACAGTTGCTAGCTCGTCTACACAATTACACATCCAAAACCCGGTATACCATTAGTCGCGTTTTACAAGATGTTAGGCAAGAAATACAGTTGACACTTTTTAAGTCCCTGACCAACGTGTTTTTTTTTAAACCCAGTTCAAAATAGGAAAAATTAATTTAATTTTTTTATTACATTACCACTGTATTGTTTACATACTACATCCCTTTGGAATGAATAAGAACAACTACTATACCGAAAGGCATATCACGTGACGTTTTAGAACTAGTCAGACACGTAAAGAGTCTATTAAAAGTTATCAGACAGTACACAAATAATTAGAACTCAAATCTAATTTGAGTTCTAATTTATTTACTAATCCTACGTTAAACGAGTCATCATCATCCTAGCGTTATGTTTCGTGATTAGACGGGGTCCGCTTAAACCATCCAGGATTTAGCGAGTCTGGTAATTACATTGAAGCGACTGTCTATCTGACCTTCGTAACCCTAAGATAGGAGAACCAGATTTTTTTTGGACCATGGTTACAAATCAATTTGTTCGAATTTGCAGTTTTCATCACAAAGTTTTCCCTCACCGCCAAGCTAGTGGTATAAATACGATTTGAAAAATCCAAAGATACGTGTTTGAACCCGCACCAGTTCAGTTATGATGCGCGTGTCCTTACCATTGAGCTACCACCGCTCTAATCCTACGTTAAACGAGTGATCAAACGAAATACTTTAAATTAACATGCGGGCACTAACGAATTTGAACTTAGCTATATCTATATTTATTTAACATAAAACACTTGGTCGGATCAAAGAAATTCCAAATTGCTCAGCACCCAAAAGGACGCCTCAAATTCTTTGTTAAACGCTCAATTATCTCAGCTGGAGTCATTAACCAATGAGATCTATACTTAGGTGTACAGTCGTGAAACGGGGTAGGAATTTAAATAAATAAATCTTCAGAGCTTGCCGCGTTTAGAAAGCGTTTGATGAACTTTAGAGAGCTAAAAATCACGACATTTGGAAAACTGAACTACACGCCTTTATGTGTATTATTAACTGACAAAGTGAGCCTATATATTTATTTATTTTTTAATTTTTATTTATTTTTAGGGGATTTAACTGGATATCATCATCCTGTTCCATGTTGTCTGGGACTTAACTAATGGTATATGGGGTTTTGGGTATGTCATTGTGTAAGCGACGAGCTAGTCACTTACTTGTCACTACTTTTTACCCAGTTTTTTTTGCCCAGTTTAATTTTGGATAAATGTTGTTAAAAGGGCCTGCCTATCCCTTCGGGGATTATGGGCATGATGTTATATTATCATCATCTTCTTCTTTCCCGGTTTCCATACAGAGATACTTTACTTCTACATCATTTTCTAAATTATACAACCACGGTCTTGTAGTAGGCTTTCATTACTACTGACCTATATGCATCAATAGATAAGTCTATAGATACTTGGCTATTATTGGACATAGGCCTCTCCTATAATCGTCCAATCGATTTTCATAGGCTGATGATAATGATGATGAACAATCACTTCTTTAGAAGTAGCAATTTTCAATAATCTCTGAATAAAGTGAAACTTTAGGACTCGTATTTAAATTTTCATATGACTTCTCATATTATCTTGTAAAATCTCCATATATTAAGTTTCATATAATAACTTTCCCAGTAAAGGAACATACTGCAGACCATAAGTTGACGTTAATCGTCCCATTAAAGTACAGTCATGATGGTAACTAGAGGGTGAACCGCCAAACTGAAAATTAGGGAACTGATCAGATTAGCTATTCAGTGAGCGTTTTTGTTGCGTATTACGTTCGCATCCAGGTAGAGCGAGGAGTGCCATGCGCTTTGATCGTGAGCCATCGACAAAATTTACTATTCCAATGACTATTCCATTTGCGATCACGAGTCTTCAGAGTCCAAAGAGCGATAAGATACTTGAACCACATTCCTAAAATAAAATTAAGTCAGGTTAAAAAAAAATTGTAAAAAAGTAACAAGCGGTCAGCTCGTCGCCTCCATAATTACAAACCTAATAATAAACTAGTTGTTTAATAAATAGCGAATTAATTAAATTTTTTTCAAATTTTATTTAATAAGATTTCCAAATGCTATATATATTATAGCCACGGACTAGTAAAAAAAGAAGGGCTCCACGTTGTCATACTATAGCGTAAAGCCACGTTTATCTAGGTGTGATTAAGATACAAGGATACGAGATATCGGATATCTGTCGCGCTTAATATGTCAATGTGTGACGAAAATTGCATGTCAAGTTGTAGCACCTGAGATGCTTTAATATCTAGTTAGTGGCGCGGAGTCTTCATATTTTACTAGTCCATGATTATAGCGTCTACCTCTCAATGTCGTCGCTAAAGTATTGGATTACCTGCCTAAAGATTAGGGTGGGAGGGCAAAAAGTTTTGCGGATATAAATTGCGCGTCAGCAGTTTTTTGTCATTCATTTCGTGCTTTGGCGTTTAATGGCAAAAGGAAAAGGGAATACTGAGCTGGAAGACCGCTTTCTTCCAAAAAGGTCCTTATCTTAGCGGTAAATACATTTTTAATAAAATACGACGAAACAAAAGCGATGAAAGGGCGCCTGACAAGTTTATGGGATGTGAATAAATTGTTTGTTAATGACAGTTTAGGTCATTCGAATTGCCACTTTCGTGTTTGGAACGCAGTTGAGTATTATCTGTGGAAACAATTAATTGTATTTCGAAATTGAATAATACTGTACGTTTAGGTAGTCACAGCTCTCAGTCAGTATTGTTTAAAACAGTAGTACATACATTTAACTTATACTATTCATTTTGAGCGCATTTGGAGCGCTTACATCAAAATGTGGTGTAAGATGCGTGTCGAGATGGACCTCCGCAGATGCCTCAACGTCAAGTTAGTGGCGCGAAATCCTTTTTTTTTACTGGTCCATGGTCTAAATAAATTATTTCAGAAACATGTAGAGTCGCATTATTTTTATATACAAGCCTTATGTATGTATATATACATATAAGTATGATCTACTATCGACCTGCCCCGGCTTCGCACGGTGAGCATAAAATAATATAAACCTATACATACAAACCTTGCTCTTAAATCAATCTATCTATCGGTGAAAACCGAATTAATATCCCTTGCGTAGTTCAAAATATCTAAGCAAACAGACAGAAGCGGTGACTCTGTTTTATACATACATGCATAACATCACGCCCATAATTATATATTATTTTATACTACGTAAAGATTATATTTTCATAACTTTCTATTTAGCAATAAACGTGTTAATCCCTATCACAAAATCAAGTCACGTATCCTACCAAGCGACAATTGACCCGCGGCATTTTGCTCAACTCGTGACAAACTTTCACGTAATTATTGCCACTAACTGTCGATATTAATAAGGTGGATACTTTATCTCGATTTATGAGAAAGGAAAAATTAAGAATGATATTTTTCCTCAGTAAATCTATATTAGGTAATATGTAAACGTTTGTATGTTTTTTCTATGGTTTGCTTGAACGCGCTTATCACAGGAACTACTGGTCCGAATTAGTAAATATTTTTGTGTTAAATAATCAATTTATCAAAAAAGCATTTAGGCTATATTAGATCACGTTACGAGCAATTAACCATAAACACGGCAGAAACCGCGGGCATCGCTTGTATGCAATAAACAGACAACCATCATTAAATCTAATATCACTATATAAGAAGGGGCTGGTCCGTCACCTGCAGGTAAGTAATCACCACCGCTCATGGACTGACACATCCATTCCCTAGTTACCAGCTTATATATGCTTGTGCTATGGATACTAGGTGAACGGACATACTTAAATGCGTTTATAAACATCAATTTGCCCCTAGCGGGATTCGAACCATCGACCCTTGGTTTCGTGGTCAGAAAAACACTCGACCAACGGGCCTGACAAAGTTGAGTCTTTCTTAAATTAAAATTGTTCATCTTCGTCAAGCAAACTAAATTAGTACAAGTCTTCATGACTTGTTCATTGAAATTGAAAAAACAACTACCTACTTACTCAGAATTTCTCATCAAAAGGTACTTCATCAGTAATAACATCTTCTGAAACACTAATGAGTACTGAGAGAGTCATTCAATATATTAGTGACAATAATTGGGCCATCCCAAGTTCCTAATTGACACAACTGGGTATCGAACCGGGAAGTTGCGCACTCGGACGGACGCCCACCAGACTGCCCTTATATTTATTCCACTATTTCCCCTGCCGTTTGTATTAGCTTGTCATTAATTAGTTGTTCGTGTTGTAAGCTTCCTGTATTACTTTATCCGGGTGTACTTTGAAGTTAATTATATGTTACTCCGTAAGTACGACTGGCTCGATGGCGCATTCGGTAGTGACTGCCTCATGCACCAAGAGTTGTGGGTTCGATCCCCACCCTGATGAAAACTTGTGTTTGTTCAGTGTCTGGGTGTTAATATTCAATATTTAAGTAGGTATATATTTGTAACTAGCTGTGCCAGCGGTGTCACCCGCGTTTATGGCTAATATTATAAAGACTATTTCCGTCATACATGATTTATATGTAACTTTAACCATTAAGGCTGCACACGCGACGGAAGCTTAAAAAATGAAGTAACTTCTCCCGTTTTCCCAACGTTTCCCTTCACCACTCTGCTCCTATTGATTGTAGCGTGATGAAAAGTATACTATAACCTTGCCAGGAGTATGAAGAATGATTGTACCAAGTTTCGTTAAAATCCGTCGAGTAGTTTTTGTTTCTATAAGGAATATACAGACAGACAAAAATTTTACTGATTGCATTTTTGGCATCAGTATCGATCACTAAACGCCCCCTGATAGTTATTTTGAAAATACATTTCATGTACAGAATTGACCTCTCTACAGATTTATTATAAGTATAGATAACAATGTTGTTTCTGATATCCGTAACACAATACCGTACACATATATATCCGTTTATATATCCGTACACAAGTGTATATGCTACTTACCTCGGAGTCAGATTAATGTATGTGATGTCGTCGGATATTTATTTATATTATTTACTCCGTAATTACATGAAGAGAGGTGGTAGCTCAATAGAATGTGCCTGACATGAGAGGTGCTGATTTAATCCTGGGGACGTACCTATGGATTTTTCAAATCTAAGCACGGATTTTTGACTTAGGTCAAGTCGACGATGACGAGAAATATCGAAAAAAATGCAAATTTAAATTACTATATCCATCTGTGAACATAATCCAATCTACACTATTATTATAAAGAGGGAAGATTTGTATGTTTGTATGTAACGAATAAACTCAAAAACGACTACACCGATTTCAAACATTCTTTCACCATTAGAATGCCACATTATCCCTGATTAACATAGGCTATAGAATATTTTGGAAATAAATGAGTTAAGTTAGAAAATAAATGTCCACCCAAGCGAAGCCGGGGCGGTCCGCTAGTTTAAAAGTAAATTCTTTAGTCTGACACACTAATTCCATAGTTTCAATCTAATCATGTATGCTTGCTATGGATACTAGGTAACGTAAACACTCAATAAACATACATGAGTAAGTATATAATATATATGTCCATGTTCATCACACAAAACCTTTGCCCCTAGCGTGATTCGAGCCCCTAACTTTTAGTTTCGTGGCCAGGCCCTGACCACTCGACCAACGAGCATATTTGACTTGATAAATCCTAGAAATTGTTAAGAATACATAAATAGGTTTTAACAAACTGTGCTATGAACGAGACATAACGCTGATAACGATCTCACCAAAACAGTTAGGGAACGAGCAATGAGAAATTCTCGATCATACCCAACACAGCGGAAGTTACTAGCTATTTATGAAGCAATTTCCTAGAAGCGCGGTACCCTGAAATTCATTAGTACACAAGACACGTCACTCGAGTCTGGAGGTACAGTTTTTTCGCGGCAATAATAAAATGCAAATTCCTTATCGTGACGTAATTTGTCTGTGTTAGGTCTTTTTACGATGCATTGTTCGTTGTAGGTACGTATATTTTGGCTAGTAAAAAAAAAATCATGAGTTGAATTTTATTAAGAATAATATCTATATCTTTACTAATATTATAAAGAGGAAAGATTTGTATTATTGTATTTGTGTGTGTGTGTGTTTTTATATTATGTGTAGGCGACAATCATTTTGTCTCATGTTGGTCTGGGACTTGGCCCATGTTAATCTGGGACAAAAAAAAAAGAATGTGCCAACTGTGGTTCTTGCCTAGCATGTCGTAAAAGGCAACTAATGGTTTACGGGCTTTTGGGTATGTGTCTAAGTAGGCGACGAGCTAGCCACTTGTCACTCCTTTTTCACAGCTTTCCATCCAACCCAGCCCACTGTCCCGTGTTGGTCAGGGATTTAAAAACAATATGCCAACTGTGGTTCTTGCCTAGCATGTCGTAAAAGGCGACTAATGGTATATCGGGTTTTGGGTGTGTGATTGTGTCGGCGACAGGTTAGCCGCTTGTCACTGCTTTTTCACAATTGTCCATCTAACCCAGCCCGGCTCTATTTTTGGCTGAATGTGGTTGAAGGGGCTTGCTGCCCCTTTGACTCTGCCTACCCCTTCCGGGATTATGGGCGTGATGTTATGTATGTATGTATGTATGTGTGTGTTTTTAATGAATAAACACAAAAACTACGGTGCCGATTTTAAAAATTCCTTTACCATTAGAAAGCTACATTATCCGGAAGTAACATAGGCTATATTTTATCCCCATATTCCCACGGGAACGCCGGGACGCTGCTAGTCGTTTATAAAGTACGAAAATGTTATTGGTATCGACTAAAGCTTATCAATGAAAATTATAAAAAACAGGGCCAGCTCAGTGCCACTTTCAATACCAAAAGCGCATGTTATTATGATTGATAAAACTGACAACTGAACATCAAACTATAACATCCTTATTAAAAAAAACGAAAAAAAAAATGTTACTAACTTTGAACCGAAATAAAATAATTTGTAACGCACTTATCGATACGACTGTTTAGTAGTTTAATATTAAGACTGTTTTTAAAAGTTCGCGTTACATTCCGTATAAATTATTATAATAGTACTAAACAAATTATAATACATAGAAACTCGTAAACATGAGTACTTATTACGTACTCGTGTACAACTCGTGCATATGTCACACATTTAGTATCGTAAATATTCATTACAAGTAGAGATGTTAAGGACTCGAGTCTTTTGAGTCCTAATTCTTAGACTCGGCTCAATTTTACACGACTCAGTGAACTAACTAATCTCCGAGTCTTGAGTCCAACCGAGCTTCAGTCTTTCGAGCGCTACAATATAACTCGAGTCTTAAAAAGAGCTCGAGCTCGCTTCAGTCTCAAGTCTTGAGCGTATTAAGGTTTAATAATGTTAATAGATGCAAATTATTCTGGCCTTTATACATACTTATATGTGCGTCATCAGATCAATTTTGATTGCTTGTGATTTTAGTTGATTTCTGTATTTTCTTCTGCGGCTTATTATATTTATTGTATTTTCTTATTATATTTTGAATATTAAAATAATTTTTCATGATGATTAAAATGATTTTTCCTATCAATTAACGCTTTTATTTTTTCAAAATACGCTTCTGATTACGAATATATCTCACAAAAGTAACATTTTAATTCCTGATTTAAAAAGGAACTCCAAACGGAAAAGAACTCGAGCTCGACTCGCCCCGTAAAAACGACTCGAGCGCATAAAAAGACTCGAGTTCCATGTTGCGCTCAAGAGCTCATATAGACTTTAGTTCTCTAGTCTTGGGAGTCTTATTGTAACGAGTCGAGTCGTGCAATTTGTCAGTCGAGCTCAAAATTTAGGACTCAAAAGACTCAAGTTCTTAACATCTCTAATTACAAGTACATTAAAAACTGCTACTTAAGTATCCTCTTCATAGTACTAATAATGCTATTAAAAGGAAAACCTTGAATAGCAATTGAAATCGGATCCATCAAACAAGCCAAAATAAACAATGAATATTAAAAAACTGAGTGATTTTAACTTCACTCCCCTAGTAATTGTAGTGATGTGCCCTTAAAATAGCATATCGATTCGAAGTCGTACGATTCTCGCCGATGACATACATATATTAACTGGATTACATTTTGAATACTTATCTTGTGGACTTTGTTCCCCTAAGAGGTTGAATACAAAAATTATGCTATATTCATAACCCATGGTTTTAGGATGTGTATTGCTGTATCCGTAAATAAGTTTGTACTTTCCGTATCATATTGTGAAATTAATATTTCGCACAAAATAAAATATATTAGACTACGTTGCGGTGGCAGCTTACCTTAAGTCAAATTATATGACAAAAAATTGTCACCTTCAATACTACTGTAGAAAAACGATATACTGAAAACAGTCAAACAGCTGGTCGGCATGATAAAATGAATAAATGTTTATTTTAGTTTTGTAGAGCTTGTATGAAAAGGATGAATGTTGAAGATGCGAGTGAGGTGTGTAAGGATCGTGCCATATGGCGTTCGGTTCTCTCTCCCTACCCCGCTAGGAAAGTGACGTGAAGTTTAGTTAGTTTAATTTTGTAACGGTATTATGTTATCGACTCCTGCCCTCCCTACGTGCGTCAAGAGGCGCCACGTCGTCGAGAGTGGAGAAGTCGCGACAAGAGGGCTCGGAGTGAACGTAACGACGTACTTTATTGATCTACCGAACTACCGATGCCTTGGGCTTAAAACAATCCTTGTTCTACCTTCTTGTTTAGCCAGTTGCTTGGCCAGCTTGCTTAGCCAGGCAGCCCTTCTAAGCGACCTTGCGACATAGTTTCTTGCCGATTGTTGTCGGCAGAATCAACGTTCCGAAACTAGTAGTAGAATCACTTGTTTGTATTATGACTATTCATAAGATATTTCTATTTGTAGATAGTATAAAGTCGTCGGAGGAGGTACCTTAAAAGCTGTTTTATAATTATTATTTATTTTTTTTAAACTGACACACCAATTCCCTAGTCCCAAACTAAGCTTATGCTTGTGCTATGGATACTAGGTGAACGGATAGACATACTTAAATACGTTTATAAACATCCAAGACTCGAGTACAAATGTCCATGTTCATTACACAAAACATTTGCCCCTAGCGGGATTCGAACCCGACCACTCCACCAACGGGCCAGTCAGAATGGACCCAGTGATTGTGACATACTTTGACGGCTGGGGTAGGTACCCTACTTTAAAAGCTGTTTTAGAAGGGAAAAGTTTAGTTCTTATTTGTTTTGGAAATCCTATAATAAAGTGTCTGTTTTGTTCTTAAGAAAGTTTCATTTAAGTTTTTTGATTATTTAGAAAGTTATTAGTGTACCTACTTGATGTGCAGTAAGTTTTGTGGTGTATTCTTGTATATTGTTGTAGTGAGAGGTTGGTAGTAGAAGTCGTCCGACTTTACATTTAAAAATATCAATATTCTGAAAGCCACTACCTAGCGTCACTGCTTTTTCACAATTTTACATCTAACCCGCTTTATTTTTGGCTGAATGTGGTTGAAGGGGCATGCTGCCCCTTTGACTCTGCCTACCCCTTCGGGGATTATGGGCGTGATGTTATGTATGTATGTATGTATGTAATATTCTGCAGTACAATACCTACTCTTGCGTATATCTATCGGCTTTTAACCTTTAACTACCTTAGGGGAAACTATGTGATAGGGTTCGATTTTAGCAAACTATGTAGATTCATTTATTATTTACGTCAATAAACTGCCAAAATCAAAACTATTTTTTATACGTATACTATGCTGATGTGCCTAAAGTTAAGTTTCAATCTTTCTATCTATCTATGAAAAAATAAAAATTCGGCAATATGTATGTACGCGCATAACTTCTGAAAGACTGCGCCAAATATGATAATTATTTTTTGTTGTGATTATTATTACCAAAATTATGTAACTATGAAATTTGTTTTAAAAAAAAAGTTGTATAAATCTGTACACATACATACATTAATACATAATATCATTGCGCCGGTAGGCAGAGTCAAAGGGGCAGCTCCCTTAACCACATTCAGCCAAAAAATAAAACTGGGCCGGGTAATCCGTACACAGATTTGAACAATTTAAAGGAACATAAATGTTAAGGTTTGGACCAATTCCCATCGCATATGAGCGTATTCCATTAAGCCTCTTCACATGATAAATAATACCACAGAGTAACTGATAACAGAGCCTATTTATCTATCTATGCCTACATTGTATCTAGACTTCGCTCGGTCGTGATTGAAGATACCACACGACCCGATCTTTATCTGCAAAGGGAGGTTTCACCTTTTTAATTAAGCTTCGCAGTCGACCTTCTGCTAATGATGTGCTATTGTCCATCTATAAATATTCAAGGGTTATTGTCGAAACTGTGACATTATGATTCTTCTTATAGCTGCAAGAAGTAGGTCAAAAAGACAATTACAGTTGCAGGGATAATTAATAGAAACTATATTATCGGTTGCGATAATAGATAACATGTAGGTCGACCAAGAGAGCTTACGTGTGATTGAATGATGGTTTTAAAGAAACAAAAACCGCCAGATGGCACGTGTGAGTCTCGTGGTTATATCACTGTCACTATTGGCTCTTTGTTGACAGAACCCTTCATAATGTGATACGTATGTCAGTTTGTTCTGAAAATTTAACAATGAGGGTGACAGTTACGCCATCTTTTGGACTGACCGTCGCTGATCGACAGGTACCGAGAGCCTCATAACGTAGCGTTAAATTTATGACCTTCATTAGTCTGGTCAAGTGGCAATCGGTGGCACAACCCACATCATAGTCTCACATCCTGAAAAATCAAAATGTTTTCTTTGTATTATGCCCATTGTTTATTGCATTGGGCTATTATTGCATTGTATATCCCAATGCTTATTGAATTAGGATAAATATTGGATTGCAATTACTCATACATTCAGATATTAACTATAGAAGATGATTTTACGAAACCGAAAGTGCTAACGACTAGATTATAGATAAAATAAAATAAATAAAATAAAAAAATTCCATCTAACCCAGCCGGGATTTATTTGTGGTAGAAGGGGCTTGCTGCCCTTTCGACTCTGCCCTGCCCTTCCCTTCGGGGATTATGGGCGTGATGTTATGTTTGTATGTAAAATAAAAATGTCTTTATTTACCAAGAATACAGCCAAAAACAAGTCAATATAAAAAAAAAATTGTTTCAATACCTACATATCGCATTCAAGTGGCTTCTACCCGACATAACAAAATCCAATACATTATTTCGCCGAATGCTATAACCCACAAGCTCGAATTGATTGAATCAGTTCGAGCTCGATTTCCGAATTTTGAACGCAATTTATTCCTAGACCGAAACCGGGAATATTGCCGTATTTTTGTCCGCGAGTTTCCCTCGTTGGGCGTGACTTACATCTGTGATTCACAGGCCTATGAGGAAAATGGCACAGTGGCAACTGGGGAATGAAAAATTATTTGTCTGCTAAGAACCTGTCATTTGCATTCTCTGGCGGCGACAGTTAAGTAGTTATATTGAAGTAACAGTTATGCAAAGAGCAGTGGTATATACGAAGGGTTTGGGTATGTGATTGTGTACTACTTTTTCACAATTTTCCATCTAACCCAGCCTAGTTTTATTTGGCTGAATGTGGTTAAAGGGGACTGCTGCCCCTTTGACTCTGCCTACCTCTTCGGGGATCACGAGCGTGATGTTAAGAGAGAGATACCACTGCTCTGCACTGCTAACAAATTCGATCTTGTTTACACATTATTAGTGTAGTAGGTATGTATGTTCCTAGCCTTATGACCCGTGTTAGTTGGTCGTTAAGACTAGTTAGCATTGGCGCTTTCGGTAGTGACCCTGCCCCATGCGCCAAGAGTTGAGGGTTCGATCCCAAGGACAAACATTCGTGTGATGAATACTTGTATTTGTTCTGTGTTAATATTGAATATTTAAGTATATATTTGTAATACCACTGTTGATTCTGATATCCGTAGCACTAGTGCTTATGCTACTTACCTCGGAGCCAGATGTATGTGATGTAGTCGGATATTTATAATTTATTTATTTATATTTATTTATTGTTTCGCAAACTTTTTGTGTTCAAAGTACACCTACGATAAAGAATTTTTTTTGGAGGTACACCAAAAATGAAAAATCAGTTTTTAGGTAATATTAACCAACACAACAATATTCGAAATGAAATGAGATGAAATGAAATTATCTTTATTTACGTAGGCTCAAATAAGCACTTATAAATTGTCAGTACATTTATTCATTTATTGAGCTTTATTAGATAACCTTATTATCCCTGGGCACACCAACTTATGACCACGGTACACCAGTGTGACACAGTTTGCGGAACACTGGTTTAGAATACAATCCTTGATTAACCGATTCATTGCGGATGACACGGCAGTCGTGTCATAGTTATTTTTAACGTGTGGCGTATGCGTGTCATACGCCACACGTTAAAGTCGAGTCGTGCCATTTTGAAATCGATTGTATCTCCCTCAAATTGCATTTTAGAAGGTTCTACTCTGAACAAAACCATCCTAATTTTCCACGTAAGCTTAGCCTGTAGGCTTCGTTTCTGAATATTAGAAGCGACTCCAACTAACCTTACAACTTTAAGGCAGGGGATCCAGACAATTGGGGCTATGGTTAGATATCCATAGTTATTTTGGACGTGCTAGTTTCAGCAAGATGATTTCCCTGACCTTAGAGCAAGTAGTAAATTAACTATTTAGATCTGAAAAATCCTCCTGTACATGCTACGGTTTGAACCCGCCACTCTCGGATATGTCCTTATCATTGGACTACCACCTTTCCCCCGAAAAATGATAAATGAATCGCAGATCTAATTGTAACACTTTTTAAAATTTGACTAACGAACTTACAATACAATACTTACTTCTAAATACAAAATGATTCATTACGCCTTCATTAACTTATGACCCCAAACCTATCGTAATAAAATTATTCGTATAATTTAAATAATACTATGCCTACCTTTATGAATAATTACACTTGCTTTATATAAAAATAGCCTTTCATTAATATTTATAACCATAATATAATGTATAAATGTATAGAACCAACTCACTCCCGGCTATAACAATTTCTCAATTTCGTAGCAAAACAGACAATGTTATGTAAACATTTCAAACAAATACAAAGTAGCCTTCTCGGTCTAATGCTGTGTATTCGACGTTTTATAACATAATAATAAATTATTAATGAAACGCCTTTGAATAATGCACGAAATTGTGACTACTACCTCTTTTTACTATGAAACGAATGGCCACTGGGCTGTGCGGTTGGGAGGTAGAGCTGGGTATTATTCCGATGAAGTTCCAAAAAATATATACAAATTAACAGCTGTAGTTGTGAGCTCGTTTAAGTGGAATTTTATAAAAAAAACGTGCTTTTTTGCATGAAATCTTACAACTCTTTTTTTTTATAAAAGTAAGATTAAGTACATCGACTAAAGATTGGCAGAAGTTGATATTAACGTACTTAAATAAACTTTTTAGACAACCAAATTATTTTCTATTAAACTAATAACTTTTGACAACAATAATGTAAACATATCCCATCAAATCTGTAAGAAAATCTCCCACAACTCGAACCAATCAGTATTTACGGACCACCATTCTGATCAAAACGCATACCCCACTACAAGCGCTTTCATGAAAAAATGCAATCAACTGTTTACTTGAAATTCGAAACGCCGTTAAGTGCAACTCTGTGTTCCAACTTAATTCGTTAATAGGAAAAGCTTTCGAAGGCAGGAAAAACTCATCTGATCCCGCTGAAAACGTTACAACCAACATTGGCCGCAGTTGATAAAGTTCTGAGCCTCATTTTAACACCGCTGGCCGGACGCCAGAGTTTAGTTTTGATAACTTTTTATTCGAGAACTACAGCAATTGGTGTCAAACCGCACGCTACGGTGCGGTTGCACGGTGTACGCTAAGTATAGCGTGATTCCTAACTTGGAGATAATTACCTCGGTATATGAAGATAAAACTTTGAGAGTAGTGTTAGCTCAATGGTAAGGACAAGCGCCTTTTAACCCGAGCGCGGGTTCAAAGTCAGGCACGTATCTCGAGATTTTTCTAATCTATATACGTATTTTTACCACTAACTCAGCGTTGAGGTAAATCGTGATGAAACCTGCACATTCCAACAACTATGGATGTGTAGCCACGATCCTTATTTATCTGGTTCCCCTGTTTAAGGGTTACGAACGAAGGTCAGATCGGCAAGCGCTTCGGCGTAATTACCAGACTGGTTAAATCCTTGATCATGATCAAAGCGGGCCCCAACTAAGCACGAAATATAACGCTAAGAGGATGATGATAAATATAAAACTTTGTCCCATGTCTGGGAGTCAAAAAATAATTAAACAACTGCGTTGCTTGTCCAGCATGTCATAATTGAAGTCTAATGTTTTATTGGTTCTTTTCACTACATTTTCCCAATTTCCCACCCAATCCAACTTCAGTTTATTTTTGGCTGAATGTAGTTCAAGGAACCCTTCACTCTTAGAATTCTGACACCCCTTCGGGGATGGTGGGCGTGAAGGTATGTATGCATATATTTCCGTATTTCAGACATTTTACCGAAAATCTCTTACGTAATTACACAGTTCTCATCTAATTATTGCGACAATAGGGTCAAGAACTACTGGCGTAGTGTATCCTGTAGTATGAAGTCAGTCGTAGCATAAAGCATGAATTACACACACATACCTACAACAACAAGGCCAGTTTACTTTTTAAACAATTTTCCGAGAACTCTTCTGGTAAAAGGCTTTTTATACTGTTCCTGACATCTGTCTTCTAAGCAACGAGCCAGTCAAGATAATAGTTCCATTAAGCGTGTCAACAGATGTCGATTGAATTGTTATGCTATCTCTACACGTGACCTATTATTATAATATTATAAAGAGGAATGATTTGTATTTTTGTACGATTGTAACGAATAAATTTAAAAACTCTTGAAGGGGTCTAAATATAATTACGCTCAGGCATAGATTATAGAAATAGCACATAGTCTATGTTTTATCGACGTACCAGGCGAGCGAAGCCGCGGGTAGAACCTAGTGGGTATATAAAGAAGGTTATATTAAATCATGACCATTAACACATAACATTTAGTTAGGATGAATTACTTCTAATTTTAATATATTAGTTCGTACATACAGTTTGTATTTACGTATAGCCTTAAAAGGCTTACAAGATATTACGCCTTATTTATATTAAGGCCTCAAAGCTTAATATATTTAAATGTTAAAAGGTATTACGGCTTTTAACTTTAACTATATTTAAACATTATCAATTATGCTTTCTTAACTTAATTAGCTTTAATGACTTTATCAGCTTAATACCTACTTATTATAAGTGACTTTAAAATAAATGCGCTAGACCCACTTGACATCCTACGCTCTGTATCACAGTAACCAGCACTAACTTTAAATTACGTCGAGTCGACTTTAGCCGCCATGCTACGTAACAGATTACGCTGAAAATTATATGACATGTCGCTCTCATTTTAGTACAATATTAAACTTGACGTTTGTGTGCCGTTTTGGACACTCAAATGCATTGAAATGAAATGAATTTATTTACATAATCATACTAATTTTTGATGAGACTGATTCTGTTCGGTTTATACAGTGACAGAGGCTTCAGTTTCTTAGTGTCAATCTAATTAAATAAAACAAAGTCCTGTTTGTTACACCACTTATAAGTCGAGAACGGCTGAACCTATTTACGTTGTTTTGATTTGTTGGATTTGTCTTCGTCCAGAATAACAGAATAACTATTAAAAACATTGAAAAATTGACGATAAAACAAAATAAAAGCAAAAGTTTTTTTTTTCTTATATAAAACGGTGGGATTCGTATCTGTCAATGTTAAATGTAAATTACTGGGCGATACGAAGTTCGCCGGGACAGCTAGTTATTAATGAAAACAAGTGGACTACAAAATACACTTAAATAAAACAAAGATTTATTTAAGTAAATAAATATGAATTACAAAAACTGTTTCTTCTTCTGACATTTTTTCTGGCTTGACTTTTTTTCTAATCAATGTGAATACATGTATATGGCCACTATGGGAATACGATACTTAAAAAAACATTAAAATAGTGTTCAATTCATTCGTAAGTTTAGCACACTTAAGCCGGCTATCATGTTATTAAAGTAGCTCCGCGAAGCCCTTCTGGGGGGACCACGAAAATAGGTCTTGCTCATAATTAATAAAACACTAAAGGGGTACCTCCAGGCTCCAGGAGAAAAATCCGCCGTTTAATATTACGTATCTACGACTAGGTACGCGGGATCGATACTGTTTAGATTTATTTAGATATTAGATTATTCTAGAGTTCCGAAATACACTCCGCTTCCAAAAGGGTTCCGTAGCCAAAAAAGATTGAGAACCGCTGCCATAGAGTATCTGTAATGGACCGAAAACAGGCAAAATATAGTTTGTTATAAATCTATATGCCTAATACTGCCTGTCCTGTTTTCATTCGCCAACTGTGCCAACAAATGTCAACAACCAATGGAAACGTTTACCGGATTGTAATAAGGGCATGCTAATTGAACCGTGGAACGAATCGCGCTACGTGAAATTATTTGTAGCGTAAAATGGAATGCACTTTGTCGCATAATCCTCTGAATGAAAATCCACTTACGTTTTTTCATAGCTAGCGCAATATGGCGTTTCCTTAATTACAGTGAAAAAAAAAGTTTTTAGGGTTTAGATTTGTATATAAAAGTAGTTAGGTTGCGTAGTTAGTATTATTTTGTAAATGGTAAACCATTAGAGAGATGGTAGCCCAATGGTAAGGACACGCGCCTCAATACTGGTAGACGCGTGTTCAGACCCGGGCACGTACCTCTGGATTTTTTAAAGCTATATTTGTACGTATTTATACCACTAGCTCGGCGGTGAAGGAAAACCTGAAAATTCAAACAACTTTGGATTTGTAACGAACCAAAAAAGTATCTGGTTCACCTATCTTAGGGTTACGAAGGTCAGACCGGTCGCTTCAATGTAATTACCAGACTTGCTAAATCCTGGATCATGTTTAAAGCGGACTACGTCTAAGCACGGGACATAACGCTAAGAAGATGATGACGAAACCATTAGAGAGTTGGTATCGATGGTAAAGACGAGATATCATTGCTGGTTCAACAGTGCCGATAATGAGGTGTTGATACTAACCAGGTCACTTTATAGAGTTTATCAATTCTAACATTATATCACTAGCTCGTCATACCGAGATAGAGGTTTTTATCAAGTTCAGGTATTGACCCGCCAATATCTAATTGTTAGCTACAATACTGTATTTTCTATGCCGAAGTTAGGTTTAGGTTTCTTACCGACATTTTCACGTAACGGTAAAATAAAATAAACTTTGTGTTCGAACTTTCAACTTACAGCAAGCCAGACTACACAAAGTGAAGGGATAGCCCGCACTTATTTCATTATGAATAGTTGTATTGATTATGGTGAGGAAATAACGATTTATTATTAAAGGAAAACATACGGAAAATTCTTCGTATTCAAATAATGATTCAATTGATTTGGTTGCTAATACGAAACCCAACTACGATAGCCAGATGATAATCTGTTGAATATTATCTAGTCTTACCAAATTTATGGTCAAAGTTCCAGCGGACCAATTAAGAATGGACTAGGAAGATGAAATTCAGTAAATGGCTAACCAAATCCGAATAATTCCCGGGTTGTACAACCATGTTAATTAAGACTGGGATATAGTGTACCGTGTCGATGTTCGTTTTGTAAAGCAACTGCTATTATATTAAGATTAAATTTAAATATTGTCCTACAAAAGCAGTTAAATGTAAAGTCTCGTCTATAGCAATAGTCTGCAGGCTAATATTGTAAACTGTAATTTTTTAACATCCCCCATTAAAGTATTTAGTTTGAATAATGGTCTTCTCTATAATATATTAGTTTACATGCTAAATTATATACAAAAAAGCGGATGCCCTTATAAAAACCAGTCAGTTACACGGATTTTACCGTATCCTGCACAATCTATCAAAACTTTCAGGAAAAGAGCTTTCAACTTTTATCAATTATTTCATCCTTTAATTTTTATCGCGAAAGGTTGATTCATTTAATTACTTTCCTATTTACAATAATATTTTTTTTCCGAATGTGGTTAATGTGGCCAGCTGACTCTGATTCTGCCTAACCCTACCCCTTCGGAGATTATGGGCATGATGATATGTTAGTATGTTTGTTATATAATATTGGTAAGGATACGCACGGCACATAACCTCATAATTCTATGAGACTGATGAGTAAATTCAAAGTCAAAGTCAAAATATTCTTTATTTATATAGGTTTCAAGGAAACACTTATAAATCGTCAAATACAGGTAAAGCCACAGCTATATGATTCTACCACCGGTTCGGAATGTTGTATCTACCGAGTAAAGATAAGTATAAATAACAAACTAACTAAACTTCACGCCACTTCCCTGGTTCGGTTCTCTCTGCCTACCCCGCTAGGGATATTTATGTAGGTAAGGGTCCGTTAACTTCTTTCAAACATCGACAATTTTTTCTGCAAGACTCTCCTCTATTGAATATGCCTATCTATGTTAAATAGTAAGGGTTTCCTGAAAGCATTAAACGTTGATGACATTACGCCCTGGCTGGAAGCCAGCTCTTTGCTTTTGGCGGCTTTTTTGCTACAGAGATCGGTTTCAATAGAGGTTTGAGGTCGCTAGATAACTCTTTCAGTACGCATAGGGATTATATGAGAGTTGTCAGAGTAGGCTATAGTATGAAAGTGGCAGCAGTGATAGATAAGATGAGAGGAAACCGTTTATCTTGGTATGAGCATGTGATGAGTATGAATGTTAGTGAATTGAGAAGAAGAGGAAAGCCAAATAAGAGATGGATGGATTGTGTGAAATATGATAGAAGTGCCATTTCACTTCTATCATATTTCACACAATCCATCTGGTGAGTGGATAACTTGATGACGGCTGACCGAGACGTATGGAAGTGGAAGACATGCTGTGCCGACCCCAGATGAACTGGGAGAAGGGCAAGATGTCAGAATAGGCTAGTTCAAAGAAAATATTTAGTCTGTCAATTTATTCTTATAATTTGGAGTAACGTCTCTAGGGATTAGAGACAAATTTTAGCGTTGAGTGACGTAAATGCGACCAACTTTTGAACTCGGTGCGCCGTGTCTTAAATTTTCGTGTATTCGATTTCGTGTAACGAAAAAATACTTGATATTTTTGTGTTAATCTGACTGATCATAATTTTTACCCAGGAAATATACCTATTAGACTTTTTTTATATTACTTCAGGCGGATACATACATACCATCACGCCCGTAATCAAAAGGGCAGCAAGCCCCCAAACCACATTCAGGCAAAAATAATACTAGGCTGGTTCAGATGGAAAACTGTGAAAAAGTAGGGACATGTGGCTAGCTCGTCGACTACATAATAACTCACCCAAAACTCGATATACCATTAGTCGCCTTTTACGACATGCTAGGCAAGAATCTAACCCAGCCCAGTTTTATTTTTGGCTGAATGTGGTTAAAGGGGACTGCTACCCCTTTGACTCTGCCTACCCCTTCGGGGACTACTGGCATGATGTTATGTTATGTGTTAGGATTTTACAGTTATTTTACTCTGCTGAAGAGTCTTATTAAGCATTCTAGGAATCCTCTGATGTTGTGGGTTGTGACATCTTAATCATTGGAACCATTTAGTAACACCCCATTTGCCACGCCACCAATTACACAGGTCTTAAGAATTCGCACATTCCTATTTCCAAATCGTGCAAATATATTTATGGCGCTCTCGAGAATAGGGTTACCAGGCGAAATTATGAGAAACTGAGGTCAACTGAGGAATAACGATTCTAAAAGGAAAGATTTTTAAATAGGGCCCCGTTGGTATAGTCCATTAATCTTCACACCGAGACAAATACCAAATGAAATAAGTATTTGTCTTTGCCCTATCTAGGTATTTGTAGTATGTACCTCCTTAGTTCCTAATGTTTCATAATACATATATTTAAGCTTGTTTGTAACCAGTAGTTATCTTTTGTATTTAATAAAACAGTGACCGCGTACATTTCTCCAGGATTTGCATAAGCACTAGATCAAGTATTCCATAATGATAAAAACAGAGATTGTATTATTATTTCAAACTCCCTTAGAGAGAAATACATTCTTAGTACATAAGTATCAAATCTTAAACCTCTTTTTTACCCCTCAATATCATCGAGCAAAAAAAATGTCATTTATGTATCCCTTTGGTAGCCCTACTGCAGACCCGGAATTCGAATTAAACGGCATACAAGTGCCTGGCGTGCTGATTCCAAGAAGTGGCGATAATATCTCAGCGATATCCGACTTTATTTTTAAGGTGTTAAGGAGGTTAATTGCATCCCGCGATGCGTCGACGGCAATAGTAAATTTGCAAGCAGTACAGAGCGGAACGGAATCGATTCTGGAATTGAGTTTAATTGAAAAAAGGGTCGTAGATACCTGGGCTGGTGAGGGTTTGGTGTCATCTTGGTGTAAATTACATAATTTATTGTTGACCCAGAGATTCACTTAATACGCATAGTTCCCGTTCCTGTAAGAATATGGGGATAAAATATAGCCTATGTTACTTCCGGATAATGTAGCTTTCCAATGGTGAAAGAATTATTAAAATCGGCGCAGTAGTTGAGTTTATTCATTACAAACATACACACACACAAAAATTCTAATCTTTCCTATTTATAATATTAGTATAGAATAGTATAGAAGACTAGGCTTGGTTGTCTAGCATAGAACTTTATCATAGCTTATAGAACTTTATCAAACTTAGCGTCAATATTGATGTTATTTGCTTATCAGAAACTTTCATATAACGTTGAGAAGAAGCAAACTTAACACTAGAAAATTTTGTACTTGCCGACTCGTACTGTAGAAAGAACCAAAGACGTAGGGGAGTCGCCATTTTATGTAACAAACACATAGTATTTAAAAAGCTGAGACTATTAGATAAGTATAAAATAGAACAAATATTTGAAATGTATGGCATCGAAATAAAGAGTATAAAACTTTGGTGGTATGCCTAAACAGAATACCTAACAGTAATCCATGTACATTTTTAAATAAACTTGAAAAATTCTTTATGGAACTTAAAATTGGTAAGAACTACACATACCCAAAGTGAAGATTCTTCTAGATAACGAAATTTTAATCTAATAGTAAGTAACTAGCCTTTCCCGCGACTGCTCTCGCTATTCAGATTGTTCTACCCTTCAGGAATATCACTATCGACATCAACATATTCTATATTGATGTCTATGTCATAATGTATGGTCCGTCAATTACAGAGATATGAACCTCAATGAATCCTATTTTACCTTAATAAAAACTTAGTACACTCATTTATACATTTCATTGCTCTTACTGTACTTCAGATGTAAGTTGTTTCCAATTTAAACCAAAACTATCAACCGATTGCTGTACGGTATCCGGCCGATATCAAAGCTATATAAAAGTATCAAAGCTTAATCGCTAAAAGACATCACTATTGAACGAAACGCGATGTCATTTTCATACGCGCAACGAAGTGGGAAATGAAAATCGAAAGGTAAATTGCGTCAATACGCCGAGGTGGTTAAACCGGTTTAATATACATCGGTTTAATATAATCTGGTATATCAGTGTGTATAGTAGCGGTGGTAGCTCAATGGTAAGGACACGCGCCTCTTAACCGAGGAATGCGGGTTCAAACCCAGTCACGTGCCTTAAGATTTTTCAAATATATGTACGTATATAAATACGTACATAGTGGTATAAACCACTAGCTCCACGGTGAGGGAAAACATCGTGATGAAACCTGCAAATTGTAACAACTTTTGATTTGTAACCATGATCTTAAAAAAAAATTCTAGTTCCCCTATCTTAGGGTTACGAAGGGCAGACCGATCGGCAGTCGCTTCAATGTAATTACCAGACTCGCTAAATCCTGGTTCATAGTCTAAGCGGACCCCGTCTAAGCACGGTACATAACGCTAGGAAGATGATGATATCAGTATGTTTACTGATATGCCAGTTATAGCCCACATTAACACGTGAGGCATCTGTTTAACCACCTCGGCGTATTGTCGCAATTTACCTTTCGATTTTCATTTCCCACTTCGTTACGCGTTTGAAAATTACATCGCGTAAATGTCCCATGTTGGCCTGGGAGTTAAAAATAATGCGCCAACTGTGTTTTATGATTAGCATGTCGTAAAAGGCGACTAATGGTATATCGGGTTTTGAGTAAGCGACGTCTTGTCTATAAACTGATTATTTTTTTGACAAGCTCGATGGCGCATTCGGTAGTGACCAAAATTTTTTGTGCACAAGCGACCCAGCACAGTTTAAAACGGCCCAGCATAAGCGGCATAATATTCCTAATAATAATTCGCGTTAATTACCTCGTTGTCTCATTTACATACACAAAGCAACTGTACCCTGTACAGCTCGGTAGGATTATGAGATTACGACATGAATTGTTATCGTCAATAGAAGGTATTTGCCATAATCGTACGGCTTGCCAAGATCTGGATCATCAATGAATATAAACTCATCCTGTTATGATGACATATATTCACATGAATATGTATTGAGTGGAAGTAAAATCTGATTTTGATACGGATTTCGAGCAAACGCCCATGAATACTTCGTTTAAGCTATTTAAGTAGTCCAACGAATAATCGGGATTTGTATGTTTTGATCAGGGACTAGTAAAAAAAGAAGGACTCCACGCTGTCATACTACAGCGTGAAGCCAGGTTTATGCATGTGTGAGTGAGATACATATGGATACCAGATATTGGACATCTGTCTTTTTGAGCACTTATTATGACAATGTGTGGAGCAATTGAAGCACCTGAGGAGCTTCAACGTGTAGTTAGTGGCGAGGGGTCCTTCTTTTTTTACTAGTCCGTGGTTTTGATGTAAATACTAAACATATTTAAACTTTTTCTCATTTTATTGATAGCCCCGTCTGAAATTCGTACATACAATTTTATCTATCTACTATTTTTTCCTTGACTAATATTATAAAGCAAAAGAGTTTGTTTGTTTGCTTGAACGCGCTATTCTCAGGAACTACTGGTCCGATTAAAAAAATCTTTCAGTGTTAGATAGCGCATTTATCGAGGAAGGCTATAGGTCATATAACATTAACAATAAACGCGGATAAAACCGCGAGCACAGCTAGTTATTTATCTAGGGATTTCTTTGGTCACTTGTGAACATTGAACTATTATTACTAGCGTATGGAACCGACGCAGCGAACAAGTTTTTTGCGCCGTGCGTTGTTGCCGATCGGCAACAACTCGTTTACTCACCTACGTTTACGCGTAAGCGCCATGAAATTCACGGCGTTTACGACGTTTTGGTCGCGAGAAAAATGTACTCTATGAACGATCTAACGCTGCGTGTTATAATAGCTTAATTAGACGACAATTGTTAGTTTTAGCGCTGCAAATGCTGAAACACTCTCAGTCCATGCTTCGTGATAATATTTTTGTTTGACATAGCTTCTCTATACGTAGTAATAATAGCTCAATGCTTGTGAAACAATTAACCACATAACTAACATAACGGAATGGTAATTTCGGCGATAACATTCCGAACCATATTTGTCACTCACAAAATGTCAGCCACTGTCCAATCGAAACCAAACTAAACAATACTCGACCAATCAGATTTTTTCTTTTAAATCCATCAAATCTAATAAACCAATCATATCGCAGCGACTTCAACATGGTCTTAACAAATTTGTTCTCAATAGATAGATTATGATTAAGTTTGAATCATAATCTATCTATTTGTATCAAGTTGGATATCAAGTGTTGGGTGTGTAATTGTATAGGCGACGAGCTAGCCACTTGAAATTACTTTTTAAAAATTTTAGAAGGAAAATTAATCATAACCCAGTTTTACTTTTGGCTGAATGTGTTTATAGGGGCTAGCTGCCCCTTTGACTCTGCCTACCCCTTAAGGGATTACGGGTGTGATGTTATGTATGTAAGTATTGTGATTCCTTTTACGTCTGAATGGTCAGAGACAGAGAAGCATAACAATAACTTTCACTCAAAATAACACTCTTTTAAGATAATAAATATTAAAATTTATATCAACGCGAGCGAAGCCATGGCCAAAATCTAGTCGGCTGTAAGGCTGATTGCACAACACGCTTACGAGGTATGCTTGCCATGCGACAAATCAAATTATGCCACGCATCGCTTGCCACCTGTACCAGTAAAATTTATTTTGTTATTGTTTTTCCGATTTTTATACGACCGCTAGCAGTGTTACATTATATATAAGACTTTATCTATTTCGATAGAGTTTTGTGAATTTAATTTTTAATGCTTGCTGGTTTTATAGTACAAATATATTTTTTTATAGAACTAATCGTAACTAATTAACTAGTTTCACGTCATTTCCCTAGGGGGGCAAGTCTTTACACACCTCAGTCGCTTCTTTAACTGTCTTAATCCTATTCATACCGGCTCTACGGTTATTATGGCATCCAACATCACCTTCTTAGAACTTATTATGATGTAAATATTTCATTTGAAGAAGTAACAGAGACTGCCGCATGATTCGTTGGATACATCTGTTTTCCGCTGTAAATTATGACTTTGAACTGTTAACCGTTAAAAATTTTGGCGAATAAAAACGTAAGTCAAGTAGTTTAAGCATCAATGCATAACAAATAAAAAAAATTCCATGCATCCACAATCATCATATAGTTTAATATATTTTTAAACTTTACTCTTTGTCTGTTAGATTATGTTGTTTAAGTGTTTATCTTCCCCCCCGCCGGGGTCCTCGGTTTGTCGTACCGGGGGGGCTCAGTAGGCCCTGCCATGGCAGGGCTGAAGCGAAGAGGGACCCCGAGGTGAGCCGCGACTGCACGACTTGCATCCGGGCAGTTGCGGCGGTCCGGCCGTATGGCCGTACGGCCAGACCCTTTGCGGCCGGACCAGGGTTGCCGAGGAAGAGGAGGAGCGGAGTGTTTTCGTTGCTCGCCTCCCTATCCTCGGCAACCCGACAGGGGCGCGCTGGGTCGCGTCGTGGTGGGTCGCGGAGGGATTGAGCGCCTCGATGCTCTCCCTCCGCGACGACAGGGCTCTGCCCTCAATTTGGGTCGCCGGGCGGAAGGCGGCCCCCTCTGGCGAGACGCTCTCCGCGTGCCCTCTGGCTTAGCAGAGGGCACAGCGCGAGAGTGGGCCCACGACGCCGGTCTCGGGGACGATCGGCGTCTGAATCCTGGGCGGAGTAGTTGAGACATGCTGGGTGGCCTGGCATGTCTCGACGCGCGCGCGTGCTCGGTGCTGTGCATCCGACGACTGGCGTGGGCTGCACAGCATCGACCACCGCCGCGCGAGGTGAGCCGCGTAGCGCGGCACGCGCACTACCGGAGGAGCTGTTGTATAGTCCCGACAGTGGGGATACCGGCTCCTCCGGAAGGAAAAAATAGTAGATAGATAATAAATGGAGGCCACCTTGGGGTTTAGTCGGTTCGAGTCCGACACACCGCCCTCTGGATCCCCGTCCGGAGGGTGACGGCTCGTGGGCTTCCCCAAGTAAAAAAAAAAAAAAAAAAAAAAAAAAAAAAAAAAAAAAAAGTTTTTATCTTGGTGGTTGTCTTAATAAATAAATAAGAAGTAGGAGTTACTTCAAATGAAACAGTAAGACAAAAGAGAACGCTTATAGCTTATACACATTTAGAACTTATATAAATCCATAATCCACCTACGAATACGCAGCAGGTTCTTAGGTAACGACAAGTATGGCCAACAATCCTGAGTATTTTCATAAAGAAGCCCTTTACGCATATCTTCTGGAACCGATAGTAGTATCCCAAGTACGAATAATGCATAGGTCCCGGGCCCCTAAAATGATCCCTGAAGGTTCCCGAGGGAGGAGCGATGAGCCTGTTTCGTATTGATGTTTATGTAAAATTTATTACTTTTTGACTTGATATACGCACCGAAAGGGCTTTGTAAGACAATAATAGAGTGTATGATACTGTCTTTGATTATTTATGAATAGTGAATATGAAAGGCGGATTATTCTAGAAGGATTGTCCTTTGATTTAATTTTTTTGTATCTACATCAAGCATATCACGGCTCCATATCCCATTAGTCGCTTTTTACGACATGCTAGGCAAAGAAAACAGTTGGTACATTATTTATAAGTTCCAGAGCAACATGGGAGATTTCAATACTTTCACGCTTGTAATATTTTAATATAAAAATACAAAATACGTAGGTATATTTGACGGATTTTTCACAAAACCTAATGCATTAGGAATGAATTAATGAATGCCTTTACGCACAGAAGCGGGCGGGTGAGTACACATTTTCCCCAGTAGGCGCTTCGCAAGCGATCATTACTCATCCCGTGCAAATGACTCGTCACCCCGAGCGTTCGCGGCTCCGTTACGGATGTCATAATTTCATTTGGCATTTTTATTTTTTCCTTCGCTTGAAGGTCGGGGAATGATAAACATAGATGTGTGATTTTATCCAAAGAACAGGTAAATAAAAAGGTAAAGCATAGATGGAACAAAGGAAAAAATAGATCTTCGAAAATGTGTGGCCCGTGTGCTGAATTTGAAATCTTATTTATTTCTGAAAAACAGTTACCCGTTTTATTAGTTAAATAGCGTTGCTTGGACAAAAAAAACCTGTTCAAATTGTATTTGAGCTTATAAACTTAACGTGGGTGTCTTTTGACACCTATTCAAGCTAATTAAGTATGATATAAGTAAGTTATATCCCACGGCCCCATGTTGGTCTGGGACTTTAAAGAATGTTCCTTGCCTAGCATGCTGTAAAATGCTACTAATGGTATATCCTGTTCTGGATCTGTGATTGTGTAGGCAACTTGTCATTACTTTTTCAAGTCTCAATACTTTCCACGTCTCGTTAAAAATAAATGTAAACTGCCGTCTTAATAAAACTAAATGAACCAAGCTACGCTTGCAGTTTGAGGGAACAAGCACAGTGTGTTTTTTGTATGAAAATTGCCGAGATACTCGTTATCTCGACGCTTGCGATAAATAACCGGGAGGGTTGGGCACCGGTCCAGAATAACCGGTACTTTAATGTTGCGGGAGTGAAATTAATATGGAACTTGTGTTTGAGATAAAATTGCTTTTTAACGGTTTAAAATCGGTTGGGATGAAAATAAATAACTGTTACTTGATGAATCTCTATATTATACTGTTGAATGTTATAGTTAAATGTGAAAGCTACGCTATCTGTATATTATACTTTCAGGTGAAAACCACTAAACCGATTTTGATGAAATTGGATACGGCAAAAGCTTAACCCGGGCAACGCCTAATGAAAGGGCTATTTTAGTCTTAGAAAATGAATAGATACTGATGCGTAAACGACATTCTCTGTAACAGACTTTCACGCGGCGCGATCAGCTGCTTAAAGTATTTTCCGATAGAGAAAAATGTATCAAGATATTAGTTGCTCGATATTTTCGGGTCACCCTCTCTTTTTATTTTCTTATACTTACTTATATAAATTAAGTATATAAGTATAAGAAAATTAATATATTATATATGATACCGATTCCCTTTCACATCCCTAACCGCAGTGCCCTAGGGAAATGAGATTCGCGAACAAATTGTAACATTTAAAACTTTTTTTTACTGTAACTTCTTAATTTAGATAAATTAAAATGTTGCGTAATAAAGTTTAAGCAAGAGTCTATTAATTGCAGGTACACTTTTTTGTAAGACAAATTTAATTAGGATAAGTACTTATTTTCTGCTATCATTATTATGGTGGATCGTACATCTACAGTATGTATATTTCATATTATTTAGTTAAGCCAGACCTTCTTAATGAGATATAAGACTTATTTCGTACGTAGGTATTGCCGGAATAGACAACAACAAATAATTGATATTTATACTTTAAGTAATGGTATATCTGTTATGGCTATGTGATTGTGTAGGCGACAAGATACTCTTGTCTAAACTTTTTTTTAAATTTCCATCTAACCCAGCCTAGTTTTATTTTTGGCTGAATGTTGTTAAATGGGCCGGCTATCCCTTAGGGGATTATTGGGGTGATGTATGTATGTGTAATCTAAGTCACACTCACTTAAATTGATCTGATTCCAAAGTAAGTTTAAGCGAAAAGCTATTTGCTTTAGTCAATCTTCAGTTTAAGTATGTATTTTAGTCAAACAATTCATACGATGCCCAATAAGAACCAAAAACTTGTATTATCAACAACTATTTAGCCCGGATCGGGATCGAACCGAAACAACTTGCATTTGTCATGTAGTCTGAACGAATAAACTAAACGACGCCGTCCCACAAGTCTTACTTCAACAATATAAGTTCCAACCATAAATGTTTTGAGAGTCTACTTAGTAATTAAAAGGATGGAGTTATTTGAAAGTACAGATTTGCTAGTCACTATTTAGGCTTTTGAAATGCCAGAAGAAACTGGTATGGTATGTAGGACCAACATCACCCTTATTTCAACCGTCGATTAAACCATGAGAATCTATGAATCGTTAAAATTCCTTACCAAACAAGAAACTCGAAGTCTGCCGATACCGTTCCATCAATAACCACGGTAATTCATCAAAGGGCTGTTAATATCAGATCCAGATATCTCGGGATTAATAATCTAGAATTCCTTTGTTGTTAAGTTATTTAACACTTGACGAGAGCAATTACTTTCAGACTATAGATGTTTTTCTGTAGACTTTAGATACTCGTTAACTTATTGATTTTAGCAAGATTGAGTTTTGATAGCAGCAGAAACGATTGAGGCAGAAAATACGTTTTTAAAAATAGGAGCGTTTTTAAGCGTTTGTAATTAACTAGCTGTGACCGCAGTTCCACTCGCGTTTATGGTTAATGACATATAACTTTCGTCAATAAATGGGCTATCTAACAGTGAAATAATTTTTCAAAACGGCTTAGTAGTTTCGAAGATTAGCGCGTTCAAGCAAACAAACAAACTCTTCAGCCTTTTTGACTGGCCCGTTGGTCGAGTGGTTAGAGACCCTGGCCACGAAACCAAGGGTCGCGGGTTCGAATCCCGCTAGGGGCAAATGTTTCGTGTGATGAACATGGACATTTGTACTCGAGTCATGGAGGTTCATAAATGTATTTAAGTATGTCTATCCGTTCACCTAGTATCCATAGCATAAGCTTAGTTTGGAACTAGGGAATCGGTGTGCCAGTCTGGAGAATTTATTATTATTAATTATTATTAATAATATTTATTATAGATTAAAATATAAGAACTTTGTTGTTTGATATGATTTTGTTAGATACTAGTTTTAAAGTATACAATAACATCACAGTCTGCTATTTCCATGCAATGTCCATTTCGTTTTGACACTTCATAAATTTTCCAGTAACACAGATAAAAGGGATAGATAGTAGATTACGTTATATTAAAACTGCACAATTATTTATTTATTGCCAGACCACAATAGAAAACCACACTTGCATTTTTAATATTACTTTAGATGTAGATAATTGATCAAGTTAAAATCCAGTTTTCTGCAAAAGTCATGCAAGAACAACACAGAAAAAAACATACTTGTATACGAACAAAAAGCAGAACCATATATCTCTCTTAAGACATAGCTGAGGCATAAATCTAGCACTGGATGAATGTAGACTGAAGATGGTACAAGAGCAGCCTACATTTATTACAAAAGTAATAGATACAATGTACATGCATATATATTGTGACGAGCGTTATCCCCAAAGGGGTAGCCAAAGGGGCAGGCAGCTAGCCCTTTAACTACCCTCAGCCTAATTAAACGAGGCTGGGTTAGATCGAAAATTGTGAAAAAGTAGTGACAAGTGACTAGCTCGTTGCCTACAGATAAAATGTATTTTATAGTAATGTCGATAAATTAACTTACCAGTCGACTTTGCGAAACGAGAGGCTTTCGCAAATACTCTCTTCGCCTGATTACTTTCGCGACACTTTTCTAGCTATGTGTTTCGATTCAAAGCCATTAGTTTGATCAATCCCTGGCTTACTTGCCACCATTTTTTTTCGTTCTTTTAAGAATACAATGCAATAATCTTAACGGGACAGTCATTTTCACGACTTCGACCCAACAATGTAGGTGAGTATAATGTTTCCATTTAGAAGGCGAAAAAATGACATCTTATTTTTATATTTTTTTGACAAGCTTGATGGCTCAGTAGTGACCCTGCCCCGTGCGCCAAGATTTGTGGTTTCGATCCCCACCCAGGGCAAATATTCGTGTGATGAATAATTGTGTTTGTTCTGTGTCTGGGTGTTATATCCAATATTTAAGTATATGTTTGTAATACCACTGTTGATTCTGATACCGGAAACAAAAGTGCTTATGCTACTTACCTCCGAGTCAGATCAATTTATGAGATATAGTCTGCTATTTATTTATATTTATTTCAAATATAATTTATTTTAATTTCAAAGCGGTGGTAGCTTAATGGTAAGGACACGCGCCTCTTAACCGAGGAGTGCGGGTTCAAACCCTTTGGATTTTTCAAATCTATGTACGTATTCATACCACTAGCTCGACGGTGAAGGAAAACATCGTGATGAAACCTGCAAATTCAAACAACTTTGGATTTGTAGCCATGATCCAAAAATTGTTTGGTTCCCCTATCTTAGGGTTACGAAGGACAGATCGGCAGTCGCTTCAATGTAATTATCAGACTCGCTAAATCTGGGATCATGGTTTAAGCGGACCCCGTCTTAACACGGGACATAAAGCTAGGAAGATGACATTGTTCGTTTTTGTAAAAGGTACGTACGTTTCAATCGGACTAACATTTTTCTTCGCTCCTACAATATGACCCATATGTGTGTGTAATGACAGACGTCCATGCGACTACCGGTGCCTACCAGACATCTACGTTAGCTGGTCCTAGATTACCCAGCAACATTCGAAATTTCCTGACCCTTAAAAACAAAACAGCCCTTTTCCTGAGGGTTACAAAGTTCTATGGCAGTCCTTTCAATGTAATCATCAGACGCGCCAAATTTATGATCACATCTTTAATCTCGGTCCCCCAAATCACAAATAGAAACGGGTCTACATTGGTTATGAATGTTTAGGGGAACTACATTCTATCCCCACCTTGATCCTATCTGAGAATGCAGAATTTCTGACGATGTTTTCCTTCACCGGCAATTTAATGGTATGAATCCGTACATAGAACTGATGAAGGATATACATATTTGATTGGGGATTGTTCAACTAAAGATTAAAGACAATTTCGTAGATAGCCGTTATAACCATGATCTTTTTATAAATTAACTTATTACCAGCGATCTACGAATCCGGAACCAAAGACAACGCTGGTCTCAAACTTTCCCGTTATCCGCGTTTCCGTCAAACATATTGTCTGTGATGCCCCAGTTTGTTGCGCCATGCTTCATTCTGTCGCGATAACATCTGACGCAGACAACACACACGTATATAAATAACACCACAGACTAAATACGATATGCATTAGAGCCGATCCACACTATCACCATTATCTCCATAGCATTCCCATGTTGACCCATTTCTGGGGCTTTAATGTAATATGTAACAACTGTGTATTTTGCACAGCTTGTCGTAAAAAGCGACTGATAGTGTATTTGTGTTTTCGTGTTTGTAGGCAACGTTAAAGAGGCCTGCTGACTCTGCCTACTCCTTCGCAACGAACTAGTAACTTGTCATGTACTTTTTAATTCGCTAAACTAATCGATCTTAATTTTATTATTGGTTAAAAGTGATTGTGGATGTTTGCTTCTCCTTGGTCTATCCCTCCGGGAGTCCGGGGTTTAAGACGTAGGGTGCCATATTCCTAAGGTTATATCCCGCGCTTAGCTGTGTTAGCTAAGATCATGGTTCTTAGTTAGATGAGTTGAGGTATTAGATGGGTATAGTTATAAGTCGAAGCAACATTTGACTACTAACGTTCATAAGCACATAAATTGGGTCATGACTACACATCCATAGATTTTTGTATGTATAGGTTCCTTCTTTACTATGTTCTCTCACACTGAGCGAATGGTATAAATACGTACTTAGATACAAACATTTCGGAAGCACGTGCCCTGAGTATATTTACGAAAATTGGCCGCCGTATCTAGGAATATGTTGATATGTAGGTATACCGTCACGCCCGCAATGCTGGCCAGCCGACTTTTACTGGCCCATTGGTCGAGTGGTCCTGAAACCTTGGCCTCGAAACCGAGGGTCGCGGGTTTCAATCCTGCTAAAGGCAAATGTTTTATGTGATGAACATAGACATTTTTTTTCTAAGTCATGGATATATATAAAACGTATTTAAGTATAAAACCACTGACTAGCTCGCCATCTAGAACATCATAAACGTAACACTCAATTCACCATAAGTCGCCCTTTGTGATATACTAGTCAAGGAACACAGTAGGCATTTTTTTTTTTTTAAGTCCTAGACCAACATGGGGCAAAATATGATATTAAGGTATAACCTAATTACTTTGT
The DNA here is from genome assembly GCA_951394215.1 of Glyphodes perspectalis. NCBI lineage: Eukaryota > Metazoa > Arthropoda > Insecta > Lepidoptera > Crambidae > Glyphodes > Glyphodes perspectalis. The sequence goes on from OX596220.1 coordinate 3,995,160, forward strand.
GTATTACGCTAATTACGTTACGCTCAGAGCATTTTTATCGGTTGACTTAGACATATGATAATATCTGTAGTATAGTATCATTAACAACAACAAACTCTTTCGCTTTAGTTTATTGGAAGATATTTCAGAATAAATTTGACACCATAGACAAACAGTACCATAGACACAAGAAGAAGAAAGCAAATAAATAGCCATCACATAACTAGATAGCGAACTCGCTCATGTCTGCCCGTCCCATATTTCCCAAGGGATTTCCCATTGATGAAATTACGTAAGCACCTACGCGAGAGATAGTGACTGGGGTGTGTCACGGCCCTATTAAACATTGGACGCTAAATGTTACCGTTAGGGATCGATGATCATGCAAATCTTTTTATTCTCTCATGCAAATAACTTTGACAAAATCAGCCAAAGGACAGTAAAAAATAATTTTGTAAAACCTTTAAAAAAATTAGGGGACCAAACTCACTCGTATCCTCAATCAAAATATATAACAATTCGTATAAATATTTATGAGTTATTTTGATGATTTATACAAAAATAAAATGATGATGTTGGTGATGGCTTAACGAATTGTTAAACTTTGTAATTTTCGCCAATAGGCAACTTTGCATGTTAAAGTTTAAAAGTCTAAATTAAGCTCAATATTACTTACAACCGATCCTACGTGCAGCCATTTTGATAAGACTAAACTGATGTCTAATGCCCAATACCTCTTTGACTGTAGCTAACGTAAACAAAGCCTCGATTGGTCCGGTACAAACATAAACTATTATTGATAGAGCATATTAAAGGAAGTACTATACTCGTAAGAGCGGGCGTGCTTCATAATCAGTAGATACAATGCTTCATATTATATGAAAAGGAGAGCTAGAAAAGCAATTAGCTTAATCGGTTTGAGTGTCTAGACCAGGACTTCTCAACCAAAGGGACACGACCCCTTGATGGGGCGTAGAGAAATGTCAGGGGGGGGCCTAAAATGTACGTTTGCATATCATACATTTATTTTCATTGCAAAAAAAAATGTATTCAACGCGTAGGTAAATTAACTGTTCCGAATTGCCATTCAATCGCTGTTATTCAGGTTTCGGGGGGGTATGACAATATTAGTTTTGATTCAATGAGGCTCGGCGAAATGCGCCCTGCGACAACTCCTGAGGTAGTAGAGGCCTGTCTTAGGAAGCGACTAACGGGGCCTTTGCGGTCGTGGGAGCTAGCGGGGGATCTTCTAGCACTCAATCGTCCCAGTAGAGGACGACAACTCGTGTCATACTCTGTCCGTTAGGATACGGTCACATAGCTGTCTATGTTGTCGTACACACCACACAAGGTGTTCTGAGAAGAGAATTCCGCCCTCCCGAGATGGGCCGCAAAGCGGGATTCGCACAAAAAGTCTATGCACGCTGCGTAGACTTTTTGTGCGAATACCAATAGTGGGGACCCGATAGTTTTGCGTTAAGCGCCCGAAGAATGGCAGCCGTGAGGTTTAGTTGGTAGGAACTGGTGTTCCCTTCAGAGTTCCGAGTCCGGCAAACCCTTTTAGGCTCTTACTCAGGTCTACTTAGACGGTGCGTAAAGGCATTCCTGACGTACAAAAAAAGGCTCAGCGAAATAAAGGTTGGGAAACCCTGGTCTAGATTTTCCAACATCTAAGTGAAATACAATAAGATGAAATTTTAAACATTTACTGCCACTACTCATAATACTAAATAATAATACTCGCATTTTAGGATGTGCTCAACAAAGAAAAAATTGGTGCATGCTTTTTGAGTCCCAGACCATGAGACATCATTAAAACAAACGAATATGTACTAAATTTATATTAATTTGTGATTGTAATTTTAAAAACAACGTAAGTACCTATTGCAGATTCTGGTACGATAATTCTAACACTTTGAAGTACTACTTATACCGAACTTCCTAAATGTATTCACCCGTATTCGCCCCAAAAAACGATCAAACTTTCAACAAATCAGCCAAACGAAGCTCACTCTAACAACATTGCAATTCACGGAATACAGTAAAAAATATACCAGTATTTTTTCAACCACCCAAAAAGCTAAGGACGGTCACAAAAGCTGCCAAAATGAATCAGCCGTGCATATTCAAGAGGGAGCCATCAGCGGACGCATTAATCAGCTGGTTTGTACGCGTTTGTTGCCTCCCTTATGCATATTTATTTGCGAACACTTAATTGTTTGTTGCAAATGTTATTGTTTGTTGGCAACGATATTTCGAGTGTAACGAGCAAGTTTGGGGATCTCCAACTGTTTTATTTTGGCTTATATGCTGTGGGTTTTTATAATGGTATACCTACAACTTATCTATATTTCTGTCTTTTTCAAGTTGATAGTTAGATGGATCTGTATCTCGATCGTCACTACCGCCATTGTACATACTTCCATGATTATTTTTTTTGAGAGATACAGACGCATATTTCAATCATTTAAGACTAGCTTGTGCCCGCGACGCCCCTCTGCGCATGACTTTGGAGATAATAATAAAAAGTAGCCTAAGGATGTATCTCAAAGTTCAAATGATAGACGTAGCCATCACAATAACTTAATTAGGCCAAGCATGATAATGCTACAGACAGACAACAGAGTTACTCTCGCATTTGTAATGAAAGTAAGTAAACACTAGTAGGCAAGTAGAATATAAGTAGTAGACTATATGATTTGACATACCCAGAAGTATTTGCTTAGCTTTGAACCAACACCTTATCTCTGACGCTGACCTACCACTTCTACTATGGCAAAGAGAAAGTATTCAGTCTAAATACAATCAATCTTAGCAGCGTACGCGCGGAAACGACGGGTCATTTGACTGCGACGGGCGTAAGACGACGTAAGAGCAGGGCTGCCGCCCAAGAAATTCTTACCATAACACGCAAATTCGCCTAAGGAGTAGCGGTTCAAAGATAAGTACCTTGAACCAAACATTTAGCCAAAAATATAATAATTCAAATTGAGTTGAGTTAAATTGCAATTGGCTGGATACGGACGCCATCGCTCCTGCAAGACATACCTAAGGGTCTTTTGTAGATGAAACATTGTAATAAAGTAGTAAAAAGTGACAAGCTGGTCGCCTACATATCACAAACTAAACCCCACACACACACATTAGTCGCTTTTTACGATATGCTAGGCAAGTTGGTAATTTTTTTTTTCAACCGCACGCCAACGTGGTTTAAAAGAGCAAGGAAAAATCGATCTTATTCTTTATCAAGACTGGCAATTGAATTGACTTAAAGCAGACCCAATATTGTTGCAAACAATTCACACCGATAGATAGCATCCCAAGCATATCGTCAAAAATTTGTTTAAACGACACACACTAGCATGACCAATTTTCCAAAAAAAAAAACGAGTTCTACTTCAGCCATCTTATTTGAGAGCTGACAACCCTCTGATAAGGCATTAGCATCAACACAAGCCAGCAAAAAGACGATCATTCAATACAATCTCACCCCTTAATCGTTCATCCCTCGTTAATTCACAAAACTCGCAACCCTATACACATCTCCTCGCACAATACAATCTCTTCAGATCACGTGACCTGTTTTATTTCTCGCACCTCGCGAGGCACTTCAGAATATTCAGCGTTTATTCGCAACTTCATTTAAGATTCCCTCGATTTGTCAGTTGAATTTATTATAACGAATACGAGTTCCTCGGAAAGGGTGTGGAAGCTTCATGTGTATGATTAAGCACATTGATGGTGTTTACGGACAGCCTAATATAGGTAGGTAAATGTTGTGAGAAATGAGGGTTTTTTGAATTAAAACATCCAAAAGATGGCGTTACTGTGACTTGCGGTCTTGTCACCCTCCTCATTGGTTAGTTGTCAGACCAAACTGACATGCTGTCAACAAGGAGCTAATAGTGACAGTGATAAGACCACGAGACTCTCGTGCCATCTAGCGGTTTGGATGAAAACCCTCATTAGATGCATGGACAGTTTACTTCTTAGTACTATATAAATACCTGTGCCTATATAATATACTAATTAAAGTATTTTTAATAAAATAATAATAATAAACAAATATTAAACTACATCACATACATTGAACTGACTCCGAGGTAAGTAGCTTAAGCACTTGCGTTACGGATATCAGAAACAACAGTGGTATTACAAATATATATTTATAATAACACCCAGACACAGAACAAACACAAGCATCGTCATACGAATATTTGTCCTGGTTGGGAATCGAACCCACAACTCCTGGCGCATGGGGCAGGGTCACTACCGAATGCGCCATCGAGTTCAATAGTTTTCATAAAATATAAAAAAAACATCTTGTAACTGCTCAGAGTAAAAAGCATGTAAAATATTTACGAAACATCAAATAACGCCATTGGCAATTGTACATATTTACATACATAAATAAACTTATAATACCTAAATTTGTTTTTAAGCACCTTCTTACCAAACATGCAAGCTAAGTAATCCGCAAATAGGCCCCGGGTTTGGTTTTACGCAAAAAAATAATATCAATACCTTTGAGGCGGATATATCGGATTCACCTCAAAATGTTTCTTAAGCACCGGGGGCTTTGAAGTCCTGCCGAAATGCCCTTTGAGCCTTAAAGCTAGTACAACGTAAGATAAAATGGGACCGATGTAATGATGAATAATTTATACGACCTGTGTGTAGCTTGGACTTTGATGCGGAGTAACGGTTTGACCAAACTTTTTAAGTTTAAACTTATTATATAAGTTATTTTTAGTATATGTGAAACCTCTTAACCACTTACTTAACTCATTATGAGTTATTTAAAGAATTTTAGGAAATGAGCAAAATTTTTTTTACTTTTCATACAAAATAGCAAACAGCTGATCAACTTTTGTATGGAAAATAAAAATAAAAATAAAATGCTTCAAATGGTTTCCTAAGAATAGTTAGTTAAATAAGGTTTTGCATGAACTAAAAATAACCTTGGATATAATTTTTACAGTATTCTTCCGTTTCTAGTTCGCTTTGGCCATGACCTTACTTTTTTGGATTAGGCAAGCCTAGTTATCATATTGAAGCGACTACCACCTGCCTTTCGAAAGTCGCAAAGGAGCCGAAAAAACTAGATACAATGTGATACTACATATATACATGGTAAACTTTTGTCTATTGGTGAAAACCATCAACGTTCCTTGTGTAGCTTAAAATATATAAGCGAATAGACACAAGCGGCGACTTTGTACTAAATTAGATATTTCTTAAGGGAGATACACTTCATCTGCTTCCTTTCATTTCATTCCCTAATATATAGTTATGTCCGCGCCTATAGTCTGTTTCATCTAAGAAGATTCCCGTGACAGGTGTCATACTCCTTTTCATGCATCGTACTTTTTACGAATGAAATTATTCGGTTTTAAACATATTTGACTTTATACGTTAGCAACAATGTAAAAAATTAATAATCTCCATTTGTTAATGTTAACACGGTTTATAATTTTTTTTTTATAAATGTATTACTAATTTAAATTTAGAAAAAAATTCGTATAAATTGCATACTACGGGAATCGGAAACTTTACTCATAGAGATTGACACTATTATATCGATTAATGATGTGATGTGACATCATTAATCGATATGGCCGACAAGTTGTCATCGAGTTAAGATATTTTATAAAAGATATTTCATATGCGTACATTTCAACCGAAAAATGTTTCGAACTCAGTGACAACAAAGAAGTGTCCCTTAAAACACAAACAAAAACAAACCATCCTTATTTGGATGATTCCAAAACTTCCAATCGCGTGCGCTTAAAACATATCTGCATATTATTTACGTGAGACTGGTATTCTCACGTAAATAATATGCAGATATGATATGTTCATATAAAAATAAATGATAGTTTGAAACAATTTTAATTTTAATCAGGATTCAATATAAAATAAGTAAAAAAGTCGTTTTAACTACCCTAGAACTTTTATCGAATTGAAAAAAAAATCGAGTGGTCGTCCCAAGGATGCAAAAAATACTTCGCTCATAGAATTACAACAATACATTGCGATTGATTACCGTTATCAATTGACTTTTGTTCCAAGTCGACCCTATTGAACATAAATCGAGTGCAAAAATCTGACAAATTTATTAGCCATATTATGTCCCGAGTCGTCTCGCCTCGGCGAGTAGGTACAAATGTAGAAATCCAAGGAAAACGCAAGAAGGGCCGAAATAGGGCTGGAACACTTTGGAGTATATTTAATATCGATTATAAGTTGAAAATGTTAGGGATTTTTGTTGATAGTTTTTCAATATAAGCTTTGTCAATTCAATCGACGGTTAATTTTTTTTATATCCGATACTATAGGTACTTTCTTCCAGATTATAAAATGTAGGTACACTATATCCATTTTTGTAACTATAGTAAGTACATTCAAAGCTAAGCATGTATTTTGTGTTTTGCAACATTTATGAAATGTGCCTGATGATCTATTGAGTAATTAAGACATATTCGTAAATAAAATTAAAAAATATAGAAAAATTTTAAGCAAGCAATTTTCTCTATATATTTTCAAAAACAAACCAATATAAGCTAATAACAATATCTATATAATTTCGAAAATTTTTAGTAATATCGATGTCTATGCGACGATATCTTTATCGATATACAATCACAATACATCACTAAACAGAAAAAGATGGATTATAATACGGTATGCATCTAATGTAGCGTGCTCCCACGTTCCCACATGTTTCCACCAACGCTGAAATACTTTTCGTTGTACATACTTACATCTAATATCGTACCAATACGATGGAGACGGGAAGTGGAGACGAATTATTTTCTTAAACCGATGAACGTTCGAACGGCATTCCCAGCAATAGACGCCTATGCGATATTCGACAAAAAGAAAAATTATATCAACTTACGCATCTATTATATTATTATTGTAGGTGTATTCTGTTGCTCTTGTAGAGAGAAGGGATAGACATGCTTAAATTTATATAATTAAAAATTAATCGCCACAATGTATGTACGCGCCTAACTCCTAACGACTCCACCAAATCGTTTTTTTTTTTGTTTTAATTGTTATTATCAGAACGAGGTTTGCTTAAAAAATGTTGGATAATTCACGGGAAGGTTTAAAAATGGGATAATGTCAAGTTAAGAAACAATCGCTATGTAAAAAACGGATGTTTGCATAAAATGACAGACGGTTTAAAAATATCGGGGGCACGAGCACAAATTACCATGGTAATCTAAAAATTTGTCTAGCAGCATTCGAAACCATGACCATTGCATTGAGTTTTGGTGCATTATCTTCTACCAAATTTGCGTCTGTAGAATAGTACCTATACTTACATTTCTTTATCCACTTAAAAGGAAAAGGTAAATTTTTTTAACATGTTCCCGAGTTCAAATCCCGGGTTCAAATCCCGGTTCGGACCAAAAATTTGTGGCAGGGTATTTCAATATTGAAATCACTCAGTAAGAGCCCGGAGTCAGGAAGTCGGCGGTTTAATCTCCCCCGTGCCTCGGAAAGCACGTTAAGCCGTTGGTCCTGCGCCTGACCTCTCTCCGGTCATGTCGAATTGCCGTCTTACCGGACTATGAAAGTAAAGGGACAGACCGTGCATCTGTGTTTGTGCACACACTTGTGCACTATAACATCTCCTGCGCAGTTGGCTAGTCCTCGTTGAGATTGGCCGCTATGACCGATATCGGTTAGGAGGACATTATTAAATATTATCATAGTGTTTTTCATATTCGTATTCTTCCTAGTTTTTTCAAGCTTTTACAGCACTCCAAAAGTCTAACAATGTTGAAATGCTAAAGAGCTTCCGCGTTGTCATTGTAAAACCAACACGAATATCTCGACTCGGCACCTCAGAACCACCTCAGCATTTTATATCCTCGAATCGATCTCAATAACAAAACTTTACGACTTAGCAGAAAATTGCATTTCCGAAAACTCAAAATGCCGGTTTCGCCAGAGAATCGGGATTATAGCTTTGGCCGGCTGCCAACGTTTCGGGATAGGAACGAATTGTATAGAGCAAATCAATCAATTCTGCATATCATTGCGCTGCATTTGCCTAAGTGGGTGTGGATTGCCAGTTGGATATAGAAATAGCGGCAATGGAACCGTAAAACTATATTCTATACATGCTATCAATTCCAGAAGGAGTAGTTAGAGTTCAAGGAGCAAGACATTCAGTTAAAAATTAAATTAAGTTGGTTTTGGATGGAAAATTATGTTTTTAATAGTCGCTACCTCGTAGCCTAAATAGTCACAGACCAAATACCCAGTACACCGTAAGTCGCATTTTGGGACTTTAAAAATAATGTGCCCACTCTGTTCCCTGGCTAGCATGTCGTGAGAGGCGACTAATGGTATATCGGGTTTGAGTGTGTGATTGTTAAGGCGACTAGCTAGCCACTTATCGCAATTTTTCACAATTTTCAGCTTACTCAGCCAGCTTTATTTATTTATGTGGTTAAGGGGGCAAGCTGCCCATGGACTCTTTCGGGGATTCCGGGCGTGATAATATGTATGTATATATGAACTATATATAAAAACTTGGAATTACGATCACATAAATCGAGCCAGATGCAGAAGTTCATGGGAAATATTTTATAATAAACTCGTTTCCACTCTCTTGGAGCCAGTACTCTCAAATAAGCGCCTCGTTCGTTCGTTTATGAGATGAATTTTGAATGAAATACGTTTTATTTTTATTACTTTTCGAGGTAAACCAAGTATCATTTCCATCCATGCCCCATGTTTCGGAAGGCAAGTTGCTTAAGCTAAAATCGTTCAGCTTCTTCTTCCTAAAGTTTTATGTTCTTTCCTAATGCTAGGATTATGACTAAAAATAGAATAAGTGTATTTTTCGCTTAATCACGTAATCCGCTTTATCAAACATCCCAGATAAATCCTTAAAGAGAAAAAACAAATTAATTATTTTCCTTAAGAAATTTTCCTTCGCCATCGAGCAAGTAAATTAAATTAAAATTAGATTTCAAATTTAAATCAATATTCCTCGTACATGAGTCACACATCATATATATTAAACTACACCGCTTTATGACAATTTGTACATACATGCATATATGCATTACGCCTATAATCCCAGAAGGGGTATGTAGTCAAAGGGGCAGCAAGCCCCACTACTTCTAGCCAAATAAACTGGGTTAGATGGAAAATTGTAAAAAAGAAGTGACAAGTGGCTAGCTCATCGCCTACACAATCACATACCCAACTCGATATACCATTACAGACAATTTGTAACTGTTAAGTAATTCATATCACCCCACAGTCTTAAAGTAACATTTCCAAGGATTGCCTAAGCAAACACAATGTAATATCAGCCTCGTACGAGATGTGCTTGCCCACACAATACGACACTGCTTTACATCGTCTGATTTCTGGCACGTCTGCCAAATTTCATAGTACACGTAAGAGTTTCATATCTCATGTAAGTATTTTTACGGTCGACTTATTACTATCCTGACTATGTTTATGTACATTTTTATGGACTACTAGCTTTTTTTTTATTTCTTTGACTTCGCTCGCGTTTATGAACATTTTTGAATCCACAACAATGTTTCCTGTGGTTTACTGCTGCTGTGTTGTATAGTGCTATTGCGTAAAATATTCCTCGTACCAAAAATGTTTCCAGTTACGGTACAAACATAAACAGCAACCAAGCCTACACAGAAATTGTAAAACACAAAGACCAAACTGGGTTTATCTGTATGTATGTTTACTTGCATGTCTTTTAGTGCATGATATAAATAAATAAATTCGCCAGACTGACACACCAATTCCCTAGTTCCAAACTAAGCATATGCTTGTGCTATGGATACTAGGTGAACGGATAGACATACTTAAATACGTTTATAAACATCCATGACTTGAGTACAAATGTCCATGTTCATCACACGAAACATTTGCCCCTAGCGGGATTCGAACCCGCGACCCTCGGTTTTGCGGCCAGGGTCTCTGACCACTCGACCAACGGGCCTAATTTCTGTTTTAATTCATTCTTGTTCTAAAATTTAATTTAACGGTAGTTACCAAATATAATAAATATTCGAGGTCCCCTTGAACCATAATGTTGGTTTTAGCGCTCAGATAGCAGCACGCAAGCATAGCTACAGTGTATCAGCCGTACGATGTTAAGGAGCCTCTAAATTATAGGGCCCTCAACATTTGTAAGATAAAATTCGTAAATAATAATAATATCTTTAAAATATTTGATACAAGGAAAGAGTATAACTACTACGCCATACTCCACTAGCCGTTTTGGTTCCTGAGCGATAGAAAAATCCACATTATCGCGACCGAACCCGCAGAAAAGGCTATTGAGAATGTTAAATAGAGACATTGTCTCTTCTTCTCAGATTTACGATGACAATTTTATCTTTACGGTGACAGTGGACATCGTGATCGAACGATTTCTACGGCGCCAATAAAACTCTGCGCAGTAGTGTTACCGCTCGATAGGCCATATCGATTGTCTGTCGATAGCCTATCTATTGTTAAATAAAATCGATAATACAATACTATCGATAGTACAAAACTATCGATACCATCGATAGTACAAAACTATCGATACTATCGATAGTCTATAAGATATTGAAGAGCAATACTATCGATAGTATTTCTGTTTACCGATAGTATTGCACTAACAGAAACATCGATACTATCGATACTATCGATCTTATAGATGATTTTGCCGTTCAACTATCGATTGCAAAACTATCGATTTTTCGGAAACACTACTGCGCAGATATGCAAATATGAATAAAAGTACAATTTGTGTACTATGTTCACTTTGCAGCAAACTCATGTTTTGTCCTGGAAATAATTATGTTGTAGTAGATTCATAATTTTTGCTTAATGTAAATTAATTTAGCTAACTAACCTATAAATGTAGTAGGTATCAATTTATTATTAAAATTCCATGAAATGAAATGAAATGAAATGAAATGAAATGAAATGAAATGAAATGAAATAATTGAAATGAAATAATTTGTTCTGCAAGTGGATTCATAACAAATTCTTTTGCACGTCAAACATTTTTTTTTTTTTGCCCTACCAGCACCTCGACGTGAATGGCCTGCTGAGAAGAGGTGCCGCAAGAAACTCAACAGATGGCCTTTTTTTTAAATACGTTCTTATGTACCTACTTATATATCTAATTTAGTGACATTATAAATTAAAAATATAAATTTCACTGTGCGTGCGAGCAGACTATCTTGTCCAAATATTTTTGTCATTTAAATAATCTTCTACTTTGTAGTAACCCTTTATCATTAAACGTGATTTAATAAAAATCTTTAACTTATTTATAGGTAATTCAGTTACATTTTGTGGCAATTTATTAAATATTTTTATGCTTAGGCCCACAAATGAGCTACTTATCTTACCAAGTCTGAGTTTTGGGACGGCAAGTTTGTGTTTATTTCGTGTATTAAGACTATGAATATCCGATTTTTTATGAAATTCATCTATGTTGCTACGTACATAGATGATGCAATCGAGAATGAATTGAGAAGCTATGGTGAGTATATTTATTTCTTTAAATAATGCCTTGAGTGAGTCACGAGGTCTGAGGCCATATATGGATCGAATAGCCCTCTTCTGCAACACAAATATTGTTTGTATGTCAGAAGCGGTGCCCCATAGCAACAGACCGTATGACATAACACTATGAAAATAACTAAAATAAACAAGCCTTGCCGTTTCAATATCAGTCAGTTGCCTTATTTTCCTAACTGCGTATGCAACTGAACTAAGTCTTCCCGCCAGGGCAGATATATGAGGACCCCATTGGAGTTTAGAATCTATAGTTATGCCCAAAAAGGTTGTGGAATTAACGAATTCAATATTTTCGTTATTCATAAGTATATTAGCGTTATTTTGTCGGACGTTAGGCATTGTAAACTTAATGCATTTAGTTTTTTGGGCATTTAGTTGTAAATTATTGACAGTGAACCAACGCAAAACTTGTGAGAGAGTATTATTTACATCGTCATAGGAACCTTTGTGTCTGTCGATTTTAAAAATTAAGGACGTATCATCCGCAAATAACACTGTCTCACATAGGCCTTCAGTATAATAGGGAAGGTCATTTATGTAAATTAAAAAGAGTAATGGTCCTAATATAGAGCCCTGGGGCACTCCCATAAGTAGAGGAGCGCCTGGAGAATTAATTCCATTAATACTAACTTGTTGTATTCTGTCACTAAGATATGACTTTAACATACTTAATGCAACGTCAGAGATACCATAATGCTGCAATTTCAAAAGCAAGGTTTCATGATTAACACAATCAAAAGCTTTAGACAAATCACAAAAAATACCTATAACATCCTTTTTATGTTCCCAAGCATCAAAGATATGTTTAGCAAGTGCTACTCCCGCATCAGTGGTGGATCTGCCTTTGGTGAAGCCAAATTGTTTGCTATGTAACAGATCATTTTGTTTAAAGTAAAATAGTAACTGGTTTAATATTACTTTTTCAAAAATTTTACTAAGTGCTGGCAAAATAGATATTGGTCTAAAATTGGAAGGGTCATTTTTATCCCCTGCCTTAAATAAGGGTATAACTTTACTGAATTTCATTAAATTTGGAAAATTGCCTGTGTCTACGCACTTATTAAAGATGACAGCTAAATGAGGGGCAATGGTATATATAATAGTTTTTAAAATATCCACTGATATTCCCCACAAGTCCTCAGTTTTTTTTAGGTTTAATTCTTTAAAATTCTTCAAAATAGTTATCTCATCGATATGGGAGAAACTGAAGGAGCTTTGACACTGCCGTACATTGTCTTTGAGGTAAGATTGAGCAGTACGTGGGCAAGAATGTAAATCGTTAGTAATTTTAACAGGGATGTTTGAAAAGTATGATTCGAATGCATCTGCTACTTCAGCATCAGCATTTACACAGTGATTGTCAATGAGAAGTGAATAAGTATGATCTTGTATTTTATTTCTGCAAGTCTCTTTGTTAATAATTTTCCAGGTAGCCTTAATTTTGTTACTGGATTTTTTTATTTTATTTTTTAAATAATTAGACTTAGCAGTTGCACATATCTTTTTGAAAAGTTTAGAATACTTTCTGACATAATCTATAGTGTTTACATCATTACAATTAGCTTTAATTGCATACAACTCAAATAGTGTACGCCTACTTTTATAAATACCTTTAGTAGCCCAATCACTGAATTGAATTTTTGGATTGTCTACTTTGATAACTTTTTTAGTAAAAATAGTATTAAATTCTTCTTTGATTGTGTTAAATAGATGTTCATATAAGTTATTAATATTACTTTCTACGAATGTGACATCAGCGAATTTATTATATATTGATTTTTTAAATTGTTCAACGCGGGAAACTGTTATTGGTCTAAAACTAATATTTGATAAATTACGTGCATGATGATACTCAAACATTGCCATCTGCCCAGTATGGTCAGAATGTATAAAATTAAGTATAGATTTTCCAATCACTTTACAATTACAGAAAATATTGTCTAGGCAAGTAGCCGATGTGGAAGTTACTCGGGTAGGTTCGTAAAAGAGCTCGTGAAGGTCGAAGGACTTAAATAGATTTAAAAACCTAGTCGAGTTTTGTGAGTTATTTTCTAAAATATTAATATTAAAGTCTCCACATACAACTACTTTTTTATTACATTTACAAACTTTTTTTAAAACCTCTTCCATTGTGGATTCGAATAAGATATAGTTGCCAGATGGAGGCCTATACACACAGACAATGATGTACTGCTCAAGCTCTGCACATGATAGCTCAATGGTTCGCTCAATAGAAAGAGATGTTATATCGGTACGGTCTTTTGATTTTAATGAGTTATGCAGTAATATAAGTGACCCACCCCTTATAGCGGTCGATCTAGTGAACGAACTTATGACCTTATAGTTGTCTATACTAATTAATAACTCACACTGCCGTAACCAGAGTTCGGTGAGACATACAACATGTATATTCATTTTATTAAGGCAAAGTTCTAATTCATATTCTTTCCCAGGAAAGCCTTGAATATTTTGATGAACAATATTTATATAATCTGACTTTCCTTTAGTCTTTAAATTTAATTCGCAAGAGGTATTCTCTATTGTCTTATGATATAATTTAAATTATTTGGAAAAGCTTCCAAATTCAAACAAATGTCAGAATTATTCTGCTCAATAAAAGCAGGTTGGGTAGCCAAATACTTGACTGATTTAATATAATAAGATAGCGAAGATGCTATTTGTCTTTTAAAGAAATTAGAAAGATAAAAATTATCTTTTGTCATACTAAAATTAGTTGTTAAATTACTAGCTAAATTATATGTCAAGCTATTGCAGTCAATCAAATGGAATTTATCTTTATAGTTATAATTACATGTCAAAGTACTCATAGTCAAATTTATTTTATATCTAGTATTATTTTCTGATTGTGGCAAACAATTACTGTAGGGAAGTGTAAACATTACAATTTTGTTTATCTTTAAATTATTTAAACAATCAAAGCATTTTATAAACATATTTTTGTTTAAATTTCCCCTATTTGCAATCAACAATATCAAAGTAGTGTTTTCTGGGAATTCAGATTTATTAATTTTCTTAATTATTTCATTATATGGCATGTTAGGTAAACAATAGTTTAGGATCGGTTGTCCCATGCTGTTACTCATATATTGGCCCATATTTTTGCCTAACTCGTCACTAAACATTACAATATTTTGTGTTCCTACAATATCCGTCCGCGCGAAGGAATTGCTAGTACTGTTTGTACAGGATAATAATGACAAGTTATTACATTTCTTATCTGAGAATGATGAGTCACACGCTGACTGAGACCTGTTTACATTATTTATATCTATACTATCTGGGTTATTGCTACTTAAAGTCGATGTATTTAAAAGGTTCTTCCATGCCAAAATGTGTTCCTCATTCTCCTTCTTGGAACTTATGTACCTACTGGTCATATTGTCCAAGGATTCTTTCAACAACTGTATCTTATATTCTAATTGTTGTATATCTTTTTCATGGCTAGTGATATTATTATCTAAGGTTAAAGTATATAAATCTAATTCATCCCCTAGTCTTTGTCTTTCTTTGATACATTTTACATTACAACAAGACCCTTTTTGTTGTTTTACTAATTTCTGGGTTCTTTTAATATATCTATTAATTTTGACATATCTTTTAAACTTATTCCTGCTGCAATTAACAATCCCAACTGGAGCCGTGGAACAAATTGTATCATCACTGGTCAGGTCTATGGTAAAAGTGGGGAGCATGTTACCTGCATCAGGAATAAGACTGGGCGCACTACCTATAAGTTCCTCAAATAAGCTTTGGTTTTGGGAAGCAGCCAGGTCTTGTTTCTTCGTCTCCAGGTGGCTGATTTGGTGGTGAGCCTCTTGTAGTTCCTGCTCCAGCATTGTGACCCGTCTCAGGTTGTGGACGTACTCCTGACTGCACTCACCAAACCCGTCTACTATTAATTGAAGTTTGTCCCGCTCCTCAATTACAGTTATATGTTGAGTATGCAACTCAGCCATATCCTTCTTTAACTTGCCATTTCTACCCAATACATCCAACAATTCCTTCTCATTGTCCTCTCTTTCCCTAATTAATTGTGTAACCTCCTCCTTGGTAGCCTTTAATTCCCTCAAAGCTAGGTCTAGCCTTGACTCTGCCTGACGAGACGAGCTGAGTCCAGGCTCCCCTTGGCGAGCTAAGGCCTTGCTGCGAGTAAGCATCTTAACTATTATATTTTGTCGTATTTAGCACGAGATACAACTACGCGCTAAGCACGTACGCGTACGGTAATAAGCAAGCGGTACGTGAGTACCGAGGAGTTGTTTACACAATTAGTGAGGTTATAAAAGTAACCTCGGTGGTTTAATTAAATAATAAACAAATATTTGATCGTTACTACTTACTGAACACAATTATTTACCAAAAATATATATTTTACCGAGTTAGAGAGATAAACAATGATCACTTAAATTTAAATTTAAACTGTCATCTACCTCACAAATTTCTCGTCTCACTATCACTAATATACGTAGATTTTATCACTAATTAATATACACACACATTAATCGTATTGCAATTGTTTGTTTAGTGACGTTTAAATGGCCATTTAATGAGAATTAATATTTAATTACAAAATTTAAAACCGGGACAAACGAAATCAGATGTTCCTAGCGGTGTTGCCACAGTCAAAAAAAAAAACATGTTGGTTTGGGACTGAACATTGTTTTACCAACTGTTCTGTTCGTTGTCTTACATGTCGTAAAAGGCGCCTAATGGTGTATTGGGTAATAGTAATAATAGTAAGTAATGGTTCTTAACCGGGTTCGGTTACTGCAACCACTTTTTGGACTCTCATTCGCCAGCCCTTTCGTAACATAGACTCCTCTAGATGAGAAACGCTTGCCCAGAATCGGCCGAAGTGGAGACAACTTGTGAAGCAGAACATCTACACTTTCGAGGAAAGAAAAAAAAAGCGCTGTATTGGGTATTGGGTTTGTTAATATGTAGATGACGATTTAGCCACTTATCACTACTTTTTCACAATTTCACATCTAACCCTACAAAATTTTATCTTTGGCTGAATGCGATTCTAATACGTTATACGCCCCTCACACTCTCTTTACTTTAACAAAGACTGCAGGCGTAAAAATCTGTTTATATGATTCGACTTCAAAAAAGGAGGAGGTTCTCAATTTGACCGTACATATAGATATATAATTATTATGTTATAACATTAATGAAACCAATTTAATTTATTGTATTATTACAAAATACAGAGTAGAATACTTGGAATACAGAACACGACCATCTAGTTATTTGGGTTATTTTTGTTTTACCTGGAAAACCAATTAGGATTTACATAGTACGAAATACGATACGATAGACTCGTATAACCTATTACGTTTTATTTTCATTTTAGTATGATCGAATAAACACTGGAAAAGGATAGTGTTTTTGTGGTTCTGTATAAAGTTTGCGATAGCTGGAATAAATAACTTTTTATATTATATTTGCTTTTATGCTTTTATATTGCTATATATAACCGTATAACCGTATAAAAACCGTAAATTTATTTACATATTTTAAGTAACATACACTACTTAAAATATGTAAATAAATTTACGGTCTCCCTTATAGTAGAAAATCCTAAGTGGATGAAAACGTAATTGTTAAACTATTGTGTCACTACACCAGTTCTTTAGCAAACTATTTAGGCGAACACTGTAAATATGCAATGTATCATATCGTATATATATATACATACATACACACACGTAACATAAACACAATCTCGGACAGGTTGTAAAAAATACAGTTCCCTGATCACTTCACCCGACAAGTAGGTACATTAGCTGTCTGTGTTTTGTCACGTCAAGTCGAGCGTGCTCACGCGCCAAGGTTCATTAGCGTGACGCTCGAGGCGTCTCGAGACGCTCGCTCAATCTAAGCTTAGCAATAAGAACGGTGCCGCAGAAAAAGCATTGTCGGCTTCTCTCTAAATCTTTTTTTCTAAATAGGTGTTTGCAATGGAATGCTTAAGTCTAAGTACCCTTATATATATAAGTAAATGCTTGTAATCCATTTATATTTCACCAAATGATTTCGGAATAAAATAATTGTGCCTTAGTGTTCTTTATTTTAATATATATAAATTACGAGTCACGTTATTTCTCCGCGATGGACTCCGAAAGTACTTAACCGATTTTAATCAAATTTGCACACCGTGTGCAGTTTGATCCAATTTGAAAGATAGGATAGCTTACATCTCAATTTATTTAACCCGATTATGTGTTATTGACTGTTAGGCGGAACGAAGTTTGCCGGGTCAGCTATTTTAATACATATTTTCATGTATCTACACAATTTCAGACTGATTCTCAGACAAGACAATAAGAGAGGAACAGACAGGGTTGCCTGCATCTGTTATATATGTAGGTATATTAGCCAACTGTCTGTGTTTTGTCACGTCAAGTCGAGCGTGCTCACGCGCCAAGGTTCATTAGCGTGACGCTCGAGGCGTCTCGGAACGCTCGCTTGATCTAAGCTTAGCAAAATAAGAACAGTGCCGCAGAAAAATCTTTGTTGGCTCGACTCTAAAAGCGGGGATGGGAGTCATTACGTAGAATTAATTACAAAGTGACTTTTCCGCTTTACATTATGCAACGCTGGATGCCTTTGTTGGAAGTCCTAAATATTTTCTTCAGCTAGTCTAAGTTTATGATATAATATGTATAATAAGCTGCATTGCATTAAAGATGGAAATTTGATACAATTTCTGCTTTACAAATATCTAGGTAGTACCTACGTAATTGTGAATGCTCTTACTACCTACTACTCCAACGATTATTATGAAGTTTTAGAATACCATATAACTAACTACTATGTGTATACTTAGAGTATATTCTCCAGACTGACACACCAATTCACAAAACTAAGCATCTATGCTTGTGCCATGGATACTAGGTGAACGGATAGACATACTTAAATACGTTTATAAACATCCATGACTCGAGTACAAAAGTCCATGTTCATCACACGAAACATTTGCTACTAGCGGGATTCGAACCCTTGGTTTGGTAGTCAGGATCTTTGACCACTCGACCAACGGACCAGCCAATACTCGACCAAAGGCCAATAATGTACAAAGGGCCAGATTAACCAAGTAGGCAATATCCCTAGCATCACATCGTGGGAGCCTTTGCCAACCTACTCTACTCAACAGATAATGCGGCTCTGTACCAACCATCTATTAACCGTTTTATCTGGATACTCTCTGACGAAAATCGCTAGGATTATCTCCTGACTATTTACGCTTCAGTAGTTATGACTGTTACTAAATAACAAGATGCGAACAATTTGTATATAATGATCTATTTGGCTGTCAGTCTGTCGCTCAACCTGTCCACCATGACCAAGTAATGGCCCGTTTTCTAGGTAATTGTACTTGAAGTTACGAAATTGAAATTATTGATTGTTTATACCGTTAGTTCGTAAACAAAATTAGGTATTCGGGTTATTTTATACTAGCGACCCGCCCCCGGCTTCGTACGGTGAGCATAAAACAATATACAATTATAAACCTTCCTATTAAATCTCTCTAACTATTTGTGAATACCGCATCAACATCCCTTGTGTAGTTTAAAAGATCTAAGAAAACAGACAGAAACGGCGACTTTGTCTTATACTCAGAAGAAGAAGCTGACGTTCTAACGTATCGTAGCTTTGTAGATAAAAATCTAATGTAATTTTCTCTGGCTGTCCCAATAAATAAAAGACAACTGACTACACGCAAGGTCTATTGGTTTAAATCTGAATCAGTATCTATATACCTCCTAACAAAAATCTAAGAAGGTATAGATTTTCTAAGTGCAGTTACGGCAGTGAGAATTAACTTTGACTGGCTCGATGGCGCATTCGGTAGTGACCCTGCCCGATGCGTCAAGAGTTGTGGGTTTGTGTCTGGGTGTTAATAACCAATATTTAAGTATATATTTGTAATAACACTGTTGATTCTGATATCCGTAACACAAGTGCTTAAGCTACTTACCTCGGAGTCCGATCAATGTATGTGATGTCGTCCGATATATATTTTTTATTTAACATCGCAACCATCTATATGCATATTTATGACCCTGCGTCTACCATCCTGAATGAGCTAAGTAACCCTTAGTATAGACAGACACATAGTACATATACCTACAATCACGCCCTCAATCCCCGAAGGAGTAGACAGTGTCCAAGGAGCAATAAAACTTTCAGAAACCACATTTAAACTGTAATAACATTGATAAATTAGATTATATCGTTGTAAAATTGTGGAAGTTGTGACGTGGGTAACTTGTCGCTATACAATCAAACACCCTACTCTGAGTACACCATTAGTCGCCTTTGACGACATGCGTGGCAAAAAACACAGTTGGTACATTATTTTGAGCCCCTAATCAACATGAGACTAATGGACTTAGATTAGAAAAATACTTACTTACTATCTTATATAGCTCCCATGTTGTTCGGGGACTAAAACAAAAAAAATAAAAAATCAGTCGAATTGAGAACCTCCTCCTTTTTTTTGAAGTCGGTTAAAAAGAATGTGCCAAATGTGTCTCTTGCCTAGCATGTCGTAAAAGGCGACTAATGGTATATGGAGTTTTAGGTATGTGATTGTGGTTCTTGCCTAGCATGTCGTGTAAAAGACGACTCATGGTATATCGGGTTCGCCACTTGTCACTACTTTTTCACAATTTTCCATCTAAACTAGCCCATTACCCCATGTTGGTCTGGTCTGGGACTTAAAAAAGAATGTGCCAACTGTGGTTCTTGCCTAGCATGTCGTAAAAGATGACTCATGGTATATCGGGTTAGCCACTTGTCACTACTTTTTCACAATTTTCCATCTAACCCAGCCCAGTTTTGTTTTTAGCTGAATGTGGTTGGTTAAAGGGGCCTGCTGGCCCTTTGACTCTGCCTACCCCTCCGGGGATTATGGGCGTGATGTTATGTATGTATTTATGTAGGTATATAGCTGTAATAAATAACGTGTATCACTTTCAAATGCTGACCAGGTATTCCCAATTCATTAGCATTGAATTTTTAATCGCGCCCTTTTAAATAGGCAAATATTTCAAGGGGCAATTTCGCGAGGCTCTGAATATTTTATTTCGTAAAATTAATCTCTCAAATATCTGCGAAGTGGAAACTAATTACCGAGTTAATTATTAGCCTCCTCCAATTTTAAATTGAGTCGACGATTTAAAGTCCTATTTCTGTGTCAAGAAGTAGTCTTGAAAATAGATAAAATAGTATTATTTCAAGTATCATCGTAGTAATAAAAAGTATTATCAAACTGGATTAATATAATTGGGTTTGATGGGCAAGTGGCTTAGCGGTGGTAGCTCAATGGTTCAAACCCGGGCACGTACCTCTGGATTCTTCAAGTCTATGTACGTATTTATACCATTAGCTCGATGGTGAAGGAAAACATCGTGATGAAACCTGCAAATTCAAACAACTTCGGATTTGTAACCATGATCCAAAAAAAATCTGGTTCCTCTATCTTAGGGTTACGAAGGTCATATCGGCAGTCCCTTCAATGTAATTACCAGATTCGCTAAATCCTGGATCATAGTCTAAGCGGACCCTGTCTAAGCACGGGACATAACGCTAGGAAGATGATGATGATGGACGAGTAGCTAGCTCGTCGCCTACGTGATCACAAATTTAATGTCCAATGTACCAATAGTCATCTTTTGCGATATGCTAGGCAAGGAACACAGTTGAATTAATATTTATAAGTCCCAGGCCAACCAACACGGGACAAACACCTCGTTTAATATATGCATTCCCTATATCGGCTCTGCGCTTCGCCTAATATTTGTTCTCCGACGCCTCTACGCAAAACCTCCTCAATTTGGAGTGCTCTCGGCTATTTGGAGTGCACTCACTCCTGCGAATCGCGAACGCTTTGTACCGCACTGACACACACTCGACCCTTTTTCATTTGGCCTTAGAGAATTTTTTACGTTTCATATTAGTCTTTTCACGGTATCGTAGTCAAACGCTCACCACTCATCAACTGTATTTCCAAATAGAAATTAGTCAAGTGCGAGTTGGATTTAGGTATCGATATATTTACCTATATAACGGTGGTTTCGTATGGTATATTATTACTGTTTTTTTTTTTGTTTAAAGCCAAGGGAAAAAAAGGGATAACTTTTATATTTTAGAATGTTCTATTTCAATTGTTGATATTGTGTTCTGGATATATTCTTGAGAATTTCTATCTGCCGGAATCTGGGAAGTTCCCAGTAAGTCATAAGATATAATGATCTTTATCTTCTTTTTGCCTTTTCTTAGTTAATCTAGAGTCGAGGTTTGTTTTTCTCTTTCTTACCTCCCGGTCAATCGCAATTGAGCTTCACTCCCATTTCAATCATGTCATCTTTCGCACAATCCATCCACCTCTTCTTTGGCCCTCTTCCTCTCTACCAACTATCTTTCTATCTACTAACTAGCATTGGAACTCATTCCTTTCTTTCTTTCATCACGTGTCACACAATTTTTTTCAAGATAGAAAATAGAAGAAGACAATGAAGAAGAAGAAGAGAAGAAGGAGAGAGGGGTTTTGGTCATGACTTTCTGATTAGTATCCATGGACGAACCTCAAAGAGTAATTCATATTTTACACACACGCGACACAAAAAAATAAACGGGATGAAATAATAAAGTCGGTCAAATAATATTTTTTAGTTCTACAATGATACTTGAAAAGATATCATCTTAGCTATTTCCAAGATTACTTCTTGACATAGAAATAACTTCAAATCGTCGATTTAATTTGAAATTGGAGTAGACATAAATCAAAGTTTATTATTAAATTAGCACACTTTTAGCACAGAAGAACCGTGATGTCATAGTATATCATGCAATCTTTGCAACCTAATTTCTTTTCACAGCAATGAACATTCGTTTCTTTAGATGTAAGGCTGTTATTGTTCTCGTATAGAAATAAATACTAATAGGTGGTTGTGTGGCCTGATGTTATTTTGTTGATAAAGAACTGCTTTAGGTCTTATTTACTACATGTATTTACTTGCAATTTCTCACTTTTCAGAACACCACAGATGTATCTTGGCACTATTTCTGATAGTTCAACCACCCCTTTTTCCTCAGGAGCAAGAGCGCTCAAAGTGGCCTGAAGAGCTCTGGTCTGAGAGGATTTCACAACTGTTCCTCTCGAGGGCGCTCCGAGAAACAAATAACTCGGCCCCAGGCCAGTTAGTAGCCAGGAACAGAAAGTCTTCACACGCTCTCGACTCTGTTTCTGTAACAAGGCTATTTCACACCGGACCCGCCAGATATATGGTATATCGGGTTTTGGGTATGTGATTATGTAGGCGACAACCTACTTTTCACTTCTTTTTCACAGTTTTCCATCTAACCCAGCCCAGTTTTATTTTTGGCTGAATGTGGTTAAAGGGGCCTGCTGTCCCTTTGACTCTGCCTACCCCTTCGGGGATTATGAGTGTGATGTTATGTATGTATGTATGTATGTAGAAAATAACCTTCCTAAGTGTTACTCATTGGTTGTGACTAGTAGGCAAAAAACTAATTTTTGCTGCACATAATTATTAGTGTGATTTTTTGTTATACAAATTTGATACAAACATATATAATGTGATTCTGTAGGCGAGTGGCTTGTCAATTTCTCATTACATTTCACAATTTCCTAACTAACCCAAATTATATTTTCTGCTGAATGTAGATCATGGAGCTTATGTCTCCTTCGACTCTGCCTACCTCTTAGAGTATACGGGTATGATGGTACGAATTTTTAATGTTGGATGCCTGAAAGATATGCACATTAGTCCCAAATTCGTTAAAGATCCCTATCCCATGTTCAAGCTTACCATTCATTATAAACCCCTAAAGAGGATTATGCCTTTGTTAAACCCTTATATTATACGTGAAGTAAAAACTCCGTAACCCTTATTAAGAAAATTGCGCAGACGAGGGAGTGTGTTGGACATAGTTAAATTTATACAGAGAAGGATGGCACAAAGCTCTTTTTATTTTTGTATATAATGCAATTTTCGTATAACAACAAAAAATCTTTAGATCAACTTAATTTTTCTTTTTGTTCATTATTCACGATCTTTTTAGCTTTATGTCTCTTTAGTTAAAATGAATTCCTCTCTGTACATAATTAAATTAAAGCTTTAATTTAAATTAACATTTTATTACACAACAATATACCTATATAATATTTATATATACTGTGTTGCTTATATGACCATACATAAGGATATTTAATATGAACTGTGTACTAACAGCCTGTCAATTATCTTAAGATAAAAATTCTATTAGCTTATGTGCTATTCCAGACTAAAATCTATAACAGAGTACAATTTTATCCAGATCTATTCAGCCAGTCTGACGTAATGAAAAACAAACGTCCATCCAAACTTTCGCATTTCTAACACTAATAATTAATTTCAAAGTAAAAATTAAATGAATTACGGTCGCATTTCAACTGAGCGACCAGAAGTTTTCAACTACGCGCGTTACATAAACGGCGCGATATGAACCCGGTCTCAAATGTAATCTCGCTTTAGATGTAGTTAAAACTTTAGCTTGCTATCCCCTCGGATTTCGGTCTGTACTGGACTAGAGACCGATAAGCTATTCTAGCCTCTTAGGACCTTGGCCGCATTCAGAACAAAGTATAAAAACCAATTTTGTATGATTTAAAAGTCTTTGATTATCAACGTGTGTATGTTAAAGTTTTTGTCAACATCATTTATAGCATATGATATATACTGATTATCGCTATTAGTGTTGCAGCTCGATAGGCCAATATCGATTGTCTATCGATAGCCTAACGATAGTTGAAGACAATCGATATTGATTGTTCACTGATGATTTTCAGTATCGATAGTCTATCGATAACAACAATACTATCGATAGTATCGATAGTTTCAATCGCTGCTAACTAACAAAGACTACTATCAATACTATACCGATTCTCCTATCGATTGTATAGATGATTTGGCAGTTAAACTATCGATTGCAAAACTATCTCTTTTTCGACAATACTTATCACTATTAACCCACTCACCTATGTATTTAATGACTCAAGTCTCAGTGAGTGAATTAAACAGCATAAAACTGTCTGTTTGCTTAGATCATTTAAAATAGTCTTACGCAATTGGTTAAGAACCAATATGTATAAAGTGATTCAAATAAAGGTTTAGATATAGAGTTTCATATTGTTTTGTGCTCACCTTACCAAAGGGCGTATTATCTTTTCGTATCAATCACGCAAAGAAATCCGTGAATATTTTGAGGCGTAGGTACTATAAAGTATTACCATAGATTTAGGATGTACAAGATACACAAAGACGGCTCGGAGACATGACCAAAATAAATTTAAACATGACATGTTTAACGGACAACCGTCGGACAACGGACAAACGTCAACCAACACATTGTGTTGGTTGACGTCTATGTGTGGGTTAAAAATAGTATTGTCAAAGTCGCACTTTCACATTATCGACTGATTCAGTTGCATACTAATAATATAGGTATTTAAAACGCTTTTTTATACTTTTGATTAATTATTTATGGCATTGACTGAAATCAGTAGTTGTATATGTTAGGTAAATTGGAATTAGTCGGTAAGAAATCTCATTCTAAGCAGTTCTTTAAACAATGAGATGGTAAAATTCTTTGTATATTCAGGGTGTAAAAAATGAAAAAAATAGAAATATGTTCTATGATTTATACTAAGACAAAAACTTTGACTGATGGAATGAAATGAAACAAATAAAATATTACCAACTTTTAATTTGGTGTCATTTAGTTATTTAAAAATAATATGTATAAGTGCAACAAATATTTTGCTGCCGTCATTTGCCGTCAAAATGTTTGCTGCAGAGAGTGGAGTTCTTACTGGGAGTCCAATCTGGTCTGTCTATAGTCCGCATCCACTTTTTACACAATGCTGGGTTGCTTGGAAACCTAGAAAAATTATCAGTTACTTAACTAACAAATTTACGGAGATAATGAGTTCCCAATGTGAATATAATTATGTTTCAACATAACTTGGCTAAATAACTTTGTATTCATGTCATGATGTCGCTAAAAGACGATTAAGTTTTTATCGATACTCATGACGTCACCGCTTTGTCAAGCACTAGCGTAACCAAACTATTTACTATTTTACACAATATTTTCCCCAATTCTGTTTATAATCACGATGTATACCTAGAAAGATAAATTATAATCAACATACTATTGTAAACATATTTTTCTAAACTGATTACTAGCAACAATTTGACAAAATATGGTTTGAAAAAATCTAATGATAAAATCGTATTCACCTGTGAAAAGTGTATTTATTCGGATTATTCCGTCGTGTAACCTCACAATCACGTACAGAACAAGTCACCTCAATTGCACATTTAATATTCTCGATTATAATCCAAGGTTTAATACATAAATACACAAATTTCACTGCGACGTAGAATAGACCGGGACGCTAAGGCCTCTTACTCGCAAAAACATTGACATATAGGTACTTCATTCGCTGTCTCTTTTTCTCTCGGGCGGTTTGTATTTCAGCAGGATTTCTCGCTCCCACGCTTTATGTATCTTTTGCGTAGTCAAAAAATTCTAAATCTATGAGTATTACACTTATCACATGACTCGTATCATGTTTGCCTCCTTCCTCAAAAAAAACTCGTTATCTATGCCCTTAAAAATGTTCCACATATCGTACTTTCTAGTACTTTCGATACGTAGGGCATTCCTTCGTAATGTTTTCCAAGGCAAGCTATTAATCTACATTGCAAAAACCTGTTCGAATACCCGATAGGTCTGGGATTACGACTCGAACCTCGCTCAAGCGTGTGACGTTTTTATCTTGTCGTGTGGCGACCACAACTAGACCGGGTTAGAGTATCCAAGCCTACATTTCAATCTCGGACAAGAACTGCGCTGAAAAGTGGATAAGGATGCGAGCCTGATATACTGGGGGTGATATTTCAATCTTACAAAAGAATAAATCTCTTTATTTACAAAGCCTAAGTGCCAACTTAACTCAAATAAAAACGGAGTAAGGAAATGTGCTTCTTTAAGATGCATGTATGGATCCATGATGCAATTTTTTCACCTCTATATTTTGCACTTCGACTATCTACCTAACCATCGGACTCAGTGACTTTCATGTGGAGAGACCTATGTCCAATCGAGTATAAGTTAATAATAATAATGATTACCACTTTACAGGATGACTGTTCGATAACTCGTATTTTCGTATTAATAGAAATAGAGTTCCATGTCTAAACGAGACAAATAAAACTTTCTGTCGGACGAGTGTGTGGTCCACCGCAGCCTTCGCTAGTCAGCCGAAATTCGTTCTGAAAGTTTCCATTTGTTTCGCCTTTTGACCGTCATATAATAGATGCGTGCATACGTTCAGGAACTGTGAACTTTGCGACTAGGACTTGTTTACGTCAACTGTTTTTTTTTTATTTAGAAAGAAGAAAGAAACAAAAACGGAGTCGTTAACACAACTAACCTATAATGTACCTTTTACGATAGGGGGTTGTATGCTCGATTGACTAAATATTTCATAATTTGTTTACTGCAATCGTATTTTACTTTTAATTGCTTAGTAATAGGAAAATCAAACCGTTTATTATTATGGTTATTATTCAATTAGAATCGTGAAAAAATTTGTAGTTGAACACAAACATATCTTACCAATATTATAAACTGCAAAAGTTTATATGGATGGATGGTTCTGTAGATGTTTGTTACTTTTTCTCGCAAAAAGTGCTGCATGGATTTTAATAAAACTTTACGATAGTATAGCTTGTACATTAGAATAACACATAAGCTATGTTTCATCGATGTACCACGCGAGCAACATAATATGTACCTACATATACTTACATACATACTATCACGCCTGCAATCGTTGGCTTAGTTAATATTATTATAAAAAGTTAATATACAAATAATATGTACATTTTTTGATCTCAATATTTACGACTTATATAAATATAGCCCTGATAGACGGAACGGATGAAGAGAAAGTTGTAGGCACACTTTTACTAAGCCTACGCTATCTTACCCTGAAAAGGCAATCATTAGGATGACTAGACAGTCAATGTAAGGCACCCTAATACAAATTCCGATTTCATTTATATCAATTCCTTCTACATTATTAAGTAATTGAGATGAAGAAAACTATGACATAAATATGAATAATTTCTTTCTCGGTTAACGATCTCAATTTTGCTACACCCTACATCCGGATAAGTGGGGCAGACGGCTCATCCTCTCTTCATTACAGAATCGTTGGCTCCTGGTTACAGAGAATTCTCTTTGTTCCCGTTACAGGACGCTAGGGATGTCTACTTTAATGTGTCCATTTTATAGCTGACTAGCTGTGCCTGCGGTTTCACCCGCGTTTAAGGCTAATGTTATACAGCCTATAGTCTTCCTCGTTGAATGGGCTATCTAACACTGAAGAATTTTTGAAATCGGACCAGTAGTTTATGAGATTAGCGCCTTTAAGCAAACAAACATACAAACTCTTCAGAATTATTATATATTCCGTATTAAACTTGATTGACTACCATAGAAACAGTCATTATTTAAATCCACGTCAGTACAACCAATACTAATAATATGAGTATGTTATACTCTCTTTTTGACAGGCTCAAGGCAAAAGTTGTGGGTTGGATCCCCACCCAGGACAAACATTCGTGTGAATACTTGTTTTTCTGTCTGTGTTCTGTAGTTAATATCAAATATTTAAGTAGGATATATTTTTAATACCACTGTTGATTCTGATATCCGTAACTCAAGTGCTTAGGCTACTTACCTCAGAGTCAGAACAATGTATGTGATGTAGTCTGATATTTATTTATTTATTTTTACACTGTTGGTCTATTATTATTGGTTTATCATCACATATCTGGTTCTTAAAATTTACAAAAAAATTGTCTCATGTCGGTAAGTTGGTCTGGGACCTAAAAAATGGACGAACTGTTTCCTTGCCTGGCATATAGTAAAAGGTTTATTGGGTATTCAGTTTACTATAAAACAGGAAACGAGCTAGCCGCTTGTTACAACTTTTTCATAATTTTCCAACTAACTCAACTCGAGTTTTGGCTAAATTCTTTTTTATTATTATTTCTCCTTGAACTTTGCCAACTCCTTCGGGGATTGCGGCGTCATTGTTGTATAATTATATATATTAATAACTTACAGGCTATAACATTATTACATAATATATAGTTCTTAGAGATAATATGTTATTGAGCTAATGTGAATTCGCAAAAGCCATTAGTTATTCCGTGGAAGAGTAAAAGGCATTACACCAATTTTATCATTCATTCATACTATTAATAGGATTCATTCCAGCAGTTTCGATCGGCGACAAAAGGGCAGATTCCAAGAGAAGCAACAAATACAGACAAAAAATACTACAAGTTAACGCATGTCTAAAAAAAGATTTCTCCAGGCAGAACATTGGATATAAAAAGAATTATTATTTCTGAATTTTGAAAGCGAACAGTAGTAGCTGGCCTTTATTACGAAAGAGGTTTTATGTCAGTTAAGTTGTTTTTATTTTGAAGTATTTGTTTTTTTTTAATAAGATGTTCGCCTGAGATTTTAAAAAGATTTTGCTAGGTGTTTATTGTTGGCATAACGTAAAATGTGAATAAAGCCTTTTTAATTATGTAGTCGACGAATTAGCCGCTTGTCACTTTATTTTCACTTAAATTTTCATCGGTTTTGCCGCCAATTAAAGTAAAAACATACCTGGGCAAAAAATTGTGGATGACATTCCGCGAAAGTGACATTTTGCGAAAGTGATCTTTGCCAACGTGGCATTCTGCGAAAGTGATTTTTTGTGAAAGTGACATTTTGCGAAAGTGACTTTTTGCAAAAGTGGCCAAATTTTTTAACGATGACATTATGTGAATATGACGTTCTTCGTCAAAACCTTTACATCTATCCCAATTCCCAACTTTATGACTTTATTTTTGTGGTTCATTAAACCAACTGTGGTCTAATGAGCTTGTTTGTGCAGTATTCCACACAATATACTCCTGAACCGCCGAGGTACCAACAAATATGAAGGTACTTGGATTTAGTCGTTCCTGGTGCACGTGTCCGGACATGAACCAATACCTTTTGCGTTTGTGTCCTTTACTATCGCTATAGAAAAAGTTTATTATATTATATTTAATAACAAAGGGGTCTAATGGGCCCATTTGCCAACCCTGGTGTCTAAATCCCATAGTTTAATTATATCCGACAGCCGCTATCGACCGTTGGTAGGGTTAAGACGTATTAGGACTGTTTCCGGAATACTAATGGTTTCGGGGATCAGATCTGGTTTTTCATACAAATTGAAGTAAATCGAGGATCTTATCAACTTTAATTGGATTATTAATCACTTTGATTCAAGACGGAGTCAATGTAATGCATACATTAACTGTATACGTCGGTCTTACATACAAATACGTCAACAGCTTAAATGTTTTTTAGTTTGACGCGTGCATACATACACATACATAAGCACTATACAACTTATTTCCGTAATATAAAGTAGTAATTCTTAGTATTAGAATATCAAACTGAATCATTTGGAAATGTTCTAATCACCATTTTTAGTCAATACCTAGGTATTTGCAAAATTTACTTAACTTTGACTGCAGAGCGACCACTACGTATAATAAAAACATTCATTCAACTTTGATCTTTTGCTCCTGCCAAAAGACCGCCACAAAATCCATTAACATCTAACAAGCTATTATCTTACAAATTCCCAGCCGCTCAGCCAAACACTGCCCTTGACTCCCACCATTAGCGAAACCTCAAAATATTTGGCAGCGTTTTAATCGGGAAAGATTTCAAAGAAGTACAATAGCAGCAAAAATACGAGTTCGCCGCTCAAAGGATGATAAATGAGGCAACTTTTATTGATAATGCGAAAAAACGCGTATCGTGTTTGCAGTCGGTCCTGACAGATGGTCATAATGTGCCCCAGCGGGCTGTTGTCTGATGCGCGCCGATCCATCAACGGCTTTCGTCACTTCTGGTAGGATCTGCGGTTGATAGCCTTGACCTTGATTCTAATCGCGGGTTATGGGACATTCAACGACTCACCGATGACTTAATTAATTATTTTTTTAGTTTATAATGGAAAAATTACGGCCAGAGGCTAATAAAAATACGGAAGATCGACACATTTCATAAACTATAGTTCAGTGTTGGTTGGTAGATTTAACTGCTTTAGTACCAAGACTAATTGACTGCATGACTTCGTAACTAGGGAAATCCAGCATTGCAACTGCAACTGCATTTAAATCCCTACTAGAGATTGGAATGCTGGCAAGCAGTTCAGATGGGTCCAGCTCATTTTTAGCTCTGTTGGATCCAGCAAAAAATGCCGTTTAATTGCAATCCCTTTTTGTAACCTATAATTTTTTTTATTAACCTGTGTCCCACTACTGGGCAAAGGTATAAAAAATAAAGAATAAAATTAGCAGTGAATTATATACTTACCCTGACTCCAGGTTACCTAAGACAAGGAAATGACTTTGACTTTAGATTTTGTCTTTAAATATCAAACTTTGTCTCTAGTAATAAACACCACAGCTGGTCTACACGGTCCAGCCAGTGTAACGGTCTTGTCCCTTAATGCACCAATCCATCACGCCGACAGTACCGCGCCCTACAGGACTGATTACTGAACATTAGCAGCCCTTTGATGTCTCTACACTGCTTCAGCTTGACTTAATTATACTGTCGTTGATGTTTATGTAACTGGGCGTTTATAAATTTAGTTACATATAACAAAACAAAGAAAATAAAATCTTTAGCGAGTTGGCCACTTGATAATCCTTATTCACAATGAAATTTTTGGCTGAATGTGGTTTAAGAAACTTATTGTTCTTTGGACTCTGCCTACGTACACCTTCGAGAATTATGGGCCTCATGGCAGCTGCCATTTGTTTTTATAGTATTAACAGACTTGATGTTCAACTTGATCGGGTGGATAGTGGTCACGAAAGGAAGAGCCGCGTTCGAATGTACCTAGGGTGTATTGTTCGTGAATGAACATGGTTATCTGTTGAGCACCCAAAACCATAATAAACTTATTTCAGTACACATTTATGTTGGTCTGGGACTTAAAAATAATGTGCCAACTGTGTTTCTTGCCTAGCATGTCGTAAAAGGAGACTAATGGTATATGAGGTTGTGGGTATGTGATTGTGTAGGCGACGAGCTAGCAACTTGTCACTACATTTTCACACTTTTCCATTTTTGTTTTTGGCTGAATATGGTTAAAGGGGCCTGCAGCTGCCCCTATATTATGGGCGTTATGCTATGTTTTGTTTTGTTGTTATTTATATCCAAAACATAATGCATGTAAGGGCTTAAATTTAAAACAGAAAATGAAATTCGTTTCTAGTACATTATTTTTTAACTTTTAAAATATTTAATAATGAATTAATCGATGGCACCACAATGGTATAGACACGCCTGTCCCCCTGCGAGAGATATTGGGTATCCGAACATGTATGCTAGAAATATAAAGTGTTTTAAAATATAGGAACCTAAGAAGAAAAGAAATAACTGATTGGCGAAAATAAAAACTGTAGACCTAAGCTAAAAAAATGTTTGCGAAGCAAGTAGCATTGAACCCTTGCTAAGTAATCCCTAGTCGTGAATTTTCAGGGTTCTATGTTCTAAAAACCATTTTTATACTGACTGAATAGTTTCATCTTTATAATAGGTTTTTATCTTAAACGTAAAGATTTATATTTACGTAATTACTATCGGAGTAACAGGTAACGTAGTTTGAAAATTATGTAGCACTAGCTGTGCCCGCGGATTCACCTGCATTTATGGTTAATGTTATATAGCCTGTAGGCTTCCTCGATAAATAATCTATCTAACACTGAAATAATTTTTCACATCAGACCAGTAGTTCTTGACATTAGCGCGTTCAAGCAAATAAGCAAACGATTATTTACGTTCGTACGTATATACGTAGGGGGGTTGCCTATCTAACTTTCGTAAACCTAGTATATACTAGGTTTACGAAAGTTAGATAGGCAACCGCTTCAATTTGCCGGTGAAATGGTCTAAGCCCATTTAACAAAAAATAATTCTACAAAAATTACAGAGAACATGTTAATGCTGAGCGATTCACACTTCACCTTTCTAATTCCTTAAAACAGTGATCCCATATTTCTGGCTCGTACCTAAATTGAATTAATCAAGGCGAGCACTCGATAAAATCTCATCGTTTCACGAACGGTACACAATCCACGACGGGACGACTCTGACTTTCATCGGGGTTAAGTGAAAATTTCTGGCATAACGCTTCAAAGACCTGGTCTACCGGGACTCTAATGTTATCATATAAAGAGTGAAGAGATTTTTATATACAAACCTTAATGTTTGTATACAAAAATCTCTGAGTTCTTATTGCTATATCAAATAGTGTTTTACATTTTCCATCTATTTTCAAGGAGTTTGCATGTCCTGTTTATGTAACACGTTGGTACCTACGTATTTTTTTTTTATATTTACTTCGTTTTTTATTCAGCTACAACTAAAAATAACAAAGACAACTAGAAACTAAATAAAAGTTTTTATTTTTGAGTATAAAGTAATCTTGTGGAACAGATATAGGTCTATTCCAGAAAATTAATTCCTAATAGATATGTACCCGATTTAGATGAATGAGGTTTAAAACCTTATACCTACATCAATTCGATAATATGGTTTAAACATTTTGCATACATTTCAACCAACTTGAAAAAGAGAGGAGAGGACATTTAAATTTTATCAAAAAGAATTAGTTTATCAACTAAAACTGCTCTTTAAAAGGTTGGCTTCCTGTTTAAAATCAGTAAGAATATATTGTTGCCTATGTAACCAACAAATAAAATAAATAAGAAATTTAATTGTTAATTGATGTCTTTTGTCCTTATTACACTACGACTAAATATAATATTAAATACAAACATATGTATGGTTGAATTAACACAAGTTCAACAGTATATTTGTTCATAGATTGTTGATCTTACCCTGCCTGTGGCTTTCCTCTGGTTGAGTAAAAGAACTGCATCCCAGTAAAATAGGCCCGTCAGAGGCGGATTATGGCGGAGTAAAGGGGTCGCAATTAGGCTGTTATTCGTAAGGCCTATCTTAATTAAGCACTCGTAGGCCATAAACGCGTTGTTTAGTAAACCGTCGGCCGCCACAATTTCTCAACTTGACGGAAACTGCGTCTCCGATGTACTTATGAGACCGTTGGGTAACAAGCTATAAATATTATTGCAGTTTTTTAACAACTACTTTTTCATTTGGTGGTTTATAGACTTAACACTTTTAACAAATCTATGGTTTCATCCCTAGAATTCTTAATCACCATTTATATATACTTCTAACATTTTTTTTTCCTATTATTAATAAATCTTAATTGTGAATCTATTTTTAGTTTCATCATCAAAGAATTCTAATTTATTGGGCCACAATTTTAGTTCTACGTGTTCTACACCAAGACGATACCTGTCCATAGTCATAGCCAATGGAAGGATGTGATCTCTGCCTACACCGATAGGAAAAAGACGTGGCATTATGTCCGATAAAAAACCATTTACCTATACAAAACACGACGTCGGCAGCCACGGAGTCATGATTTATGGTCGCTTTCTAGAATTTATCCAACTAGGCACTGCACATAGCCCTAAACTCCTAAACCACAGCGCCATCTTAATATTCATATAAGGCAAATCGGGAGTTTATCTCAAAGGGATATCCAAAAGACGCTTTGAATCAAGTTCAACATCATCCCAAGGGATATTTTATTACCCTATAAGTCGTGTTGACAATGACATAAACAAACACATATATCACAGAGAAATAAAGATAACTCTCAACGGTATAATCGGCCACCGACCTAGGGGTGCGAATATTGTCACGCTTATTTTACATATACATAACGTATGTAAAATAAGGGCCGAGATTTCTGTTTTTTTTTAGGTTTTAAGTCAACCAAAAGGTCAATGTAAAATTCGCTCAGCTAGTGATAAACGATATTAACACTAGCTGAGCGAATTTTGTATAGGCCATTCTCGGATTTTTTAAATTTTCCCTGTTATATTTTTTTTTTTGGCTGAATGTGGTTGAAGCGGCCTGCTGCCCCTTTAACTCTGCCTATCCTTTCGGGGATTATGGCATTGAAGCGATTCAATGTAATTACCAGACTCGTATACCTGGATCATGGTCTAAGCGCACCCCAGCAAAGCACAAGACAGTGGGATGATTAGTGTCTCCCAGCCCTACCAATCGACCGGGACAGGCGGCAGTGTCAAGGGCGGGCCAAGAAGGTATTCCGATAGGGCGCGCGTGGACACGTAGGTATACGGAATTTTGCGAGAGCGACTGCTATTTGCAATTTAGTGATATTAATATCCTTTATAGACATATCAACTGAGGAGCGGTGGTAGCCTAATGGTAAGGACACTCACCACATAACCGAGGGGTGCGGGTTCAAACCTTTTCAATTTTTCAAATCTTTGTACGTATTTATACCACTAGCTCGGCGATGAGGGAAAACATCGTGATGGAACCTGCAAATTCAAACAACTTTGGATTTGTAATCACGATCCAAAAATTGTCTGGTTCCCCTATCCTAAATGTAATTACCAGACTCGCTAAATCCTGTATCATGGTCTAACCCCCCGGGTAAGGAAGAGGAAGGTAAGCTAGGAAGATAATGAAAGACATATCAACTGAAGTATTAATCTGAGCCTTGATGTTATTACTTGATCTTTTGATATGAAACCCTAAAGCATCTCCACAACAGAACTATGTAAACTGGATTCGAGTCCTGCTTTAGACAAATACTTATGCAATAAACGTGCTAATTTTTCGAGTCTCCATCTATCGAAATTTCTCCGTTATTTAGTATCTATAGAGTAAGGCTATTAATAAACGACAAACACTACGACTACGACAAAACACAATTATTTTTTTTTATATCAGAAGTATATCCAGTTGTTTAGCCAATCAGACTAACTAAATATTTTATTTGTGCTATGCTACTCATCTATTATCTTAGAAATTTCGCTTGATCCTCCTATTTAATTCTAGTGCATGCAAATGATGCAAACAACAGCGTCTTTGTGAACTCGACTTGGCGACTTGGGCGCACTGCCGTGCGGACGGCTAATGGCCCTTATTCTCGTAATGAGCGCGGCTAATCACTGCCCACTTGGCGCGCTTCCTAATAACATGCCGTTTTTCTGGCCCTCTCAAGCATCATTTCCTAAACTCAATAAGAGGAGGTGGAACGCCCACATTAGTTAGGGTTAGCGAAAAATCGTCTCTTTTCAGTTAACTCAAATGTCGATCCAAAAATGAAGAGACTATCTCTTCGTTGACTTTTTTACACCACTGAAGACGACAGACAAGCATATGGCCAGCCTTTTTCTTGTACTACTAAGACGACAGACATTAAGCATCCTGCCCACTTGATGTCTGAAAACAAAATCTAGCCACCATAGTAATAGTCACTACCAAAATTGCTTCAACTATCTTTTGCATCGTATATATTGTCACATACATTTACGTATAAGTATATAAAAAGCATCCAGTACTGACTGACTGATTAAACTACGCTACTCCGTGTTTAATGCGAGCCAAGTCATAGGCAAAAGATAGTTGACTGGCTCGATGGCTCATTCGGTAGTGACCCTGCCCCATGCGCATTGTGGGTTCGATCCCCACCCAGGACAAACATTCGTGTGAAAGTGTATGTTCTGTGTCTGGGTGTTTATATCCAATATATTTAAGTATATATTTGTAATACCACTGTTGATTTTTATCCGTAACACAAGTGCTTAAGCTACTTACCTCGGAGTCGGATCAATGTATGTGATATAGTCTAATATTAAAAAAAAAAAGTTGTACCTATTTAAGTTCATATACATTTAGTCATAGGCTCTTATTTTAGACATTACAGACAGGCACTTAAATTTTTATTTATCTGCACAGATTTATTTTAAAAGACGAAGATTCCCTTGTGGGCTTGTAATAGGTCGTCTTACCGAGGTTCACCGCGCCTACTGCGTTAGCTTGTATACTGCGCCCGCACATAAATACGACACAGTGTTCCTATTTAAATGTAAATTAGGTTCATACATTTGAAACGGAGTGGCTGTTATCCGGGGAGAAAGTAAGAAAATCGGTTTGTGTTTTTATTTTATTTATTTATGTGCGTAGGTACATTATGTTGGTATTACGATGTTTATATACGGTAGTCACGATTGCTTGTCGATTTGAAGATGTTTGAACACATTCTATTCTTTTTTTATAAACACTTGTCTTGACTACTTCTTAGAATGTTGTTCTTCATGTACCTACAGTTTCTAACTTAGGTTATAAAATTACAATTTAAACATTTTACTTTCGCAATCTTCTTCCGTGGACACTTGGACAATTTGGATTAAAAGCAATTGCGATTTGTATATGCGGTTCGCAATCTTACTAATCACACTCTACAAGTTAAATAAATGAATTTAGTTTAAATTAATATAATTAAAAGACAGGTGAACAACTTTTGATAAACTCAAATAATAACGATGACCGTTCCAATAATAAAAAAGACAATTAATAGACAACACAGATAAGAAACAAAAAACTTATAGGTCAGAATATGGAGCATGCTCCCCATAAGAAGCTCTAATTTCCTCAACGTAATGCCCAAGCAACCATGGTATAATTTAAGCATGTCGTCTTCTATGACCATCCGTCAAACCTTGGGGCTGTGTGCAAGTATGCTTTAGCCTTTTATATATTTTTACCTTTTTATACCTTTTTGTCTATGTTTTTGATAGCTATTGGTTATGCTTTTTTGATTGATTTATTACACTTTTTGTTTTACTATCAAAAGAACCAGCGCCTTTTATTCCGGTAGTTTAATAGGGCTCTAAATAGTTCCGGTGCATAATTAATTTAAAAACCCTTTGATTACATAATATATATCTTTGACAGCCCCGCAGGTATAATAGTTCAGAGTTCACGTCAAACGCAAGGCGCGCGTGTTTGTCGCCTCACACCGGGACAAATAGTTGTTGATGGAACAGGTGGTACCTTTGTTAATCCTGATTTACATAATACAACACCTGAAACTACTAACTTTGGAAACAGATTAATGTATAATTATAATGTTGTCAAATGTTCTGTTCATTTATAGGTATTCGTAAAATAAAAATTTACTTGTTTAATTCTCAAGTATTTTACTATTTCTCTTTGTCTTAATATAAAACTGGGTTAGCCAGCCGCTACGCTTATGTGGAATGCAGGATAAAAAGGAGTGTATCATTAAAGTCCAACTTGCCCTCTGATTTGTTCGCTTAGGAAACGTTTACGCTTTTATAATAAGTACTATTATTCTTCAAGAATCTACCGAAGGATCGAAGAAACTGATAATTTTAGCGAAATTGCAAATTCTACTTTTTGCCTCTCCTATACTCACTAAGAGCTCAATCTTACAATGTGAGAGTAACAAATACGTCCCGATTTAACCCACATAAGGGCCAGGAACAATGGTGATCATTGTCCGTAGGAACACAGTCGTTTATCTTACGTCTCAGTTGCAGAGCGTAAATTCTTGTTACTTAAAGGAAGGTGCTGCTTTCATCAAAATGGAAGGTTTGTTATTGATATTAACCGTCACTTGCACGCTTTCATAATTTTTTAGCTTGTCTAGACTAATATTGTAAAGAAGAAAGATTTAATTGCTTGTTTGTTTGTATTGAATAGACTCCGAAACTATTGGATCGATTTGAAAAATGTATACATGATGATAAAACTTCTTAAGATAACCTGGAACATAAACTACTGTTTAAATATAAAAAAAAATCAGCTTAAAATAAATAAATATATCAGCCTTAATCTACGCTCAACTAAACACGTAACCTGCAAGTCACGTGTCACGTCAAAACGCCGTATACATCCAAACACAAAATCTCTACTGCCATAATCCTTCCTATATATAAGGCCCATCATTATGCAGATCACGTAGCCACCGACTCGATGCAAATATGAACCTTATTTCCTTAGTTACAAGGTTTACCATACTACGTCAAACGATGACCGTTCTAACCCCTCTCTCCCGTTGTAATGACTTTATTTATTCAAATTACCACTTCGAGCTCTTTTTGAGAGGTGAGGTGACTTACAGGGTGTTTGATAAATGATATTACAAGTTGGGAGGGGATGAAATTGGCCATTTTGGGTTTGTAAGAAGATTTTTAAAGATATCTTTGTCACTACAAGCTGGAATATGTTTTACTATGCAATGCAATATCTACAAATACTTGTAGTATAAAAATACTACTTGCACAAAAAACGACTCTAACATGTAGTATATTTTCTTATAAAATAAATAAAATAAATATTAGGCTACATCACGTACGTTGATCTGACTCCGAGATAAGTTGTCTAAGCACTTGTGTTACAAATATCAGAATATAACAAATATATACTTGGTAAATATAGGATATTAATACCCAAACACAGAACAAACACAAGTATTCATCACACGAATGGTTGTCCTGGGTGGGGATCGAACCCACACTCTTGGCGCATATGGTAACAATTATGGATCTGAGCCACACCATTTGTATGGTCGAGCGTAGTGACGAAAGGTGTTAAGGCTTGCGGATATATTTTCGCAGCGTTGGTTAAAGGAATATCTCAACTTAACACTTATTCCACGACGCTGTAGAATTAATAGCAATGACGAGACACTTCTGTAGGGTCACTACCAAATACGCCATCGAGCCAGTCAAAAGCAAAATAATACTTATAAAAGCTTTTAAAAGAAGATCACAAAGAACTAAGAAACATTTACTCTTTTAAAAATACAAACTATGGCCATACTACACTTTAGAATGACATTAGGAAATTATACATCAATAAAACAAATTTTATTTTAGGTTGGGAACTTGGGATCGTAGTTCCATTTTTCTGTTTTTAAACGTTTGGCTTCTACTCGTGTTTAAATAATATAATCATTTTTGAAGTGATAATGTTAATAAAAAATAAAAAGATAGTAAACAGAATGAAAACAAATATGAACTAGAGAGAGAAATAAAAAAAAACAATAGTTATTAACACTTACTCAAGCGCAAAATTCATTTTCCCGCGCGATCTTTGCAGCTGCAGTCAAATTTGGACTTTACGCCATTTGTCACGTGGTACAATTCGGCGTGTCAGCCTCACATTCGGGCATTGTTCTACAATATGTTGGCGTTTTAACCATTGTTTACCAGACGGCAATGCCGGCAGAAACATGGATCGGGCGATTAAAAGTATTATTTATTTTAGAACTGCAAATTCTTTTTAGGGTTCCATTCCATAGACTAATTTTGACCCTTAAATTCCCACCTACTTGTCTCTCAGTTTCTCATAGCTTGATTATCTTCAAGACTGGATGAGAATTAGTAGAATAAAAAAAAGGACTTTTTTAACTCCCTCTGGTTGTTTAACAGTAATAGTGAGGAGTGAAAGTTTTATAGAATCCCTAACCTTTCTCTTACCGAGACAACAGGGTAAACAGCACTTTTAATTGCCATAGATTGTGCCGTTTAGTTCAAGCTTGGATAACCATAGCACCGGTTCTAGTTAGACGTTTCCACTATCATCAATCACTCATTCATCAATAATTTCTGTCCATACGCAAAGCAGCTACTAGATTAAATTACATAACCACAAGTGTGTAGATGTATGTAAAATAATGTATATTACATACAATAGCGGATGGTTTTAATAATCATGTAAAGACAAATTCACATCGAAAAGACATAATTTTTGATATGTTTACTGTTCATAGAAAAATACTGCTTTTTTTAAATCTCCAGTATGTATATTGTATGTACTTCATCGTTTATTTATTAACGGTGTACTACAGGGTCAATAAAAATGCCAGTCATGAAATTAAGCTCAAACCATGTAGGTATTAGTGCGTTAACTAAAGTTGTTAGTCTTAACATTATTTCAACATTCATTAAAACGTTTAAATATGTCAACACCAACAAATATCAAAGAGACATCATCTTTCAATATTTTCATCTGAATTTGCAAAACGCATCTTCTTCCGAAATCTCCGGCAATCAATTTGTCCCGCCGCAATGTTGTCAAGTCACCTCGCGCAAATTATGTCGACGCTGGCAACACTGCCGCTCGGGCTGTTAACTTTTTAGACGTTGCCCAGCTTTCAATAAGCCGACTTGTCATACAAAAAAGCTATTTATTAGATCCGCGGTAGAGCTGGCATTATAAGGTATATCGATATCTTATTTAGAAAGTTACAACAGTATTTCTATTTATCTACAATGTCACGGTCACGCTAATGTCAAGATTTTTTCATTCAATTAGTATGTTTGTTTCAATCAGCTGCTTAAACCTACTAAAATCGGTTGGTTGAACCTACATCCCGGTACACCTAGCTCACACACACATACTTTAGTATTTCCTTACTGATATTCTAAAAGAGAAAGTAGGTTGCTGTCTAGCCCAAGTGGTCTTCCGCTTCCTCGGCTGCAAAAGAAAAAGCTTGTAAATGAGTGAGCTTTCAAGATATAGATCAATTCTTCAAACTAACACACCAATTCCCTAACTGCAAACTAAGTTTATAAGTAAGCTTGTGCTATGGATACTACTTAACGGATAGACATACTTAAATACGTTTATAATCCATGACTCGAGTACAAATGTCCATGAACCCGCGACCCTTGAAATGAAATGAAATGAAATGAAATGAAATGATCTTTATTTACGTAGGCTCAAATAAGCACTTATAAATCGTCAGTACATACAAATGGAAATAAAATTTTACCACCGGATTCGGAAAGTAGCTTCTACCGAGAAGAACCGGCAAGAAACTCGATAGTTACTCTTTTCATCGCCAAATTTACAATAAGTATCAATAACAATTACCATATTCTTAAGCTACTATGTTATACAAATGTAAAAAAGTAAATATGTATAATAGCAATTACAAATATTTGTCACTTAAAAAATCTTCTATATTATAATAAGCCTTTCTCATAAGATGATCTTTAATGTGTAATTTAAATCTATTCATAGGCAGTTCAATAATATTGCCTGGTAGTTTGTTAAATAATTTTATACTTAACCCCCTAAATGAACTACTAGTCTTGTGAAGTCTTAGATACGGAACGGCAAGCCTGTGTTTATTTCGGGTGTTAAAATGGTGACAATCAGATTATTGAATAAAGTTATGAAAGTTCTTACGTACATACATAATACAGTCAAAGATGTATTGTGATGGCACGGTTAATATGTCAATTTCTTTGAACATATCTCTTAGCGAATCTCGAGGTTTCAGGCCATATATAGCTCGGATGGCCCTCTTCTGCAATACAAAAATAGTTTGTATGTCAGCAGCGGACCCCCATAACAAAAGGCCGTACGACATTACGCTATGAAAGTAACTGAAATAAACCAATCTCGCCGTCTCAATATCAGTCAAGAGTCGTATTTTCCTAACTGCGTATGCTGCTGAGCTGAGTCTTCCAGCCAAAGCCGTAATATGAGGGCTCCATTGCAGCTTGGAATCGATAGTGATTCCAAGAAAAACTGTAGAATGAATGATTTCAATAGGTTCATCATTCATGCATATCTTAGTGTTTACTTGTCTTACATTGGGCATTGAAAATTTAATACATTTCGTTTTCTTTGAATTTAATAAAAGACTGTTTGTAGTAAACCAATGAAGTACTTGTGAGAGAGTATTATTTACGTCGTCAAAATTTGTTTTTTTTCGGTCAACTCTAAAAATCAAAGATGTGTCATCGGCAAACAATACTATCTCACATAAATCTTTTGTATAATATGGAAGGTCGTTTATATAGATTAGGAAAAGCAAAGGTCCTAATATCGAGCCTTGGGGCACTCCCATAGATAAAGAAGCGCCAGAAGAATCAGTTCCGTTGATGTTGATTTTCTGTATTCTGTCAGTTAGGTACGACTGAATCAAGCCAAGCGAGTTATTCATAACACCATAGTGCCGTAACTTCATCAGCAACGTTTGGTGGTCGACGCAATCAAAAGCTTTTGACAGATCGCAGAAAACTCCTATAGCGTCCTGCTTGTTTTCCCATGCGTCAAAAATATGACTGACGAGGGCTACTCCTGCATCAGTGGTAGATTTTCCTTTAGAAAAACCGTATTGTTTATCATGTAATAGCTTATTATTTTCAAAATGAGCTATTAACTGGGTGAATATAATTTTTTCGAATATCTTACTAAAAGCAGGTAGTATAGATATAGGTCTGAAGTTGGTTGGGTCACTTTTATCACCTGATTTATACAATGGAATGACTTTGCTTAGTTTCATTAAATTGGGAAATTGGCCTACATCAATACATTTATTAAACATGAAAGCTAAATATGGTGCAACGTGGTGAATTATATTTTTTAGAATATCAACTGAGATGCCCCAGAGATCTTCAGTTTTCTTAATGTTTAAAAGTTTAAAATGTTTCAAAACTACCCCAGAATCAATATGTGTAAAACTAAAAATAGTTTTACATTCATTCACTTTTGACTTCAGAAGGGAGTCAGCAAGACGCGGGCAGGAGTTTAGACTGCTTGTCGTTGTGAGTGGGATGTTAGAGAAGAAAGATTCAAATACATTGGCCACATCAGCATCAGAATGAAAACAAATACCATCAATATTAAGAGAGATCTAGTTAAGTTTCGGGAGCCGGGCGAAGGTTTTTTAAAAAGACAAATTAAATTAAAAATTAAAATATATTGAGTAATAGGTGTACATCGATTCGGAGATGATTAATTACTGAAGACAAACCTTAAACATAAGCCCTGCCGTTGAGATCGAAACGGCAGCGTCTACAAAAAACATATCAGCTAAAAAGATGAGCTTGCCCTTAATAATGCTGAGCTAGCCCTTAATCTAAGACAGAGGGTTGAGGGGGTTCCATAACTCCTCCCTCCCTAAGAGTGAATTCATCGGATTGACCATTTTTAATGTTTTTCCGATGATTTCGCTTATACATTAATTTAATAATTTTTTTACGGAAAACACACAAGGGAAATAATATAAAACACAATATCGCTACACTTAAGGTAAAATATCCTAAATTAACACTGAAATAAACATCGTCTCTATCGCTTAGAACAGTTTCCACTTCCGCACTATTCCTCAACGCGTATGCCATGTACTTTATTTCGTCCAGATTGATTCCCTTCATATTAAGTGCGCGTGCACTTGATAGATTCAAGTGACTATGCATTTCTGGTAGGATTATAATTGGGACTGGCTCTATTGTATCTGCAGACTCGTAGACGTGATGATTCATACGTTGTCCGTGGACTTCCAGATTGCAGGGTTCATCTATCGTTACAATGTAAGTCCCGAAAATAGGCTGCTTTCTAGCTTGATCACTCCCATCACATTGACTTGTCAACGTAGTATGTAATCGGCTATACAAAATCCAGCTATCGTCGTTTATTCTCTGGATCCTTACTTCCTCGAGCTGAATCTGACGCTGGTGACAGTGGCTAAGGGTATCGTCAAACTCCATAAGCTGCTCCACACAACTAGGCTCATGTAAGAGGGCCTGGTTGTCAGCTGCACACAGGAAATGGTCGCCGTTGGCGAGCGAGCGGCATGGCTTTGCAATTGGTAAGTAATTAGACTTTCTCGCCAAAAGGTAAGGGAATTCAGGAAAAATGGATACAGTAGAGTTCTGTGAC
The DNA here is from genome assembly GCA_951394215.1 of Glyphodes perspectalis. Taxonomy (NCBI): domain Eukaryota; kingdom Metazoa; phylum Arthropoda; class Insecta; order Lepidoptera; family Crambidae; genus Glyphodes; species Glyphodes perspectalis. Next base: position 4,039,527 of record OX596220.1, read on the forward strand.
TCGTGGAAAATTGGTACAGAGTATATTTTATAATAACTATATGTGTAATTATCTGTTAATGGAATCTCCATTATAAATACTATCTGGTCCTTTTTTATGTAAGATTTCACAGAGATAATCTCTTCTAATTTTAACAAGTTATCAACAGTAGGCAAGTACATAAGGTTTGCAGATTGAGCTATTGATTTCAAATGCTTTAACAATTCTTTGGAGTCGATAAGAGATTGGTGTAATATTGATAATTTACTTAAAGCTAATGCGGTCTCGATTTCACTTAATCGAATATAAATAGTGCGAAAACTACTTATGAATATATTGAAAAATCCTAGCACCTGCGTAGAAATTAACCAATCGTCTTGTTTAGAGTTTAACATAGTCTCAATTGCATTCAAACGTTTTTCAAATAAAATAGAATTGTTATACATTATTTCAGTGGTATTAATAAAAGTGTCGAACATTTGGGAGACCAAAGTGATTTTTTTTGTTAAAAGTATTTGATTTCTTTTTAATTTAAATATAAGGTTATCGTATCTTACTGCATCTTTATGATCCAGATTACCTGTGATAATTTTTATAATAGAACCCAAAGGATTAATAAGGCCGCGCCGTTGTCGCCGAGGAACGAGTTGCTGATATTTATTGATTGTTATATTGCGAATGAATTCGGTATGTGTTCTTATACTTATGTATTCTTGATGATTGGGATTATTATAGTCTATTAAGCTATTAAATTGTTTAAATGTGATTGTTACATGATTTAAATCTTCAAAAATTCTCTCTAAATTTATAACCTTAATTATAGTCCAATGGTCGATTTGAAAGGAGGCTTGACCTTCCCTTATTGGCAGTATTCCTGGATTTTCTTTAAGTGATTGCAGATGAAGGGCCAGCACCGGCGTCACGATCAGAATACTCCACCTGTGGAGGACGTTTAATATTTTTAATGGGGGCCTTAGTATTCCTATCGCCCACTTTGATTGGAACTACGTTTCTTTCTACCTTACCTACAACTTTGGCTTTATCGTATCTAGGTTTGTCCTTGCTTTTTCTTTTATTAACTCCCTTTACGAAAACTGTTTTACCTTCCTTAAACTCAATCTCACCTTCACCGCCTCTTCCTTTTCTTATTTTTTCTTTATTTAAAACCATATTTTCTGCTAAGTGTTGATATAAGAATTTTGTTCGCTTGCCATGATCTTTTACTAACTGTTGTAAGTAAGTTTTCTCAAAATCAATATTGTATGGAGTTTCACTGTCAGTATGTCCGAAAACGACCTCAAACGGAGTAAGTCCCGTAACGGAGTGAATCGTATGATTGTACGCCATTACAGAATACGTCATAACGGACGCTGCATCGGTACATTTGCGTTCATACTTCGCTAGCCTGTAAATTTCTACAATAGTAGAGTGGAATCGTTCAATTAGACCCATCGAATTTGGGTTATTTGGCGTGCCTATATGGAGTTGTATTTTATGCAAGTTAAGGAATTCTTTTAGCAACTCGTTATTAAATTCAGTGCCCGAATCTGAACTTATTTTCTTAGGGATCCCATAAAAAGAAAAATATTTCATAAGGGCCCGTATTACTTCTGGAGTGGTTTTGTTACTTATTTCTATACACTGTCCTAATTTACTAAATGAATCAATTAAGGTTAAATAAATTTTAGTTTCTATAGAGAAAAGGTCTATAAAAAGTTCTTGAAAAGGGGCATCTTGTGTTTGACTAAGTTGTAAAAGAGGTTTGATAGGTTTCCTATCATACTTCATTTTACGGCACGCTTCGCATGCGTTAATTATGGCGGTGACGGTTTCTTGCATATTGCTCCAGAAATAATTCCTACGGAGTCTAACTAAGGTTTCCTTTATACCACGGTGGCACGTCTTCCCTTCATGGTATTTAAGAACAATTGCTCTCTGTTCGCCTTCGTCTTCAACACTCACCACTCGCTCAGTGCACTCATACAATTGTACCATATCTTTTTTGAATAACTGTATTACTAAATTACTAAATTGCTTGCGATGCTCATCGTGTTCAAAATATATAAAATATTTGAGTTTGGGCCTAATATAACGCTTCAAAAAATCTTTGACTAACTCAGGGTTATCTGTAGGCAAAAATACTTCTAAGATCTTTTGTCTCACCTTAGAGATGTCACGAACTTGCATATCATTTTTATGCCAAAAGAAAACTAAAATTTGATTGGGTTTCGTATCAATAGCCTCGTGTAATATTGGGATTCCTGATGATTCTAAATCTATGGCTGAATGAATTGTCTGTGATTTGCTACTGGCTTCCGAAGGTGACCTAATCGGATATCGTTGCTCAATTCCGGAATTTGATGAATTAGATATAGTAATCGGACTTATAGAAGTAGTTCTACTTAAGTCGGAAATTGTTATAGTTGAAGAATCGTGTCGTCCTACCTTTCTTTCAGCTAAATTTTCTATTTCTTTAATTACATCGCTTAAATGGTCTTTAAGTTTTTGTTCTTTCTCGTCTACATTAACTTTCATTGATTGCCCTTCATCATCTGAATCTAAAGCGTTAATCTTTATCCGAGACAGAGCATCAGCATTAGTATTCTGTTTACCGTTTTTGTAAATGATCTCAAAGTCAAAATCTTGTAGACGTAACCTCCAGCGCGTAAGCTTGCTATTAGGATCTTTTAAAGAATTAAGCCACGCCAAGGGCCGATGATCGGTATATATATAGAACTTTCGTCCGTATAGGTATGGTCGGAAGTGTTTGGTTGCCCAAATGATGGCCAGTAACTCTCTCTCAATTGTACTATACCGAGACTCGGTATCACTTAAGGTACGGCTTGCGTATGCAACTGGTCGATCACTGCCAATCGTACCCTGGGATAAGACTGCGCCTAAGGCTACACCTGATGCGTCTGTGGTTAATATGAATGGTTTTTCATAGTCGGGGTATTGTAACAACGGTGCATGTGTTAAGAGTTCTTTACATTTATTAAAAGCATCGGTATATTTTTGGTCAATAATTATTTTATTTCGTTTCCTTAAGCAAGATGTTAATGGTTGAGTAATTTTAGCAAAATCTTGAATGAAACGTCTGTAGTAACCTACAAGGCCAAGGAAACTCTTTATTTCCGTTGTGGTTTTGGGTAGAGGAAAATCAAGGACTGCTTGTATTTTGTCATCGTTTGGCTTAAGGCCATCTTTTGTGATAGTATGACCCAGATAGAGCACTTCTTTTCGAAGAAACTCGGATTTATCAAGTTGTACCTTCAAATTTGTTTTTCTAAGTCTGTCAAAAACTGCTCTTAAATTTTGTAAATGTTCGTCTAGGCTACTGGAATAGATAATAATGTCATCGAGGTAAACCATGCAGTGTAAACCCTGTAGTCCCCTCAACACATTGTCCATAGCCCTTTGAAAGGTGGCTGGCGCCGTTTTTAGCCCAAACGGCATCCGAAGAAACTCGTAGTGGCCATTCTGAGTACTAAATGCAGTCTTATGTCTGTCGGCCTTTTCGGTTTCAATTTGGTGATACCCACTGGCTAAATCTATAGTGCTAAAGTATGTACTTTTTCCTAATTTATCGAATAAATCTGTGATATTTGGCAGCGGGTATTTATCATCAACCGTAATATCATTCAACCGTCGGTAATCTACTACCATCCTATATTTTGTTTCACCAGACGCATCCATTTTTTTTGATACCAGATGCACTGGTGCACTCCAAGGTGAATGTGACTCTTTAACAACATTATTTTGTAATAATTTTTTTACTTGTTCATTTATTTCGTTTTGTTGAACCGGGGCCTGTCTATAAGGTTTAACATATATGGGATCCTCATTTTTAGTGCGTATGTGGTGCTTGACTTGATTTGTAAATGTTAATGGTAATTGGTCGCAATAGAAAATGTCTTTAAATTCATGACAAAGTTGATAAATTTTTTCACGCTCTTCATCATTAGTGTGGTCTAACCTTAATTTAACCAAGTTTTCCTCTAATAAGTTAGTCGTTTCTATGTCATTAAATGTTTCAGTCATGTTCAAGTTACATTCTATCTGATTTAATTCTACTAATGTAAAAGGCTGTGTTATTGTCAGAGTCATATGTTCGTCTAAAGTGTTTTGAATCACTGTAGAAGCATAACCATTTTTACAGTTTATTAACGCGCTAGGCATTCGTACCCCGCTTGTAAATTCCCTAAATTCAAGGATAGCATCGCCAGAGTGCTGATTAACAGGCACTTTAACTCGCTGTTCTGTTCGCGGAGCTATATCGATTACATAATTGAGGTTGTTATTAATTATTGGTATACTAGCCGTTTTAGTTTGTAATATCTGATTTTTTAAATCGATTACGGCATCTAATTGTTGTAAAAGATCGTTCCCAATAAGTCCCTCATATCTAGCGTCGACGTCATAAACGTAAAATTTATGACATTCCGTGGAATTAAATGTAGGCAAAAGTGGTATTGTGATAGTTTCGTCATGTATACTTGACGCATGAGTACTGACTACCTGAAACGGTTCCTTTTGAATAAACTGATCAAAGTATTGATATGCTATGCGCGGACTGAAAAATGATCTCATACTCCCGGTATCGATCATCATTTTAGCATCTATTTCCTCTATGTATATGTAAGGCAATTTAAGATTTGGATCGCAATTTATATTTATTATTTCTTTTTCGCCTTTTGTATCGAGGCTCCTTCGCAAAAATCCTGAGGGGCATCAATTTGTTCGGACTCGTCAACGTATTCCTCTGTCGGCAATACATTGTGTTCCTCTTCCAATGGATAAAACTCATGGTCATAGTCTTCCTGGTCGGGATAATAATATTGTTCCTCATCAATCAGGGATATTTCGTTTAACCTAAAACCCGGTAGTGGCTTATGGGGTGCTGTCCTCATAGACACATCTGTGAGTTGCATCTGAGGTGGTTGCACCTGAGGTGGGGTGTACCCGAATTGCTGTTGCGGTTTTTGCCCAAATTGTAGAGGCGGTCTATAGCCAAACTGCTGTGGGGGCCTATAGCCAAACTGCTGCGGAGGCTTATAGCCGAACTGCTGTGGAGGCTTATAGCCGAAATGTTGTGGGGGCTTATAGCCAAACTGTTGCGGGGGCTTATAGCCGAACTGTTGTGGGGGCTTATAGCCGAATTGTTGTGACTGACCTTGATACTGAGGAATTTTAAATTGAGTGTTTTGGGGTATGCCGAATTTAAACTGTGGTGTGTTTTGTAAAATGGGCCTAAAACCATTGAATTGCGGTAAAGATCCTCCAAGTTTTGAACCTTGTGACGGAACTAAGCTTGAACTTGGTGTTGGCCTTGAGCATTGCCCATGGATACGGTTACGCATATTGTATTGTTCAAGGAAATTCATTTCCTCAAGGACGATGCTTAGAGCAGATTCTAAAGTATCTGGTGTCTTAAGTCTTACTATGCGCACCAAATTTTCAGGGAGATTATACAAAAACACATTCAGAGCTGTATTGTTATAAATAATTAACTTTGCACGTTTTAATTCCGCGTCGCGATTAATATTCACTTTCGAAATCAATAAAGATCGAACACTTTGGATTCTATTGCAAAAGTCTAAATAACTTTCGCCAGTTTTTATTTTTAAAGATTCTAATTCAATACTTATACACGCTTCACTTCTCGGATCTCCGAAATGCCGCTGTAATAATTCTTTAAGTTCAGACCAAGCCAAAACATCCTCTTGTTCTGATAAAAGCGACGCTGCATTCTCGGTAAGTCTGCTCGTTATCGCATGATACACGTATAAGTTTTGTTGTTCGCTACCTCTATATTTATTAATAATATATTCACATTTACTTATAAAAAGATTTAAATGTTTTTTATCACCGTTAAATAGTGGAATTAATCTAAGCATCTCATTAGGAATCACAACTATAGGCTCCGGATTAGCCATTGTTATAGAGTAATGTGAAATTCAGAGAATGCAACGACACAACGCAATTATTTAACTTATTTTATTAAAATACACACACAATAATCATATAGAACACTGAGTAAAGGCACATATATTGTTATAATTCGTTACAATTAAAATTAGAAAAATATAAAATGTAAAAATTAGGAAAAATGTCTATTTCCACAAAAACTTTAACTTAATATTACTTTAAAACATATTACTTTTAAATTTACTTCAGGCAATTAGATTTTATGAACACAATTTTTTACATTTATTTTTAAGTCAAAATAATTTCAATTATTAATATTTCTCTGTCTTCGAGAGTAGTCTGTAAAAATTCTATTTTTAGATACAAACAATGAGACCAGATAAAAGTTCATACATAGTGGCCTTATAACGTTATAGTGAGCGAAGTCTAATCTCAAAATAACACATGTCTTTTCACAACTATTTAAATTAAAATTGAGGAGGGTGAGGGAAAGGATTGGCGAAAAGTCGTACTCACCAGCCTGCCATAACACCCATTCTCAGCTTTTCCTTGCCCGATTCTTAACAGAATTTATTTGGTTCGACGGACTTTTCTTATTTCGCGTGAATTTTCTTATTATAATTTGGTGAATTTAGACACCCGCGAAAAACACGGAAAACTCGCGAAAAATCCGCTCCGGCTGCGCCAGTTAAGTTTCGGGAGCCGGGCGAAGGTTTTTTAAAAAGACAAATTAAATTAAAAATTAAAATATATTGAGTAATAGGTGTACATCGATTCGGAGATGATTAATTACTGAAGACAAACCTTAAACATAAGCCCTGCCGTTGAGATCGAAACGGCAGCGTCTACAAAAAACATATCAGCTAAAAAGATGAGCTTGCCCTTAATAATGCTGAGCTAGCCCTTAATCTAAGACAGAGGGTTGAGGGGGTTCCATAACTATCTTGTTGTCTTGTGTTTTATTTTTACAAGTCTCTTTATTTATGATTTTCCATGTTGCCTTACTTTTATTGGCAGCTGATATAATTTTTCCTTTTAAATAACTAGATTTAGCAATTGCACAAACCTTCTTAAATAACTTAGAGTAATTCCTAACATACTCTATCAATGAAGGATCATTAGAGTTTGCCTTCATATCATAAAGTTCATATAATCTTCTTCTACTTTTATAAATACCAACAGTTGCCCATTCACAGAATTTTGTCTTTGAATTATAGACCATTTTGGTTTTTTTCGGAAAAGCGTCATTAAATTCTTTTTCAACAACATTGAAAAACTTTTCATACATGTTATCTACTTTTGTATAATTAAAGTTATGTGCAAATATTCTATTACGAATATTTTCGGAGAATTTTTCAATCCGAGATGCAGTGATTGGTCTATATACAATGCTTGACGAAGACAGCACATCTCGGTGCTCGAAAGCCGCTATTTGGCCAGTATGGTCTGAATTTACAATGTTTATAATAGATTTTTTTTTGTACAATGCAATTACAGAAAATATTATCTATACATGTAGATGATGTGTGAGTCACTCGTGTTGGTTCGTTAAAAAGGTTGTTTAAATTGAAAGATTTAAAAAGATTCAGAAACCTAACAGAGTCTTGTGTATTATCTAAAATATTGACATTAAAGTCCCCACACACAATAATTTTTTTGCTACATGTACTAACTTTCCTCAATACTTCTTCCATTACAGATTCAAAGATAAAAAGACTAGCAGAAGGGGGTCTATACACACATATAATAACATGATGCTCTATTTCTACACATGAAATTTCTATAATGCGTTCCATTGAGAGCGAAACAATATCCTTACGTTCCTTAAATTTTATTGAGTTTCGCAGTAAAATAAGCGATCCGCCTCTAATTGCGGAGCTTCGAGTAAATGCGCTAGTTGCCTTAGTTTAATGCCTTAGTTTCGTAGTCAGGTTCTCTGACCACTTGACCAAACGGGCCTATCAAAACAACTGTCCTGTATAAAACCACAATACACATAAGCAACTATCGATATACTTACATATACACAAAGGCACATCCCTATGTTCAGAGCTCTTATCCGCGCGGATGCGGCCACAGTCTTGATAGATCACTTGCGGAAAATGCGGGCTGTACATAAGCACTTGTATGTACGCTGCAGGACAAGTGCGGGATACGGTAATGGCCGGAATGTCGGGGCTCAAATTTTGTTACAAGTCTAATAAAAAAACGAAAACCTCCTGTTTTGTTTTTTTCGTACTTAACATTTAAGAATTAATTTTAGATAAATTATATACTTCTGTTCTGGATCTCATAGATAATGCACCTTGTCTAGCATGTCGTAAAAGGTGACTGAAAGTGTATTGAGTAGTGGGCTTATGATAGCTCATCGCCTACATAATATGGGACGGGCTATGAATGTAATTTAAGTAACTTATCGCTCGTTGAAATCTGCCTACCCCTTCGGCAACTGCATGCGCGTTAGTATGTAAATAAAATTCGACTCATTCAAGTCTTGGTATTTGAATATTTATTCGTTACGTCGCCAAATTAAATCAAAATATTTTTGCTACAATGTTTACTGTACACATTTAATTTGATTTAAGTAATATTAGAACATCTTAAAATATTTTAATTCTCATTAAAATTAAACCGAAATGAACGAATGATTTACTGATGAATAATACTCAAACAGTGACTTAGGATTGTTATTATCACAAAACTATTTTAAAGTTTACCGGTAACGTGCTGGGGTAAGGCAAACCATGCTTAGGACAGCATATAAAACACTTGCTTTTGACGTTAATGGCTAGAAAGGAAATTTAGCGATATCGGCAACGGGATACTTAGCTGTATTACAGACGAATTAATTACAACCCTAGCGATACGAATAAAACATTTTTTGTCTCGTCCCATGTTAGTCTGGGACTTGAAAAGAATGTGCCAACTGTGTAGCCTAGCATGTCGTAAAAAGCAGGACAGGGCAGTTAGGGTGTATCTGGTGTTACGTTCTTTATAAAAAAAGTTGCTTGCTCGTAGCCACTCGTTACTGTTATTGTATAATTTTTCATTAAACCCAGTTTTAGTTTTGGCTAACAGTGGCTAAAGCGCTGCAATCATATCCTACCTCATATACATTGTTTACTTCGGTTTCGACTGGAGATCGTCACTCATATTTATATAATGACCAAACCCTAATGTATTTCGAAATTTTATCGCAACCATAACAACTCAATAAGCTATAAATTCAATGACCTGGCTATTTACATCTTTGTAAACGACCAGGCTGAAGCCAATTTAGGGAAGTCGTGTCCCCAATTTGACCCGACCGGTAAACGACGTTGGGTGTACGTCGCCAGAAGAAAAGGTGGAAAGTAGATTGCATCCACATAATGTGATGTGGTTTCAACATAGCAACAGAGGTGGCATATACATACATACTATCACACCTACAATCCCCGAAGGAGTAGGCACAGTTTAAGTAGGAAGATTATTTTACTCTTGGATAGAAAAATAATTGAGTTCTATTAGTTGGAAAACTGTGAAAAAGTAATACCTAACTTGTCGCCTATGCAATCCTAAACCAAATAAACCATTAGTCGCCTTTTAGAACACGCTAAGCAAGAAACACATTGAATTCAAATTCAAAATATCTTTATTTATATAGGCTTCAAGAAAGCACTTATAAATAGTCAATATACAAAAAAAAGAACAAATATACTACCACCGGTTCGGAAGGTAGAATCTATCGAGAAAAAACCGGCAAGAAACTCGATAGTTACTCTTTTAAATGCCAAGTCGATACATTAATAAATTATTAATGCTCAAGAATAATTATTTTACAATTTTTGGGTCCATTTGATATAATTTACGATTTTTATTACCAAATGCAGGCTTTATTTTGTCCACAGTTCGATAAATATTATTCTCAACACAAACAATATCTCAGACAGAGGCTAGCATATTCAAATTCCACGAAGAGTGTTTCTAAGCTCTCCATTCCCACAAAAGTTTACATTACCGTTCTCTCAAAACATCGACAGAATTAATTGAGCCCGCAAGAGCGTATATTTTTTGACACAAATAAATAAAACGAGATCTAGTATGTTAAGAGCCTCCATTCCAAATTTGGGTCAGCGTATTGAACAGGAACCCCTCCGTCGCCCTCGAATAAAATCCACTCCAATTTGAATAAGCTGTGGATATACTTGATTTATGTCTGGAGCCCTGTGACGGATCCTGTGTCATTTGGCATGCAAAAACGCTATGGACAAGGGTGAGTAGAACTCGCCCACTAAGGACAGGTTTTATAGAGTAAATGACATCGCTTATCAATTAGGTAGTATGCTTTTTTATGATTTGTAAGTACGTAATCAATAAACCATTTTTATTTATTTAATGTTTCGATGGATTTTGAATTATTGCTAAAGCTTTTGTTACGTCATTTTATAACTGCCAGATAGAAACTGCCAAGGTGTGAATAGAAGTATATTTACAATAGGTACTATCAAAATAAAATTAGAATTGTAAACTTGAATACAAAAAAATTAAAAGGTGTAAAGAGTATTCATATAAAAATAATGAGGTCATCATGTCGACAACAATAATTAATTAATGATTTTAAAACTTAAAAATAAAAAATTGTCTCATGTTGTTGTGTAATAATAAAAATATGGGCAAAATTTATAATCGTCATTTTTTTGCTTGAATTTGCAGTTTTGCAGACTTTAGTACTTATTTATAAGTATTTTAGTATTGGCTATCATAATTTCAAGAGGTTTCAGCCCTACGCGGAGACAGACGGAGTGACAATAAAATGGTTCCTTTTTCCTTATAAGGAGCATGACCCTAAAAACAAATCATTAAGACCTTAATGTGAGCGGGGATTGGTGGAATGAATTGATGCGATACGCATTGCAGACTAATTATTGTTTTCAACTGTTATACATCTTTATATTATTATCATTGCGTTGAGAAAGTTTCAATTCGTATAAAATACGGAGACGTGGCTTATTTGCGAATGGTTTTGTTCAATTACCTAAGAGGGCGTACATGTAATTTTTCAATCATGACGTATCGTTAGGAACCTGCATATTTAGAGCATTGTGATTAGCTTTATCTGGTTTCATAAAATTATCTAGAATAGAAGTCAAAGCGGACACTTACATACAAGAAACGAAACATAATGCTAAGAAAATATATAATTGCAATGACATACAAAATAAAAACATTTCAGTCTAGGCATACTATCGTATGTCAAAAAATCAATATGGCGTCTGATACATACGTGAAATGTCAAAAATAGTTTAAAAAGGGACGGACTTTCCGCTCAATTTTATTTCATCTTGTAAGAGTAAAATGCTGAACAACCAACCTATACCAAAAGTCAGCGAATCAATCAGATCATCCCTTTTTATTCGAATCGGGGTTATTGTCAGCGCGACAAAGGCTGTTTATCCAATTCGGCATTATGGCGTGTTGTCATTCATCATATTTACGGCCGTTCCACCTCTCAGAGGACAAGAATATATGACTTTACCTACACAAGGAAGTGCGGCAGCTAAGTTCGGTTATAAGGCAAAATATAAATAGTTCTTATTTTAATTAGACGATGGTTCGTTTGTTTCACATATCCAGCGATTCATCACTTGTTTCTTTGTTGTGTTTTACAAGCATTGGCTTAGTATAGACAATCTTAAAAAGTTTACAGATTAAATGGTGTTACGGAAATCTTTTATGCGGAAAAAACAACAAAGTTGTGCCTTCACAAAACTTCAACAGCTTACTAAAATGTAAAATCTACTATTACGTTTACACTTTTTGCTATTGTTTTAGCTACGAAATCTTGGCTTAAAAAGTTATTCCTATTGAATGATATTCTTTTGCAAAGTCTTGTAAATTACAACCTTTAGTCAGATAGTAACAGTCAGGTAAGTAACGAAAAATAAGATATCACTGACTTCGTAACTACGTATAATTGTATTTCTTATCCATAAATGGTAAGTGAACAAATATTAAGTTAAGTTACATTTCGTTACTAGTAACTGCCTAATATAAAAAAAAAAAAAAAAAAACACGTACTAGATTCAGTTCGTGTATGATTTATTTTTAATTTTCTACGTATAACTTTTTTTAACTTACAAATACCCAAAATATATAACGTTTAATAGGATATTAAACTTAAGGAACGTCTATACTGTACAGAACTTGGCTATTATTTCCCGGTCCTCTTTCGAGATCTCATACCGTGTTGTACTGCTGCTGGTCCGTTCCCACGGTCCGCGCTCCCACTGTCAAACTCATAAAAGCACCCTAAAATGGGATAACTTAAGTGAAATAACTTCGTCCGTCCAAGTTTATATGTTTCTTTACTGCGAGTAAAACTATGTGGAAACTCTATTACTTGGTCAGCGGAGCCTAACGCTAGGTATTTTGTACGTTGCAGTAAAACTTCGTCAGCCATTTTATCAAAGGGCTTAATGAAAACGGTTCTATCGTTTTTGATTCAAGTTTGAATTTAAAAATATTTTTGATAAGTATCTGAATCTTCGGATGTAACAACCGTAGTATTGTAAATAAACATACATAGATACATATCATCAGGCCAGCTATATGCACATTTAGCCAAAAATAAGATTAAGTTAGGTTAGATGAAAAATTGTGTAAAAATTGTGACAAGTGGCTAGCTAGTCGCCTACATAACCATATAATGTCCTCCTAACCGATATTAGTCTCGGCGGCCAAACTCAACGAGGACTAGCTAACTACGCAAGATATATTATAGTGCACAAGAGTGCGCGCAAACGCAGCTGCCCTCTCTATTCCTTAACTGTCATAGTCCGGTGAGATGGCAATTCGACATGACCGGAGAGAAATCAGGCGCAGGGTGATTAAACCGTCAACTTCCGGACTACGGGTTGTTACTAAGTAATTTAAATATTAAAATATTCAGCCACAAATTTTTCCCGACCCGGGATTTGAACCCGGGACCTCTTGGTCCTTCGGCGGTGCATGCTACCGCTAGATCAACGAGGCAGAACAATCATATACCCTACACCTAACAATCCATTCGATTAGTCGCCTTTTACAAAATACATTCTTTTCGAGTCCCAGACCGATATGAAATATAAAAAAAGCATGTTTAAACAAACCAGACCATTAAACCGCTCATTGACGTTGGCTAGTCGCGTGTAAACAATATTTATTAATTAATAACGCCTTACTGACGCATCCACGACGTCAAAGCTCGTTAATCATTGGCGCGAAAAAATCAACCTGATCCTTGCAATATGATCTCTTTGGCAGATTGAGTGTTACGGCGACCATAGATATTAATTCACTGGATACAGTAGTATTTTAATAGACCTTACAAAATAAAAAGTAAATAATTAACATGAGCAGAATTGATTTTTGGATAGTTATGGTTTAAGGGGCTTATCGGTCTTTTGACTTTGCATACGGTGTGTATGTGTCGGCGACAAGCTAGCCACTTGTCACAACATTAAATTTTTTTTTTTAATCTTTATTTTGCAGTCCAGTTTAAATTTTTTGCCGGAATTTGTTTAAAGGGGCTTGCTGCTTCTTTGACTCTGCTTACCCCTTCAAAAATTATGGGCGGGCTGTTAGGTATGTATAGATATTAATAGTTCAAATCATTAAATACAGACAAAAATATATAACGCCAGGTAAGCATGTATTTCGACGCTATTAGCTTTTCGGTTCTCTCTGCCTACCCCGCTAGGGAAGTGGCGTGAAGTTTAGTTAGTTAGTTAGTTAGGTTTTGAAAAAATACTTTTTCTTTACCCAGTATTTTTAGGCCAAGACTTCCACTTGCCGAAACTGTATAAAAAAGCACGCATTAGAACACCGACTTCTGTTAAGATCACATTAACAACTTCAGTTACGGTAATCCTCTAAGGCAGAACACATCCAGAGATGTAGATTTTGTAGGTATATGACGCGATATATCACAGCGGGACAAAAACTCGGCACAGAGGTTAGCGGGTTCGACGTCATTCATCATGGGCGGCGGTGCGTCCGTGACGTAACACATAATGATGTGAACAAGAAAAAGAGTCAAGTGTGAGTCGGATTGCATAAAAAACACGTATTTATTATTTATTATAGTACCTATGTATGTATGTATGAATACGGTTGTGCTACGTAATTAAAATATTTTTTAAGTATTTTAAATCTCTTATTCTAGTAAATAGACCCTTACTTTAGTTTTGTTTGAACAAACTTATGGCTCTAAATACTCCTCATGGTGGTGTAAAAAGATATCAGTTTTTCTATTATAAAATTCAGTGTCCATTCTTTGATAAAAATAGCTATGATAATATTATATAAAACCCCAAATGAAATCACACAAATCCTTCACAAAATAAACGCAACGCATTTTTTCTACTTTTATTTACACTCACTGATTGTATTGTCACTTTATGCATCGGCTAACACCGCGAGATATTTTAACTCGTATTCTATCGGATTCCAATTAAGTTAGTTAAAAATATTCCGAATCTACAATATTTTTATATGTCCTATTATAAAATTATTGCGCATAGTTTTGATAAAAAGAGTTTTGTTCACAGTTCCGACAAGCTTTTTATGAAATTTTTATTTGCATCACAATATTTTAAATTTTTCTATTGTGTTTTTAACGGCTATGTTTTTCACAATTTTCATCTTACTCAACATAGTTTTATTTTTGGCTAAATGTGGTTTAATTAAACTGTGAGTGTAATAATATGTAAATAAATCAATTTTATAAATTCTCCAGACTGACACACCCATTCCCTAGATCCAAACTAGGCTTGTGCTTGTGCTATGGATACCAGGCTAACGGATAGACATACATAAATACGTTTATAAACATCAATAGCTTGAGTACAATTGTCCATGTTCATCATACGAAACATTTGCCCCTAGTGGGATTCGAACCCGCGGCCCTTGGTTTCGTGGCCAGGGTCTGACCGTTCGACCAACGGGCCACCTAATGTCCATAGTACAAGCATAAACTTAGTTTAGAACTCGTGGGAACTAGGGAATCGGTGTATCAGTCTGGAGAATATAAAATCGTAAATTTAGAAACCATTGCAAATGTAATACCTCATATAAGTTATATTTGAAATCTCATATAGATCAAGTGATAGTTTGTAAACTATTAGAGACCTTAACATGTACAATGTATTGTAAAGAGTATTTTATTGTGAAGGATTTCATATTAACTGCAACTGCTGTTCCACGAAAACTAAAGAGAAATAAAGCGCCGATGCTTGGAACAAGATATTGTGAAACTAAAACCCGATAACAATTTTCCTGGATCCTGAGAAGAAACATTTAATTAAAATGTCGATCTGAAAACATTGTTTATTGTTATTTTCTCGGAACATTGATTGGGAATGCCAATATCATTTACCAAAATACGAGATTTTTTGATACTGATATTTTGAGATGTATATATACTATGTGTTTCTGCCATCGTAATACTATAGTCACGCTTAATTTATAATACTGTTTACGGGCACAAAACGAGCTGTGCCCGCGGTTTCAGCCGCGTTTATGTTTAATGTTATATAACCTATAGCCTTCCTCGATAAATAGGCTATCTAACACTGAAATAGTTTTTCAAATCGGACCAGTAGTTTCTGAGATTAGCGCGTTCAAGCAAACAAACAAACTCTTCAGCTTTATTATATTAGTATAGATATTACAACACTATAAAGCAGGGGTTCCCAAACTTTATCGGACCGCGGCACACAATGCCGGTATAAATTAATTAATAGGATTATTATTTTATACCGGCGCCCCTTAATCAGAAGTTTTATTATTAGATAGTGTGATTGCCACACTTACGTTTAAAAATACAATAATTATGGTATTATAAATTGATGAAAAAATAATGTAATTGAGAAGTGTTGTCGACACACGATGTCATTTATTTTAATAGGTACACGCTTTTGTTCATCAAGAACTCTTTGATAATTTTGTAAACGTAATTAGAAGACGCCGGCAATGAGGTGATTAATTGTATTCAAAATAGAATAATTTCAATTTTGTGTCATCATCACACTTACATATTTTTTTTCTTGTTGCTTTGGCATGCCATCCCTCTTTTTTCCTCTTAACAGGGTAGATACGACCATGCTGGCTAACTCGATCCTCAAAGATAACCAGTTTAAAGTAGACAACTGAAACACCAGAGGAGTTGATGCGTTGCCGGCCTTTAAATGGATAGGGCTCCCGGCAATCTCATTCATCGTGGGAAACACAGTAGCACAGGTGCTGCTATTTTACACCAATTCTGAAAGCGTGCTACATCCTTTTTTTTTTTGAAACGCGAAGAAATGCTTTACGAGAGCGGTGGTAGCTCAATGATAAGGACACGCGCCTCTTAACCGAGGAGCGCGGGTTCAATCCCGGGCACGTACCTCTGGATTTTTCAACTCTATGTACCTATTTATACCACTAGCTCGACGGTGAGGAAAAACATCGTGATGAAACCTGCAAAATTCAAACAACTTTGGACTTGAAATCCAATTCCTGGTTCCACTATTTTAGGGTTACGAAGGTCAGATTGGCAGTCGCTTCAATGTAATTACCAGACTTGCTAAATCCTGGATAATTGTCTAAGCGGACCCCGTCTAAACACGGGACATAACGCTAGGAAGATGATGAAGAAATGATTTACGCACCGTCACCCACCCTACACGGGGGGCAGGGTGGCGTGTGGGACTCCCGGGGGACCTTGAGTAAGGGTTCCCTGCTCCAGCCAAGATGGTAGTGGCCGGGGTATACCCGCTTAAACTCCGCGGTATCCCTCAGTGGAGGTGTTTCTGTAGCCACCTCGTATATAACCGACTGACCTGCCACTGGTATATGACCACACACTTTATATTACAATTATTTTAGTAGGCAACATCGTAAGGGTCATTCCGGATAAAAATATTTAGACTTGGAAAGGTCACAGGAATGGCGGAGCGTCCATAAATCGACAGATAACGCCAGCACCATACGTCTCCATTTAGTGCCGAAGCAATTCCATTGTATGGATAAAAAGGGATAGAAGGGGTGTCAATAAACGTGCGGGTCAGGGTACGTGACTGCGGAAGGTTTCACCGATCCCCGCTGTGGTTGAACACTAGCCCTAAAGTTCAAGGATTAGCTAGGTGATCAATTCTAATGGTTTTTAGAACACGTAACACTATCGACTAATGGTATATCGGATTTTGGGTGTGTGATTGTATAGGCGACAGGTTGGCCGCTTGTCACTGCTTTTTCACAATTTTCCATCAAGCCCAGCCCGGCTTTATTTTCGGCTGAATGTGGTTGAAGAGGCATGCTGCCCCATGGACTCTGCCTACCCCTTCGGGGATTATGGGCGTGATGTTATATATGTATGTATGTAACACTACCGGACAAAGTCTTAAAAAAGGAAGTCGTATAAATGCAGTTTCTCTCTACAATTTCTTTGTTGGGTTATCTCTTACAATCGTCAAGATACTTATCTACTAACATGATATGAATTTGAAATTTTTGTTATTCTTAAAATAACAATGATATATGACTAGCTCGATGGTGGATTCGATAGTGGCCCTACTCTATGCGCCAAGAGTTGTGGGTTCGTTCCCTACCCAGGACATACATTCGTGTGATGAATACTTATGTTTTTTCTATGTTAATATCCAATATCTAAGTATAAATTTGTAATACCACTGTTGATTCTGATATCCGTAACACAAGTGCTTAAGCTACTTACCTCGGAGTCAGATCAATGTTTGTGATGTAGTCTGATATTTATTTATTATTATTTATAAACTAACCTATGCGGAATGTCTATCCACTACGCTTCAATCAAATACTTAAACCCTCACAGAAATAATCATACCAGCAATCCCCGAAGGAGTAGGCAAAGTCCTAGAAGCAATGAGCTCCTTAACCCACATTTAGCCAACATTTGATGGAACATTGTGATATAGAGTGATAATGACTAGCTCGTCGCCTACATAAATAAAAATAAATAAATTCTCCAGACTGACACACCAATTCCCTAGTTCCAAACTAAGCTTATGCTTGTACTACGGATACTAGGCGAACGGATAGACATACTTAAATACGTTTATAAACATCCATGACTTGAGTACAAATGTCCATGTTCATCACACGAAACATTTGCCCCTAGCGGGATTCGAACCCGCGACCCTTGGTTTCGTGGCCAGGGTCTCTCACCACTCGACCAATGGGCCAGTCAAACATTATGACAAACCCAAAACACAATACACCATTTAGTTATACACCTTTTACGATATGCCAGGCAAGGAACCCAGTTAGCACATTATTTTTAAGTCCCAGACCAACATGTTGTTCTGGGACTTTAAATTACTTAGTAACAACCCGTAGTCCGGAAGTTGACGGTTTAATCACCCTGCGCCTGATTTCTCTCCGGTCATGTCGAATTGCCGTCTCACCGGACTATGACAGTTAAGGAATAGAGAGGGCAGCTGCGTTTGCGCGCACTCTTGTGCACTATAATATATCTTGCGTAGTTAGCTAGTCCTCGTTGAGTTTGGCCGCCGAGACTAATATCGGTTAGGAGGACATTATTTTTGTCCCATGTTGGTCTGGGACTTGGCCCATTTTGATCTGGGACAAAAAAAAAGAATGTGCCAACTGTGGTTCTTGCCTAGCATGTCGTAAAAGGCGACTAATGGTTTACAGGCTTTTGGGTATGTGACTGAGTAGGCGACGAGCTAGCCACTTGTCACTCCTTTTTCACAGCTTTCCATCCAACCCAGCCCACTGTCCCATGTTGGTTTGGGACTTAAAAAGAATATGCCAACTGTGGTTCTTGCCTAGCATGTCGTAAAAGGCGACTAATGGTATATCGGATTTTGGGTGTGTGATTGTGTAGGCGACAGGTTAGCCGCTTGTCACTGCTTTTTCACAATTCTCCATCTAACCCAGCCCGACTTTGTTTATGGCTGAATGTGGTTGAAGGGGCATGCTGCCCCTTTGACTCTGCCTACCCCTTCGGGGATTGTGGGCGTGATGTTATGTATGTATGTATGTAGACCAACATGCGACAAATTTTTGACATTCTAGATGTTACAACAATATACCAACTTCTTTGTAGAATGTCTATCTACTGCACTACCATCAAATACTATGCTTGCTAAGTTATTTATATTAACATCAAAAGCATAAACAAACGAGCTACCACGTTGTATTCCATATTCACTTCAAGTTTTCACAAAACTTTCTTATGCGAAGTTGGAGCTGCACAAACTACGGACAAATAAATTATCTCGTACATCAACATACTGCCGAAGCGAACTTCAAAACAACTTTTACAAACTAATTAGAGAAATCACTAACTTGATCCTCAAATCCGAACTAGACGTTGAGGTGTGAACACGGTGAAGAAGCGTTAGCGGGTAAACTATCAGAATATAATGATAAATCTACTAGCTGTGCCCGCGGATTCACCCATGTTTGTGGTTAACGTTATACAGCCTTCCCCGGTAAATTAGCTATCCAACACTGAAATAATTTTACAAATTGGACCTGTAGTTCCCGAGATCGGCGCGTTCAAGCAAACAAACAAACAAACTTATCAGCTTCGTAATATTAGTATTAAGTAAAGTAATAAGTAATAGTCCCATGTTGGTCTGGGACTTGGCCCATGTGGATCTGGGACAAAAAAAAAGAATGTGCCAACTGTGGTTCTTGCCTAGCATGTCGTAAAAGGCGATTAACGGTTTACGGGCTTTTGGGTATGTGTCTAAGTAGGCGACGAGCTAGCCACTTGTCACTCCTTTTTCACAGCTTTCCATCCAACCCAGCCCACTGTCCCATGTTGGTCTGGGACTTAAACAGAATGTGCCAACTGTGGTTCTTGCCTAGCATGTCGTAAAAGGCGACTAATGGTATATCGGGTTTTGGGTGTGTGATTGAGTAGGCGACAGGTTAGCCGCTTGTCACTGCTTTTTCAGAATTTTCCATCTAACCCAGCCCGGCTCTATGTTTGGCTGAATGTGGTTGAAGGGGCTTGCTGCCCCTTTGACTCTGCCTACCCTTTCGGGGATTATGGGCGTGATGTTATGTAATAATAGTAAAGATAGAAAAATGAATCATTGACTGGCTCGATGGCGCGTTCGGTAGCGACCCTGCCCCATGCGCCAAGAGTTGTGGGTTCGATCCCCACACAGGACAAACATTCGTATGATGACTACGTGTGTTTGTTCTGTGTCTAGGTGTATATACACATTATTTAAGGATATATTTGTAATGAAGCTGTTGTGTCTGATATCCGTAACACAAGTGCTTAAGCTACTTACCTCGGAGTCAGATTAATGTATGTGATGTAATCGGATATTTATTTATTAATCATCAAAATATGCACCCATCGTTCTAGAGTAGGTACGTAACTCTATTATTATGCGGATACATAACTCTAGAACTAGAAGAACTGCACTAAGCACTAACAAGCTATTTGCCTTAATTTTTTTTAATTCGTAAATTAGATTATCAAAAAATATTGAATACGTATTTTTTGTTTTATCTATTACTCAAAAAATGACAAAGATACAGCACTTCAAATCTGGAGTGGGCTGCTGATACGAGTACGTCACTTGTTCCTATTTATTTTATATTTTACGGCAAAAGTCGTCATTTGGAAATTAAACGCGCTGTTACTTCCTTTTTAGGTTTTTTGAACAAAATAACAAATGCGTTACCAATATTTTTTTGTAATCTCACGAATGTTCTACAAAAAAATTATAAATGTTGCAAATTGGATAATTCTTTTTTTATTGAGTTTGATATAGTCAGGACCAGGTATGTACGGAATCAACAGGATCGGGAGGTTTGTATGAAAAAAATCACCAAATCATCATCATCCTCTTGCCCTTCTCCCAGTTCAACTGGGGTCGGCGCAGCATGTCTTCCTTTTCCATGCGTCCCGGTCAGCCGTCAAAAAATTACCAAATGTTTGTATCAAATCTCTCACGATATGAGGATCAACTAGATACATTATTACTATGATGGACCCGGACAAAGTCGGGCGGACCGCTAGTAATATTATATAACCACAGATAATTAGGGGTTATCTATGTATATAACCACAGTTATCTGTGTATATAACGAACTAACTACTTGTCACTACTTTTCCACAGTTTGCGATCTAACCGAACTTATATAAATAACATGATAAATACTGGAATCAAAACAATCGTGTACCGTTTTATTTTGGAATCCCTAAATACCAAATATTCATCCATTTCTAGCCTACTTTAGACATCATTAGAGCCCCGGCTAGGTTTTTCACATACATAAATGTATATGTAGCGCTGGATATATGGCTAAACTGTGTTCATAAATCACTCCGCCCATCGGAAAAATTCGTTCAATAGTTTTAGAATTTATCGCGTTCAGACAGACGCGATGGGGGATTTTGTTTTAGAATACATTCATACATACATACTATTAAGCCTGCAGTCCCGCATTCAGACAAAAATAAAATTGATTGAACTGCGTTAGATGGTAAATTTTAGAATATGCTATAATGTCATGATTTTCCCAGCGTGATGTCTCATAGTCATAATAAGGGCACAATATTTTTTTTTTTTGGTAATAACGTTCAAAGATTCTGGATGTCTACATTCCGAATAGAGTGTGAGAGAGACATAAACGTAGTAGCCTATTATAATTCACCTTCTCTCTGACAGCGTTTAATGTTGTGTCCTTAGCTTAAAATAGCAAATTTCCAAGATGTTTCTTTGAACCTTTATATTACCAAAGAGCGGTATGTACCTTTATAGTGATATTACCCGCTTCCGCTTATTCTTTACAATTTAAAACCTTCCGCAAACAATCAACACATATCCTATACATATGCTAGATGACCTTTTCTCCTTGCGATAAGGTCTATTTTCGAACTGTATCGCAAAGCTGATATAATACTAACCTTTTTCACTCTAGATAACGAATCCTGATAGAATTGAAAGAAACCCTTCGAAGGCTGTTTGTTTTGAACAGTATTGAAATTGTTCCCTTTTATATTGCGTCAACAATACGGATTGTCAATATAATTCCAGGACTGACTTGTGTTGGCGGCTTCCCGTTACGCTTGGAATCCATTTGCAAAGTATGAAGACTGGCTTTTTCTCGTAATTTCGCGTACATTCATGTCAATTACGTAAATACATTCATCACGCCCGCAATCCTCGAAGGGATGAGCCGAGTCAAGAGAGTAGCAAGGTTCTTAAACCACCTTGAGCTAAAAATTAAATTGAGGTATGTGGGTTCGATCAAATATTGTGAAAAGGTTGTGTGACCAGCTCGTAGCCAACACAATCACAAACGAAATACCCAGTCACAGACTCGTAAAAAACGAGTCTGCGCCACTAACTACACGATTAGGTATCTGCGGATTATAGTTGACACGCAATTTACATCCCACATTGACATAACCGCTACTTTCCGACATCTAGTATTGCTAAGTCACACTCACACATGCATATGGGTGGCTTCACACTGTTGTATGACAATGCTGAGTCCTTCTCTTTTTACTAGTCCGTGTACCCAGTACACCGTTGGTCTGCGACTAGCAAGTCATTTGGTTATATTATTGTTGAGTCCTAGACCTTGGGATATTGTTATTATAGATTATTTTCAGCGTTAGAAGTACTACTTTTAAGAGGACTTGGCCATTTATGTTTTATTAGCTTCTGCCCGTGGCTTCGGTTGTGTGATACATCGATAAAACATAGCCTTTACGGTATTCGGGTGTATGAGCTATATTATTCTAAAGTTTCATCAAACTCCATTCAGTAGTTTTTGCGTGAAACATTTAAATACATATTTCCATCTATCCACACAAACTTTAGCGTTTATAATAGGTATTAGTATTTATGCTTAATTCATAATTTTAACAGTTACAAATTTAATCTAACAATGCCAGCTCTAATAAAACATTGAAAGCAAGTTGGTTTTACGGCAATCAAAATGTTACTCATTTTTTACTTATTACTTAATTATAAAATCGTTCGCGAGATAAAAGAACTTAATTGAACAATTTTCGACTTAAAACTTCGTAGAACCGTAAAGGCCCAGGAATGTTCGTGAATTTTTTTCAGATCGCTAAGGGTGGTAATTAATGAACTTGTTATAAAGAGAAAGTTAGAATCTGAGTTATTTTGTATAAAAACATTTCGACTTTTCTAAAGATTTTTAGGACCCCGTAAAAGTCCCTTATTATCGTAGCGACGATACATTCTCCACTTTATTTTTCATAATGGAAATTAATTCCGTGAAGTTTCCTTATACTGCCGACTAGTATATTATTGTTATAAATTAAACTTCAGTATTCAGTGTTTTTTTGTTGTTTTTTTATTATTTCATTGTATCATTTTTTCCCATAAAAGTAGTCCACGCAACAAGTCAGTTTGACACTCGTTGCGCATCCCAAAAGTATTTAAATAATACATAACATAATATATCTCATCACAGCAATTTAATATAAAAAAAATACACCAATTTTGTTTACTAAAGTACTCTAGCTTTAATTTTTTTTAATTTGAAAAACTTTCGATTATGAAAAAATAAACAATGGTACAGAATATTTTTTTCATTAATTACAAATTTTTTTTTGGCTTAGCAATACTTAAAGTTTATACAAGTTCCTTCTAGTCTCGATAAGTATACGACCAACAATCATCAGGAAATAAACATTTTTTACAGATTTTCCAGCTCCAATACTATTTATGCACGTTTATTTAGGCACAACTCAAAAGTAAACTTAAAGTAGACTTAAATTTCGCAAAAGTTTCAGTGTCGATAGACATACATACATAATATAAAACATGCCCACAACCCCCGGAGGGGTAGGCAGAATTATAGAGGCAGCAAGCCCCTTTAACCACATTCAGCCAAAAATAAAACTGGGCTGGGACACATGGAAAAATGTGAAAAAGTAGTAACAAGTTGCCAGCTCGTCGCCTACACAATCACATACCCAAAACCCGATATACCTTTATCTACTTATATACGTCTTTTTCATACCTAGCTTCGAAGTACTTAATGTTCGTACAAGTTCGTACCAATGTCGATAGCAATACGAGGAGAGAGTACCTACAATCTGTCAAGATAGGGCACCGTCGCGAAGTTTTGATTTATGACGACGATCCGCGCAGACAGATGCTCTGGGATCCAGCTGGGTGCCCCTAATGAACACGGGACGCTTTTTGAGATCTATTCGAGGTTAGCTACAACACTCTTTCACAGAGATTGATACATCATGCTTACTTGCTCGTATCCTTACTTAGGTACTAATATTATAAACTATCTGCGCCCCCGATTTCACTCTCGTAGTTCCCGTTCCCGCAGGAATACAAGGATAAAATATATCCGATGTTACTCGCTGATAAAGTAGCTTTTGATTGGTAAGAGATTTTTTCAAATCAGTGAAGTAGTTTCGGAGCCTATTCAATACAAACAAACAATAAAATCTCTACACTTTATAATATAAGTGTAGATGTGAAAGTCTGTAACGTCTTCACGACTAAACTAACCTAACCTAACTAATTGCTATAAAATTTGGCACGCTCATTTTTGTTTCTGAGAAAGGACTTGAAAGGAAATAAAAAAACCTGTAGGATGCACGAGAGTGTGTATAGGTAACAGACTAAATTACACGCGGGCGGAGCCGTGACCAAAGGCTAGTATTAAATAAGTAGCCTTTGCGTGGAATTTGGTCATAATAGCACATCCTACTGAAATATTCATTATCCTGGATAAAAGTACCCCACGTCCTTTGTGAAAGTGTAAGATATTTTCGTATCCAATTTTATAACAATCGGTTACGTAGTTAAGGCGTGAAAACATTACTTGACATAAATAAATAACCTATTACTGAGATCAGGGTTTCCCAACTTTTATTTCGCCGAGCCTCCCCGAACCAAAAATAATATTGTTGACATATTTCTAGGCCCCCCTAGTTGGGAAGACCCTGACTACATTATCACAAAAGTTACTTTACATAAATACCAACAAAACATAAGGTCTTATACAGGAAAATTTTTAGCTAACGTAAGATGACCGAACCCGACGCGAGGTTAGCCACAGTAAAAGCTACTTACTAATTATTAAATACTCCAAATTCAGAGGTAACAACAACAATATTCGAACCAGAATCACTCGCATATGAGACGGTATCTTTATCCATTGAATTACAACAATACCGTGCCGCTAGAAACAAATTACAAGACATTAATTAATTCGCAGTTGAAACATCAATCAAAAAAGTTTCCTACACCATCTCGTTATCCATTCAACATCTCTCAGAAGAAAAGCAACGGACGAAAGCTAATCTTGATTAAGTAAAAACTCCAATTAATTTGTAACCACTTCATACTTCGGCAAAGTGGCATAACTACTTATAAGTTCCGAGGGAAACTGGGAACTAGTTACTTCATCCTAACTAATATCATAAATGCAGAAGTGGGTTCGTCTGTTAATCTTTCACGTCTGAACTAATCAGCTGATCATTAAAAATTTTGATATTTAGTACAACAAAGTATTAAAAAAAATGGCGCTAAAAATTCGTATGGCGCGTGTCTCGTGTTATGAGAATGGAACGCACCCCTGCATTCGACGAAGTCTGAACCATTTCATCACAATCGATCAAGTAGTCCACACATGAAAAAGTAATAGACGGACAGAGTTACATCCGCATATAAAAAATCAGTACAAGTGAGGATTTATTCGTCCGAAAACTTCCGAATCGGTCTCCACACGGTTTATCGGATCCCGTATAAATTATCCTTATACGGTGTTTGACACTTTCGGGTACATAGGCGCGAATCAGACGAGATCCATCGATCTTCGTTCACCACTGTCGGCCTAATGAATTCAGAATCTCTTATAGAAACTTCGGGTTTACTGAAGTTTCAATTGGAGTAGAAAGTAGCTCTGGGGAAGACATCGTGAGAAGTCTTGAAAATCGCGTCGAAGCCGATGAATGGCTACCAGCTTTTTGGGGTTACGCAAAGGACCCCGATTATAAAGTCTCTAATGTCCGTCTGTCTGTCTGTAAAATATAAGTTTGAATGGTTTTTCATCATTACCACATCGATATTGCTTGAGTTTATTACTTTCTGCTGAGTGGTTAAAGGGGCTTGCTGCCTCTTTGACTACCCCTCAGGGGATTGTGGGCGCGATGTTATATCATGTATGTATGTCTATCGACATTGAAACTTGTTGCGAACTTCAAGTCTATAAGTACTTCTGAGTTGGATCTTAAAAAGAAGTGTATAAATGGTATTGGTGTTGGAAAATCCGTAAAAGAATTGTAATGAAAAAATGTAAACACCATCAGGGATTACGTAATCCGCGAATATAGGTAGAGTATATTGACCATCAATATCGTAGAACTCGTAGAAGCGGTACGTAGTGAGGATGCCCCAGTTCGAGGCCAAATGATTGATGTGCAAAGTCTGCTGCATATATTACCTCACTAGAAACGGAACCAAGAATACTCTGAGAAGAAAAAACGAGCACTTTACATAAGTAACGAAAACATTACGCGATCTCTTGGAGCGAAATTGAAATGCCAGCTTTTGGGTGAGAATGTGTTTCAGACTTTCTTTTCAAATTACAGATAGTTGTGCAAACTAAACATTTGTATATTATTTGTATTTGTATTTGTATATAATTTATCCGGTATATATGTTTGGCTTTAGTATGTACATATATCTGCTTATAACAATAGTTTTTGAACCTATTATTATAATTTAGGCATTCCTTACAGTACGATACAAAATATAAAGTTTTTTAAAACTTTATGTTTAGTAAAATAATAAAAACGTTTGTTGAAATATTGTGAAAATTGCTGACAAGTGGCTAGCTCGTGTAATTATCCTCGTGCCTTGGAAAGCACGTTAAGCAGTTAGTCCTGCGCCTGACCTCTCTTCGGTCATGTCGAATTGCCGTCTCAACAGACTTTGAGAATGAAGGAATAGAGAGTGCACCTGTGTTTGCGCACACATTTGTGCACCATAATAACTCCTGCGCAGGTGGCTAATTCTCGTTGAGATTGGCCGCCGTGACCGATATCGGTTAGAAGGACATTATTATTATTATCTTCATGGAGTAAATAATCTACGCCTTCCAGTATATACATATGTTTATTTTATATAAAAGTACAGTAGGGATTTAACTACAATTATCTCATCGTTGATATTACTTTTTTCGATATTACGATATTGCGAACATCCTGCCTTGTCCCCTTCACTCGAGAACAATACTCCTGCCAACTATTATGTCCTGAGTCAGTTAGCAGACCCTTACTTCTTTTGTTTGTCCCGTCTCCACCATTGTACTGGACTGAGTCCATCTTACCTCGTCGCCTTACTATTGTACTATAGCAGAAATGGCGAACCATTGGCGCGCGAGCCATTAGTGGCACGTTATACAAAATAGTAGGCACGCATTTTCTTTGAGATCACATATGTATGAACAACGCTGGACAATGACATCTACATCAACCGCTACCCGGGCACATAACGAACCATTTATATTGTAATTTTTTTATACTCTTCGGCACGTTTGCTCGAAAAGGTTCGCCATCCCTGTACTATAGGTACTTCGTCATCTTGTTAAGGGCGTAGCCTTTCACTAAAAGATCATAACACACTCGACATACGGGATGTCTTTTCGTTTATATTAAAAGGGTAAGCGAGTATGTTAGGTAGGTAGATACCGCATTTCTCGTTCGTAGTTTTCAACCGACTTCAAAAAAAGGAGGAGGTTCTCAATTAATTTTTTTTTTTTATAATATACCAACAGATTTGTTGGTAGATTTAAAATCTAACACAAATTATAAAATTGTAAACAAAGGTGAAGGAAGACGGAATTTGTTTGATTGCTGGGATTTTGGTTTCAAATTTGAACAATTCAACAGAACCATAAAATTGTTGCTCCTGTAGAGTGATGTTCCTGTTAGAGTTCAGCTCTAGTAACATATGTTTGTTAGTAATATGTATTGTGTATGGTATATTATGTACTACATTTTACTTTAAAGCAAATCGGATTCACTGCACTCCGCCATTTTAAAAAGTCTGCACAAAGCTACTACAGTTGTATTGCCAGATCTGTTTGTACAAAAGTACTTGAGGGCAGTGTTCCAAGTACCTACGTACTTGTAGACACGTGTAGCCCAGACTGATAGTACACGCAGTGCCGGCTTTGGGGGTGGGTGAAGAGGGCGGAGATAAGAGCACTGGACTTCTATAATGGGACGCCAGAATTGATCCTCTGGTCAGGAGCCAAAAAAAACTAAAATTGACAACTGTACTATATTATTACTTATAATACGTATCATACATTTTTAACCTATGTTGAAAAAATGTAAAAAGAAAAGTGCTAAATTGAAATCTAGCTATAACACTAATACTATTAAGTAGATATATAAATTAATATAGACCAGACATATTCTGCTATATAGAACATTGTCTTAAAAGTTACTTACTTTTACCAAGATAAATCTGAGAACACTATCTATAAAACTAAAGCCAGTTCAGTAGCCAGCGCTTCAGATGGCTGTGATTCCTTAGCTGTGACAGGAAAGTGAGGGCGCACTATTAATCTCGCCCAGGGCACCTACACTAAAGCCGGCCCTGTTCAGGTATTATGTATTACTCGAAATACGGTAGGTAATGGAAAAAGTTGTTTGTTAGTAGTGCACTCGACCTCGTTCACGAACTTTTGATCGAATTTCACGTGCCGAGATGAGATTTCTGTAAACACACCACATTGTCATGCGCGGTAATTTCGCAAATTCGTATTTTATGAACTTCTTTCATCGTGTGTTAAGGCTGATTTTCCAATAACTTTTGCCGACAAGCCAGACGTGTGACTTAATAAATATTTTTTTCGATAAGGTGACTGTGTGGATAAATAAATAAATTATCCAGACTGACACTCCAATTCCCTAGTCCCAAACAAAGTTTATGCTTGTGCTATGGATACTAGGTGAACAGATAAACATACTTAAATACGTTTATAAATGACATCCATCCATGACTCGAGTACAAATGTCCATGTTCATCATAAGAAACATTTGCCCCTAGCGGGATTCGAACCCGCGACCCTTGGTTTCGTGGCCAGGGTCTCTGACCACTCGACCAACGGGCCAGTCAAAAATATGTACAAACATACAAGGAATTTAGTTGGCACATTATTTTTAAGTCCCAGACCAACATGGGATTGGATGGGAGATATACGCTAGATACCTAATAAAATATTACTTTGATTGTGTAAGTATGTTATTTTATACTCGACCTTTATTTTAACAAACATCAAACTTGCTATGGGTGTACCTGCAAACTGAAATAAAAAATAGAAATAGTTCAAGTACAAAATCTATACAAAACCCGCGACAACTACCTTAGTGAACCATTAGCATTGTCTGAAATACCAATTCACTCTTCTTACCTGAAACAAACCAAAAAGTGAATATAATTTTCTAGAATATTCATAAAATTCTGCAGTTAAGTACTTATGAGTTAGGAAACTAAAATAATAAGGCTACCGAAGGCTGAGTAATCTTCGAATATACATACAAATATGTTCCTACAAATTGATCAAGTGATAGCCCTGTTCTGAAGTTTTTTAAAAATACATTCAGTAAGATAAATTCTGTACGAAATTACGTATTACAGCAAGCAAACACAATTTGCAGCCACAGACGTAACAAGACGCGCGCCAAAAAACATACCACAGACAATATAAATGTTTTCTTTACATCGCGCAGCAATGAGCAAAGGCGTACAGTGCGGCCCTCCGACTGCTATTACGGACCCCTGTCGTAAACGTTGAGATATTGCTTCCGAACCGCGCTGTACCTACTTGCTATTCTGAGACCTAGGCACAAACCTAACTACCTACGTATATTTTTCTCCCTACACATGTTGACGAAAAAGAATTCCATGTCTGGAATTATGAAAACAGGGTCAACAAGATACGTCATCTCGTCATCACTCACAAAATTCCAGAGAGCAGAAATAATCTTTGACTAGCTTGATCCCACGCCTTGTGTTTCACCGTCTTATTCATTCAAAGCATAAGATATTACCTTATTTGTATGGTATGTAGTGAGCATTGCAGTGGTGTTACTATCTGTGGGTAAATTAGCTCACAAGGACATTTACGACTCTGCCTCATAGCATAGATAATAATCATCATCGTCCTAGCGTTATGTCCCGCGCTTAATCGGGGTCCGCTTAGACCATCCAGGATTTAGCGAGTTTGGTAATTACATTGAAGCGACTGCCGATCTGACCTTCGTAACCCTAATATAGGGGAACCAGACAATTTTTAGATCATGGTTACAAATCCAAAGTTGTTTGAATTTGCAGGTTTCATCACGATGTTTTCCCTCGCCGTCGAGCTAGTAGTATAAATACGTACATAGATTTGAAAAATCCAGAGGTTTTTGTCCGGGATTGAACCCGCACTCCTCGGTTAAGAGGCGTGTGTCCTTACCATTGAGCTACCACCGCTCTAATAAAAAAGACCATAGCATAGATAATAAATAAGTTTAATAAGTTAAATCTTAAACGGCACTAAAAATGACTAAACCGATATTATCAATGAACTTCATTACAAAACTAAGTTTCCTAAGAGAACCGATTCAAGCCAATTTCTCACATGAATACCTATCAATATTTCCCCGCTCTTCCAGAGTGTTCCTGAAGCTGCAACAATATACTTGAGCCGGGCTGTTCTATAACAGATCCGCGTTGAAGCCCACGCGCTTCATATAGAGATATTGCTTCCTCCGGATTCAGACGCTACAATGCAGGCGATGAGATTGAAGAAATACCTACTTCTTCAGGGCTGGCGCATGCAACTTCGCAAGACTATATACATACATATATAACATCATGGCCGTAATCGCCAAATCAACAACATTCAGCCAAACAATTAAACTGGGCTGGATTATCACATAGATTGATCTGACTCCGAGGTAAGTCGCTTAAGCACTTGTGTTACGAATATCAGAATCAACAGTGGTATTACAAATATATACTTAAATAATTAATATTAACACCCAGACACAGAACAAACATAAGTATTCATCATACGAATGTTTGTCCCTGCTGGGGATCGAACCCACAACTCTTGGCGCATGGGGTAGGGTCACTACCATACCATCGAGCCAGTCAAAAGAGCCAGTAATATAAAGTTATATTAGACATAATAAGAAACTAAGTATTTAATTGACTGGCCCGTTGGTCGAGTGGTCAGAGACCCTGGCCACGAAACCAAGGGTCGCGGGTTCGAATCCCGCTAGGGGCAAATATTTCGTGTGATGAACATGAATATTTGTACGCGAGTCATGGATGTTTATAAACGTATTTAAGTATTTCTATCCGTTCACCTAGTATCCATAGCACAAGCTTATAAGCTTAGTTTGGGACTAGGGAATTGGTGTGTCAGTCTGAGGATTTATTATTATTATTATTAATTAAGAATTGGAACCTTCCAAAATACTTAGTACATAACTTTTTGCTACCTCGAAAAACTTGGCCACTGGTAACAGTCCACCTAATTGCTAATGATTGTTCAATAACAAAGCCAAGACTTACTTCTCGGATAGAACAAGTTCCGTAAGTGTAGGGTTGATATATGAACTTAACCCTTTTAGTCTCAAAGAATAATGTCCTGACATTTTCCAAGCTTGTCATATTTACATAGGACGGCCTCAAGAAGGCCATTAAACTCCACTCCGGCGTTCTAGGGTTAAGCACTTAAGTTTGTTTAGACAAATTAGGGGCAAAGGTAACCATAGAGCTGCGGTGAAGGGTTAGCTATGAATTTGTAAGTACCGATACAGGGTGCATTTAGGTTATCTCAACCTATAAGTTTTCGCTTTTCAAAATTGTTTTAGTATATACAAAAACCGACACATCCCTTTGACTCTGTCTACCCCTTCGAAGATTATGGGCGTGATGTTATGTATGTTAACACATCTAGACATTCATTTAAATGACTATGATGAGGCCCAAATCTATATGCGTGATATGATGATATCTCCATAATCTTCCACGTCTCTCTAGATATTCGCTATTTAAACCAAAGCGCTCTAAAACAAATCTAGGTATATCTTCCCCTATTAACAGGCTCCAAGCTAATTATAATAATGTTAGTAAAAATAAAGATATTTATATATTTAGTCTTAGTTTATCAAAATTTAAAAAGAAATTTAGCCTGGCTATATCTAATAATGTTTAAACTCTAACATTCACTAATTAGTATGTACTTTTTTTATTAAAGCTAAGGGGTGCCTTATGCTCCCAACTTTTTTTTTGTTTTTGCTTTCCGTGGCAACCTGTAATTAAGGCCGCACCAACTCAAGTATACTCATTCTGTACATTTTAGCTTTTAAGGTGTATGATCTTGTTGGTTGTCCAAATAAATAAATATTTTCAGTAAAGTGTACCACAAAAATGCATAGGTTATGTATGGGATAATATTAGGACTCGTTACGCCTCCTATAGTTAAACAAACGACATGGCTACCATATGCCTCCTAAAAATCTAATATTGATAATTTAACTCACTCCCGCCCCACAAAGTAAACCGCTATAACAGAAATTAAATAATTTTGCTATAATTTGAATTGAAACAACATTTCTTGTAAGTACTTATTCGAGTTCCGAAGAGTTTACTAATGTTGAAAATTGTTATAACTATTTCGAATGAAGCAAACAATTATATTGACAAATTAAACAGAGTAAATTCTTGACGCCCTCGCAATACAAAATTCATTATTGTAAAGTTGGTAAGAAGCTGTTTAGCCTTGATCCCTAACAAATATTAAATATGAGCCATGTGGTCTAAAACCTAAAAATAATGTGTTCCTAGCCTGACATGTCGTGAAAGGCGATTAATGTTTACATTGGATTTTCGGTATGTGATTGTGTAGGCGACGAGCTAGCTATTTGTCAATACTTTTTCACAATTTTCCATCTATCCCAGCCCAGTTTCATTTATGGCTGAATGCGGGCGCTTGCTGCCACTTTGACTCTGCCCACTTCCATCGGGGACCATGGGCATGATGTTATAAAAAAATATAAATTAAATTCTTCAGAGTGATACATTGATTCTCTAGCTCCAATCTAAACGTTTAGAAGTGCTTAGTAACGAATAGACATACTTAAATACATTTATAAACATTACATGATAGTCTAGGACGTAAAGAGAATTCATTACGGTATTCTTTGCCTTGCATGTCCTTAAGAGCAACCAATAGTATATTGGTTATTAGGTTTTGTGATTATATGGGCGATAAGATAGGCACATTTAACCCCTATTTAAACTTTAAATTAGTTTTTGGTTTAAGTGGCTGAAGAAGGTTTCTGTTCTTTGGCTCTACCCTCCCGTCATCAAATACAAATGTCCATGATCACCACACGAAGCATTTTACCCCAACTGGGATTCGAATTGACCTTTGGTTTCGTGGCCAGGGGCTCTATCTATCAATATACAAGGGTTAGTTTATGCGAAACTATTTAAAAGATTTTAGAAAATGAGCAAAAATTTTTTTTTACCTTTTATACAAAAGTTGTTCAGCTAATTAGTTATTTTATATAAAGAGTAAGAAATTATTTAGGTCATATTCTAAAATCTCTTAAATTGCCTCATTAAAATAATGAGTTAAATACCTAGGTAAAAGGTTTCGTAAAAAACTACAATTAACATTGTATCTATTGCCGTCAGTACAAGTTAACACATGCTACTTCCTTAAGAAAAATGATATCTTTGGCCCGCACTCAAGTTGCGAAACTTGAAGCAACGGACTAAGAAGTTAATTCCAAAGGAAATATAAGCACCGTTAACTAAATAATTTGAAATATTGCCGATATGGAATCTCCGTCTCCTTTGAAGATGGTATCTGCGAATGATTGGAAAACTTCTACCAATATCTGCTTACGGGGAACAGGTTTAAATTGCCTGGCTGGCTTTCGGTAAGTGAGTGTTGCGATTAATATGGCAATTACTTGTAATATACGTTTTAAAGAGGTTTGAAGAGATTCCGAATTTAAATATTTTTATAACAAACTTTTCCAAAAAATGCAAATTACATAAATGTATACCGCAACTGGATTTTTACAATGGACTTGGAATGTCAATGTTAAGTCATACAAAAATATATTTATAGTGTACATATTGCATTATGATTTATAAGGAGAACTGGGTAGTCTCATTGCCGTATCAATAAATATATTTAGATTTTAATTTAGCCTACAAATCAGAGGTGTGAAAGTTCCCATAAACTCCCATAGCAAAAGTATCAATCAATATAATGACTAATAGATACTAAGCCGGCCTGCCATTCGGTGCAATACATTGACCATACTTCCTACAGAATCTGGCACTAAAAGTAGTACATTCCTTTCCTTAAGATTCAAATTGATAAGGTTTACGCGTGATAGACAGACAAACAACCTTTTTTTCTTTTTTTTCTGTTGGGGAAGCTCCCACGAGCCATCACCCTCTGCTCGGAGAAACAGAGGGCGGTGTGTAGGACTCGAACCGACTAAAAACCCAATGTGGCAGGCCACATTCTACGCGGTACCGGAGGAGCTATGCCCACTGTGGGGTCTAACAGCAGCTTCTCCGGAAACCAACAGACCTACTATAACTTTAACCTTTTTAACAGCAGTAAGAAATATCTTTAATTTCACCACAGCCGACAAATAATGAAAAGATAATCAGGGGAAAATCATTACCAAAGGCACATAGAAATATTTGTCCGCATAGCAGCCTTCACCGCAGATGCATTGAGGCTGGTTGCGATCGCAATTCAATAAAGCGCGAAACAATGCGAGCGCATTGTCGCGCGACAAAGAGATTGCGCCTGGAATGCGATTCGAAGCAACGCGACGTATATATACGTTCGAGTGGTCGACCGGTCGTCCAGTGGTCGAGTGGTCGAATATTCGACAGGAAATTATTAAAAATCACGTGCCTTTATGTTAACGTACACTATATTATAACCTACAAAGAAAAACATGCAGACGGTCTGCCTGATGGTAAACGGTGCTATTATTCTCTTCTTACCAGTGTTTTACCAATCCTAAGTCCATTTTGACCATCGTCTTAGATTTGACGAATGAAAGATATACATACATTGACAAGATTGCTACCAGACCTTTCAATGTATACTCGTGTCTAACTGTTTCCTCCCACCTGGAAAAAGGTTACATATTCAAAATGTCAGAAACCATTCCACACTCAATCTATACTTACAGCTTTTATAATATATATATATATATATATATGTATAATATATAATATTATAAAGCTAAAGAGTTTGTTTGTTTGCTTGAACGCGCCAATCTCAGGAACTACTCGTCCGCTTTGAAAAAATATTTCAGTGTTAGATAGCCCATTTATCGAAAGCTTAAAGGTTATATTATATTAAGCATAAACGCGAATAAAACCGCGGGCACAGCTAGTTTACAAGTAAAACTCAAACAGTTATAATAACACGCTTGACAAGATACTACATAAGTAAATGCTTTGAATACAGAGACATTAATTTGCTTACTACAAAAACCTGACCCGAATCCGTACAAGTGAGCACGATGTCTACATTACACTATTACTCCTACTTACACAATATCGTCAAGAACGGACAACTCTCTGGAAAACGACGTATTATGTAATTTTTCAGCTCTGTATCCATTATTGAGTTACGTGCATCAATTGTTTTGAGTGCTGCTCTTCTAACTGACCGTACACATACGTTTTTTATATTTTTACATAACTTGCTATCCAATAAAATTAATTTTAATTATATTGTGACGCCGAATTACCACAATGTGTTTTTTTTACTTTTGTCCATGTGATTACATTTGTATATGATTACTCTATCACAATTATCTCTTTTCCTTCGCATTTAAAAATGTTCCTACTAACCGAACTCAATTCTATTTTTAGCTGTAGCTTTTTAGTTATTTTGTGGTAAAGTTTATTGCTTTTTGGACTCTGCCTCCAACTTAGGGGATTGCACGCGTGATGTTATATATATTTTCCCTACTGTCTAACTCAATTGATTTTTATTGGCTGATTGTGGTCTAAGGAGCTTCTTGGACCTACCTCTTTAGGAATTAATGTCTTATTCTATTAGATACAAACTGTAACCTCTAAGTAAATTGAAGCACAAGTATTCTCAAAGCAAAACTTACTATTAGTTTCTTATAATACAAATTCCAAATTCAAACGATGAGTGATCTATGTTTATTTTAAATTCGAACGAAGTTTCAAAGTTGTTCGCCGCCTTAACCGTCTGTATGTAACAATAGGTTGAGCAAACTTTAGAGGGGTCCCAGCCACGCTCGGAAAGTTGTCGCCAGTTCGATTCCTTCCAAACTAGGTGGAACTTGGAACCGTAAAGAAGCACCTCTTAAGAGGTTTGGAGAAACGCAGTTAAATAAGTAAAGTATGAGGTTGGGGTTTAATGGAAAGTACTCGCTGCAAAGTTTATGGGCATTAGTAAGTATGGAGTTGGTTTTTAACCTTTTGACTCACAGATTGCAACATTTAAACGCACTTTTAATTACACTACTTAGACTAACTCACTAAGACGATTAGAATATTTGAGCATTTAGGAATTTTAACTGTCAGGAGAGCGACGCCATATTGGATATTCGCCTCTGAAATGACATTGACATTCAACGGTTCAAACGATCTTTTATATCGCCCCTATATATTTAGCCCCTATATTTAAATGTACTAACATATAAATATAGGCCATATATTTAAATATATATAGCCCCTATATTTAAATGTACTAACATATAAATATAGAGGCATAAATACATAACATAACATCAGGCCCGTAATCCCTGAAAGGGACAGCAGTCCCCTTTAACCACATTCAGCCAAAAATAAAACTGGGCTGGTTTAGATGGGAAATTGTGAAAAAATTGTGACAAATGGCTAGCTTGTTCCCTACACAATCACATACCCAAAACCCGATATACCAACATGGGACAGTGGGCTGGGTTGAATGGAAAGCTGTGAAAAAGGAGTGACAAGTTGCTAGCTCGTCGCCTACTCAGTCACATACTCAAAAGCCCGTAAACCATTAGTCGCCTTTTACGACATGCTAGGCAAGAACCACAGTTGGCACATTCTTTTTTTTTGTCCCAGATCAACATGGGCCAAGTCCCAGACCAAAATGGGACAAATAATTTAAAATCGTAAAATTCATAATAACTAAAACGAAAAATCATCGCTACTCATAAATATGGAAACAATTCTTAAACAATATTTACACAGAAATATTCAGACATATATGACGATAAAATATCACATATTAATAATAATCCTTCAAACACTAAGCCAACCTTTACACATAAAATTTAAAATTCTGTATCTAATAAATAATCCAGTAGCCAATAAGCACGGCTCATGATTAATTTATTGTGAAAATAAGATAGACTTCGTCAGCCACGTCCCTGGGAGACGGAAAACTTCAAAATTAAACCGGAGTGAGGTCTAAACTTCATGCAGATGAAGTTTCAGTCAACTTCAGCACGGCTTGACATGAAGTCGCTTCTAATAAAAGTAGACTGATCTTTTTTGTGACTTTTAATAAGTTCAACTGTGGTAGTATGATCAGTGTAAGCCTTTTAGAATTATCGGAACCGGATGGATGATATTAATATATAGTGTGTTATCCGATGATGTTCAGAGATTCCAAGTGGATTACTTAAATATAATGTAATAACTGTGTTGCCGGCCTATGGTATATTGTTTTTGTGATTGTACAGCGATGACTAGATCATTTATCATTATTTTTTACCACTTTCCCAGATAAAAAAGGATGAATGTGGTTAAAGAGGCCTGCTGGGCAGCAGGCCTCTTTAACTTTGACTTTGACTCTGCCAACCCCTTCGGGGATTATGGGCGTGATGTTACGTTTTCCCAGCTAATCTCAATCAATGTTATCTTTAGCTTAACACGGATTATAGTTCTTAAACTTCCTCTTCTAGGACAATAGTTTGTCTGACTGTACGTAATACATATTATAGTTATTAAAAAAACCTTTTGAAGGGACTCCAAAAACCACACAGGTGGAACCATAGACAAAAATATTTTACGTCAACAACACCAAAAAATAACTTAATGACGATTTAACTAATAACAATATAACTGGACAGACGCGACCCGATACCATTTATCACCCAAAACTGTTAGGACCAGAATCTTGCAGGATACCTTCACGAGTTAAGTACTTAAGCATTATTTATCGCAGCATTTCCGATCCCAGGCAAACGTTGCTAAGGCCATTCGGACCGTGTAAATCCTACTTTTATCGAACGTAGCATCGCTGTGTTCAATTTTAGCACTACAATTTTCAGCGACGCGGCGCCGTTTACACCCCCGCTTGACATTTAATATTTCAATGCGGAATCTTCGATACGGGTGGATTAGGTGAGTTGTAGACCTTGCATGAAGAAAACCTCCACGGATTTGTTTTCTTGTGGCCTGTACCAGAAAGTACAATACAATGATAGTACAATACAAGGAAACCAATACATTTGAAACAGCTTTGAATAAATTACACTGGTCTACAAAATTAAACTTTTTGAATGCCTTTTAATTAAATGCTACATTTTTATACTCCTATGAGGTCACTGAATAGGAAAACACAAATATATTATTTTTAATTAGCTCTTATTTTGGAAATATACCTAATTTACAAAATTCGAGTTTAGTAACATGTTAATGTACACAACAATTTATTTAAAAAAAAAAACATTATTTATTTATGATTGTTTTTTACTTTTTATATGAAATTAGGAAATTTGAAATATTATCCAAAATGTTTACTCGTGTTTAATTAAGATTTTCGCTTCTTTTTCGTTTGTCTTTTG
This sequence comes from Glyphodes perspectalis, assembly GCA_951394215.1. Lineage (NCBI taxonomy): Eukaryota > Metazoa > Arthropoda > Insecta > Lepidoptera > Crambidae > Glyphodes > Glyphodes perspectalis. The sequence continues at coordinate 4,078,363 of OX596220.1, forward strand.
TAATCGCTGTTAGGGGTATCTCTGCTCAAATTCCAGCAGTAGTCCGCTAACATAGACGGATTCCATCGGCCCTGGTATCTCTTTTCCATTGTCGAGATATCCTGGTGGAATCGTTCGCCGTGTTCATCACTTACATCACCGCAGTTAGAAGGAAAAAAATCAAGATGAGAATGAAGAAAATGAATTTTTAGGGACATATTGCAACCCAACTGTTGATACTTTTGAAGGAGGTTGTTCACAAGTACCATTAAACTATTCTCTTCTTCAGAATCTTGCTGGTGCTCTTCGGGATGTCGAGGAACAGGTAAATCGATTCCATGTGGTACAGGTCGCGACACAGAGGCTACATCAGGATATACCACGCTTCGTTTCTTTTTTATTGATATACCGTGATGGATGGGTGGAGTCAAGCAAAAGTAACAGTCATTCGCATTATTGGTAGGTTCCCTCCATATCATTGGCACACCAAAAGGTAATGAACGTTTCATTTTGTTTAGCCACTTACTCAAATTTGTCGAGCAAGTTGTGCAACTAAAATGTGGTACCCACGATTTGTCTTGGTTTTTAATTTTTATTCCAAAATAATGGAAGTAAGCAGTTTCTAAACGTTGAGTTAGTGAGCATCTTTGGTTAATATGGGTTACCTTGCCACATACGTAGCAAAAATTGTCTGCACTATTAACACATTTACGCGACATAATGAAAAACGTAGATTTTTCACTAGAAATGTCCACAAAACGATACCAATTTCACGTTTTTAAGTATTGAACAAAACACACTAATATTACGCGGGCTGGCACCGATTCCAAAACTAACTGATTATTGTAAATATATAAATACGTGTTAAAGATTAATACTTTCATCGAAGCAGTCAAAAGAATTTATTTTATACTTTTTAGTGTTTAGACTTTTAAATACCTATTAAGGCAGTTCTTACTTGTGTTTTTTTATAAACATTTTTTGCGGGGTTTTTTGAAGTCGGTTTTTATTTTTGTTAAAATTTAATTTATTTGTTACTTTTTAGTGAAATTTATTAATAGGTAGGTAGACCATCAAAACGAGCTGCTATAATGAGACAGTGCCTGTCCAATGAGACTAAAGACGAAAAGGTATAACGAGCCTTTAATGTTTAAAGAATTACTTAAAACTATTAATCTTCAAGGAGTTATACCTTCCATCATCAGCTAAGCAACATAACATGATGAGTACGAGACGCAAATACTGGAATCGTTTTAGAAAAAATAAATAAAACACTTAACATGTCGTTAAAATTTAAGGGTGGCCCTCGTTTTCATGGAATCCCATCACTAGACCAAGACTTGGTGAAATTGATATTATCTCGAGAATAACACTCAATATGACCCTATAATATTGAAAGAATTATCCACGAACTCCTAATCGTTAAGGAGTTATACCTTCCATCATCAGCTCAGCAACATGAGATTATGAATACCAGACGTAAATACTTGAATTGTTTTAGAAAATAACTAAAATAGATTGTACGCGCCTATAATACTTGAGGGTTTCCCTCGATTTGCCTAAGATTCCTTCATCAGATCCAGATTTGGTGCCAATAGGACCAACTCAAGGATATACCCTTTTGAATAAAAAAAAAAGTCTAAAAATCGTCTTACAATTCTCGAAGATATCAATATTTAAAGAATCATAAACTAATACCTAATCGTTAAGGAGTTGTACCTTCCATCATCAGCTCACCAATATAAGATGATAAGTACCATACGTAAATACTTGACCAATCTTAGAAAATGTCTAAAACACATTGTACGTGCCTATAAAATTTGAGGGTTTCCCTCGATTTTTCTAGGATCCCTTCATCAGATCCTGACCTCGTGGCAATGGGACCATTTCGGAAGTAAACCCTTTCGAATAAAAAAAGAATTTTGGAAATCGGATAACAATTCTCGGAGATATCGAGTAACATACATACAAAAAAAAAAAAAAAAACAAACGAATTGAGAACCTCCTCCTTTTTTTTGAAGTCGGTTGAAAAGAATTCATTTTTCATTATTTAAGTACCTACTTATTTTCATCATTATTGCAAGTTGTAAAGGAGAACCATCATCAATTTCTTGGCGTTATGTTTCGCTGCTATACAGTCTGCTAAAGGTTGTTTAAGTTGATGGCCCTCGTCTGGTTATTACATCAAAGCGCTTTTCATGTAATCTTCGCAGCCTTAGACAGGTGAATGTAGAGACTAATTAGACCACGATCATACAAATCTAAAATATACCTTATATTGTTCTAGTAAAGGTAACTTTGTGCATCTGCTTATTCGTTACGTCTTCAGACTTAAACTACTTAACCGATGGAAATAAAATTTAGCACGACTTATTTTTGAATCTTAAAAAAAAACATACACAAAAAAAAATTATAAATCCCATAGAACACACGATAAAATCTTGGCAACAGATCGAAATTCACGCGTGGCTATTTAAAAATAAATATACTAAAGAACGTCAAATGATGCCGACTTAACTGAAAGGCTCGACTTAACCGACAATTTTAGTCACAAAGTGACAGCCCATCACTTCAGAAAGCCGTTAAGTTAAACGATACAAAATCATCCCTAGCAGCATCTAAAAATACGATCTGACACATTGTGGACACAAGGATTACTCCCTTTTCACGGAGGCGTCCCAGATGACATAACGACACCGAAACTCGACCCATCTCAACTTTGATTGTAAAGTGAAATCGTAAACAGGGGCACACATTACCCCGTTTATGAGATTTTAACAGCCAACACACAGTTCGGAGATGAATAAATCTGCGATTCTCGTAAAACTTGCAGGACAATGTAAAACACATTTTGTTCCCGGTTTTTTACTTCCCGCATCCCATTTTTGCATTACTATTTACGGCGAGGTAGCTTTTGCATTGTCGTCGTAAAAATTGAATAAATAAAAACTGTCGCGGCCCACAGATAGCAAAGCGTAAGTATATGACATGGCCGTACGATATTTCTCTGTATAAATTCAGAGAAGACTAGAGAATAAATTCGTAAAAAAAATGAATGAAATGAAATACCTCAAACTACCTATTTGAGCTTCCAACCCAGCCCACTTTCCCATGTTGGTCTGGGACTTCAAAAGAATATGCCACTGTGGTTCTTGCCTAGCATGTCGTAAAATGCGACTAATGGTATATCGGGTATTGGGTGTGTGATTGTGTAGGCGACAGGTTAGCCGCTTGTCACTGCTTTTTCACCATTTTTCATCTAACCCAGCCCGGCTTTATTTTTGCTGAATTTGGTTGAAGGGGCTTGCTGCCCTTTCGACTCTGCCTACCACATCGGGGAATATGGGCGTGATGTTATGTATTATATGTATGTATGTATGTACCTGTTTGAGGTAGTTTAAGCTCCTTAATCTTATCCCAACACAATGTATGATAAGGTGATGATAGCACCTTATCATCATACATCTTCTATTAATCTAAAATCTGTGTCTAAATCGAGTGATAAACTTCTTTTCACCCCCAAATTTAATTAATCACAAAATAAGTATTTATAAACACAAAAATTACTTATCATCACCCATTAAAACTACCCAAACTTACACACCGAACCAGCAACCCTCATCACGACCCGTTTCATCTTCGCGCTAAAAACAATACGCTTGCGCGACGACCTCGTACGTAAAACGTATCGTTGCAATTTCACCCGCGAGTTATGACGAGCTCACTCGAACGCCCTTCGATAAACAAACAAATGATGTGGCTTGAATGGCAGCTGTAAAAATGACAGGGTACACAAACGCTGGGCGAAGCGAGAGTAGGTGTGCTTGTTTCAAGATTTATTGAAAACAGAGGAACTGCTACTTACTAACCATGCATAACAAAAAAAACATATCTACAATCTATATAGAAAAAAAAGGTGGAGCAATGGAAGGAGTAATTGAGAATAATTCAAAGGAAGATAAACTGAAACCAGCACCCTTAAATTTTCCATCAATTAGAATTCATTGAATACATAATTAAGGCCCCAGGACAGAACCTTGAGAAACTTCTATAGGTACCATAATAATTTAGCCACTCAAAAGTTAAATAATATTCCGCTTATTTAAACTAAAATGCTAAAATATAAAAGGAATGGACAGTATTTTCTCACTTTTATATTTATTAGACTATATGAATCAGAATCCCAAGGTCAATACTATCAAAAGCTTTAGATAGTTCACAAAATACTGTACTATAAACGGGCTTATTCGAGCGGCCCTTCAATAATTCGATAAACAAATAAATGATCTGGCGGGAACGATAACTGTAAAATAAGAGCAAAATAGCCCGAAAACTCGACATGAAATGTTTTTGTTATTCCACTCTTTTTGTAGCTCTTTGTTATTGACATAACAATAAAATCGTTTAACATGAATTATTAGCAAGTTTTAATTTATATTGACTTCAGTTTAAATACCAATTTTATTGTAAATTATTATAATCGCTGCTTGAGCTCTGTTTACCCCTTCGGGGAGAGTGGGTGCGACTGTTATTGTAAATTAAATTATTAATATCGCTGCTGAGCCTCCCCCTTAGGGGAGTTTGGGCGTGATGGTAAGTATGTATGTATTGTAATCAACGATCTTGTGTTCTATTGGGAATAGAACACATGAACAAGGGTATTTTTAGTTTATACGAAAACTAAAATACGGGTCCAATATTTTCACTTAAAAAGAAGTACAAAAAATATATTGTATCACAAAAATTCACGAAGATACTAACTTATTGTTTCGCCTCAAGTACAATCACCGTACAGCCCGCGTGCCTCGCTTCGGTCGACTTGTACCACATGACAAACGATGCGCACGGCGAGACTGATTTTAGTTGGGTGGACTTTAAGATTTTGTAAATATTATTTAGTCAAAATTTTACTTGGTATAACAAACATTGCAATCGATTCTATTAACGATCCTGTACAGAAAGTATTCAGGATTTGTATATACTAAAAATAAGGTTGTATACTTTTACAGGTCTGAGTAGATTAAAAAATAACATTACGGATAATCTTCAGAACAAGTATCAATCCAGGCTTGGCTGACACCTGAGCACTGACAGTCTTATCCATAAGTATTAATATCTAAATGTAAATCTTTATTTTCTTCTGACAGACTTTTGGTCCAAAGGCATTTTTCCTTGGTGGGTAATATTCTAGATTCTCCCATTATTACAACAACCAAACAATACTTCTGACCTGAAATATTAGCATCTGACTGTAATTCGCATCATAATTTCCCTCGGAAACGTCTGGCTTAACAATATATATCTGACATCCCCTCTGAGCGTAAGCCGAGTCAAGTGGCTACGAGTGCGCCCGTCTGACTTATGAGCCGCGCACGATGACGTCATCGGACAACTGTTTATAGACCCCCCCCCCCCCCCGCCCGCTATATAAATGGAGTTCTCGTAATGAGCCGCTTTATCTGACAATCTGACATAGAGGTTCAATATCTCGATTAGCTCGCTTTAACAGTTCATCAAAATCAAATATTTATGTACTTCTCCAACAATATTATAAGATAGGTACAGTACATTATTTACAGAGCAAATCAACCATGCGACGTATCCAAGTACAAATGTTGTCATCTGTAATCCCTATACCTGTCGCATCTGCTATATAAATTAGCCTAAAAGCTATAATAAAACCGTCTAAAAATGTTAGCTACATGGCTAAGCATGATGTGAAATGATGTATAATTCCTAAACTTACCGTTGGCAGAAGAGAGCTTTGATTGCCATTAACAGTACAAAATATCAGTATAATAATATATAGTTCTTGTATTTCTATAGCATTTTTAATAATGTTTTTGGAGAACCATTTACAAAATTCGGAAAACAAATAAATCGCAAACTTTTGATGGAAAATATATTATTTTATTCGCTCAGAAAAGTATGCTGAAGTAACATTAAACTTTTATTTCTGTAAGTATCAGACGACATCACATACATTAATCTGACTCCGGTAAATAGCTTAAGCACTTGTGTTACGGATATCAGAATCAACAGTGGTATTACAAATATTTACTCAAATATTGGATACACCCAGACACAGAACAAATACAAGTATTAATCACACGAATGTTTGTCCAGTGTGGGGATCAAACCCACAACTCTTGGCGCATGGGGCAGGGTCACTACCAAATGCGCCATCGAGCTAGTCACGTTATCCCTTGGATTCTTACCACAGACCCCTTACATATGGGTAATAATGGGAAACCCACGTTAGATAATAGTTAGTAAGCAATCTTCGACTTGCCGCGGTCCTACGACCCTATTCCAGACTGTGACCAATAATTGTCACCTTCGTACGGCTTCCGGCGTCGTCTAATCGTGTTACGCGCCTTGCTAGGCTGTAATCATTTTATTTACCGGAATATTTATAAGAAACAACGCTTCTTGTGCAACAAAGAACAGCATAACAGTACTGTTTCATTTTTAATTTAATGCAACATAATTGTATTTTGGCTTAAAACTAAGGGGCTTGCTGCTCCTCAGACTCTGCCAGCCCCTTGCGTGATCGTATGTAGGTATCAAGAGGTCACGTCACGTGATCAAATCCCGGGCTGGGGCAAAAATTTATGGCTGGTTATTTACTGGATAACCAGTGGTTATTTCAATATTGAAATTACTCAGTAGCAGTCCGGAGTCAGGAAGTTGGCGGTTTAATCACCCCCGTACCTCGGATAGCACGTTAAGCCGTTGGTCTTGCGCCTGACCTCTCGCCGATCATGTCGAATTGTCGTCTCAATGGACTATGGGAGTGAAGGAACAGAGAGTGTACCTGTGTTTGCGCACTAGTGCACTATAATATCTCCCGCGCAGATGGTTAATCCTCGTTGAGATTGTCCGCCGCCGTGACCGATATTGGTTAGGATGACATTATTATTATTTAGGTATGTATGAATAGAAGATACTTTGATTCCTAAGCAACATTTAGAAATGCAAAGCTGATAATGTACAGCAAGTAATATAGGCTATATTTTATAAGCACATATAATATATGTATATCGTAATAGTATATATGTATCTACATTTATAAGAAACATCGTTTCTTGTGCAACAACGAACACTACAGTACTACGGTTGCACAACAATGTGCTTTGTTTGTTTTTCTTAATTAAAAACTTGTCTCGCTCCACGCTTGCTGCAATATCACAGTTTACGATTTAATTTACTCGATCGCGGAGTTGAAATTAAAACTTCATAAAACACACTAACTTGCAGATGTTTTTAATAAGAGTAAGATTTTACCTCTAAATACTGGCAAGAAAATAATAAATGCCAAATTGTGTGCAGACACTTAGGAGGCAATTTTACTCAAAAAGAAGTTTAAGGTCCATTATTGAGATTACAAAAAATATTGCATACGTATTTTTTCATTTGTTCAGCAAACTAAAATTGATGAAGATACAGCACGTTAATGCACCGCGTGACGTCACTAGGTGCATAAAATGTTACCGTCCAGGTGACGTATTGCGCCCCGTTTCAAATATTTGTATCTTTGTCAAGTCCTTTGTGTAAGGAATGGTGCAAGGATGGTATGGCTAAGGATATGTAATATGGTGGTTCTGCTCCGCTAGGGACCTCTGTGGAGTTCATTACTTAATTAGCTATTTATCGACAAACGCTAAAACTACTAGACCGACGTTAAAATAACTGTTTCCTCAACATAGAATATTAGGTTTTATTAAAAAAAACACTCATTTCTGAAAATAATGTTGCTATTTATGACATGGGCTATTTTTCAGAAACTCAAATTCAAATTCTTTTTATTTATATAGGCTTCAAGAAGCACTTATAAATAGTCAATATATACAAAAAAGTAACTACCACTCACACGAGCAAAGCCGCAAATAAGAGCTAGTTTCTAACACAGTTACTGTTTCCTCAGTCGGAATGCTGCGGGCTGTTATTACACCGAAACGACATTTCGAACCTCATCGCCGTCGCGATCGAGTTGTCGCCACTTTACACGATTTTAAAGCGGATATCGTAAATAACATTATGGAGCGTTTTTGGCTCGCTCAGTCGAATCCGACACGGTATTAGTCGCCGATAAATTGTTGTTTGAAGTGATTTCGTTTACAGTACAGTAGCTGAAACAATGACTTACAATTGTTTGAATTTTCTTATTTTCATTTTTATTTTATTATGGTGTAGATATTTGTTGTCCCATGTTGGTCTGGGACGTGGCCCATGTTGATAAAAAAGAATGTGCCAACTGTGGTTCTTGCCTAGCATGTCGTTAAAGGCGACTAATTGTTTACGGGCTTTTGGGTATGTGACTGAGTAGGCGACGAGCTAGCCACTTGTCTCTTCTTTTTCACAGCTTACCATCCAGCCCGGCCCACTGTCCCATGTTGGTCTGGGACTTGAAAGGAATGAGCCAACTGTGGTGCTTGCCTAGCATGTCGTAAAAGGCGACTAATGGTAAGTATATCGGGTTTTGGGTGTGTGATTGCGTAGGCGACGGGTTAGCCGCTTGACACTGCTTTTTCACAATTTTCCATCTAATCCGGCCCGGCTTTGTTTTTGGCTGAATGTGGTTAAAGGGGCATGCTGCCACTTTGACTCTGCCTACCCCTTCGGGGATTGTGGGCGTGATGTTATGTATGTGTAGATATTTTAACAACAAAATTTCAATTAATTTTTATAATACACTTTAGCAGAAAGAAGTAATATTGGGTTTTTATTTAGAGTACGCCTTATTTCCGGAAATTAGTTCCTAACGATTTTCGCGATATATTTTCATAAAAAAATCAACAAATAATATGTATATTAGAAAAAATAAATTATTATGTATCGCCAAATACTTACTTACTTAATTACTTTTTTTCTGATAACTTTGAAAGTTTATGTGAATCCGTAAATGTGAAATGAAATTAATCTCTTAAATATAGGTAGACGTCTTATCAGAAAGTACACCCGATAGATGTCCACACTACAGAACGGTCGCTTACTGTTTTCAGTGATAAAATGAAAGCTATGGGAAATATATATAATAATAATAAAAAATAATACGTTATTGTCATATAAGATCGAATCACATAAAAGGTATTAAAAAGGCTTAACTTCCATACTATTAACCGTATTCATAGCATTATTAAAAAGCGCACACAGATTGCAACTGGCCAAAGTGGCATTTACTTAAATTGAAAGGTACATTTGTATTCTTACTTGTATATAATCTGGTTTCTCTCACATTATTGTATTTGTATTAAATGTAACACAATATAATGAATATTACCTGAACAGAGTTTGATTTTAAGTGTAACAGTAAATAAACTTATTTGGACCTCAAGGTATCAAGAAATTTTCCACGAGAGAAATAAGCACTATTAAACACTTTAATCTGTATTCCATTTTCTTAATCAATATTGGTATAGCATATTTCTTATACTCCTCTTAGATTTTGATGGACATTAAACAAGTACACAAGGTTTAAACTGTCTTAACTGATAAATTCAAATTCGCGTCCTCAAATGTTGCCCCACGTTGGCTTGGGACTTAAAAAGAATGTGCCAACTGAGCTCCTTGCCTAGCTTATGTATAAATCTATATCGGGTTTTGGCCCAAAACTTTTGGGTGCGTCATTGTTTATGCGACAAGCTAGCCATTTGTTACTACTTTTTCCCAATTTTTCATATAACCCAGACCCGTTTTATTTTTTGGTTGAATGTGGTTAAGGAGTTTGGCTGCTCCTTCGACTCTGCCTACTCCTTCGAGGATTACGGGCGTGATGATACATATGTTTGTGTCCTCAGAAGTCAATCTAAGATGCTGTTATCGCCCCTCTACTGTGGCTCACCACAATCAAAGCGCAATATTGAATGGCATGACCATCTATTTGCATGTAATTCGCTATTTGCCCGGAATATTGCCGCTATATTCAGCAATAATAATATGTTATGCCAGCAATCTGCTAAAATGTATCAAGATGTTGTTAGAATAAAACATAATATTCTATAAGCTGAGCTTGGTTCATTGATTGTATTACCGATTTGGCAACAGGGCATCTATGCCGGTCAACTATTGTTATTTTACTGTCAATATTAAAAGTAAATATAGTGCTTCCATTTTCTTTGGCTATAGTATTTTGATTATATCGGCAACGCACTTGCGATTCCCCTGGTGTTGCAGGTGTCCATGAGCTAAGGTGATCACATACCATCAGGTAATCCTTATACCCGTTTCCCTCCTATTATATAAATATATATATATATATTTTGATTTAATCAAGAATCGATTCTAGTATTTTCGATTAGAATCAGATGGGAGATCAATATTTTTTAAACTGAATCGACATGCCTGCGTTATGTTTGCGCGGCCGGCTGCAATGTCGCAAATAATCTATTGCATTCGATCGTCTCGAAATCGAAATAAGGTTGAGGTCAGATGCTGTTAGCATCATCATCGTTAAAATGTAGTGTACAATTAAAGTCTTACTGTTAACAATGCAAAAGCAAAGATGTTTTATTTATTGATTTCAAAAGAAAACATGTTCTTCTTTAACTTATTGTTATGTGATTTCTATCAAAAATTCATTATTATCCCGTATTGTTCTGGGACTCGAAATTAATGTAGGTACCAACTGTGTTCCTCGTCTAGCATCTTAAAAGGCATTGAGGGTTAAGTTTGTGATTGTAAATGCGACGAATTTTCCACAAATGTAATTTTTGACGGAACGTAGTTTGAACACTATCTCGCGTACACCTTCAAGAATGGCGCGCGTGATGATACGCATGTACCTTTATATGTAAAAATTGACTCCTTATGTACAGAAAAGTAGTAGGTAATATAACCAACCACAAAAGACACAAAGTGATCAACTGTAAATCCTTCTAAGCACCCTGTGCATCTGCACTACATCTATTGGCTACGAGCTCCAGAGCGAGTGTTTGCGGACTGCAATTCAATCAGTCGCAAATAATCCGCTGCACTCGCGAGCGCTCGCAATGAGGAAATGCAGCTATCGGCCGCTCTTGTGTCTCTATCCGGCAGGATGCAAGGAGGCAATCGGCGATTGCCCCTCCCGCCCCCTACTATTAACTACTGAACCTAATTAATCATGTAAAAGTTTCTAGATTACTAGAAAGTTACTACTTAAGATATATATGTACCTAATTATTTAGAATGTTGCTAATTACGATTGTTGCATATTCGTAAGTAACAACACTTTAATTGGAGCGATACGTCAGTCAGGTCTTTGTTCATTGAGTTCATTTTAAAAAACTTATCATTTTATTTAACTTCTAATATGCATGCAAGTTTAAGAAAACCTTAATATCTTAACTTATTACTACTACTTAAGAAAGTATTAATAATTACACTTTCTATTTTTGAACTTGATCTTTGAATATCCCTGTAAACCGCTTAAGTCTCGACTTTCTCGTCGTGGCGAATAAATAAGGCCCAAGCCACAGTTCAATCAATAGCAAATAATCTATTTGGATTGCATTCGACGCGCCTCCCCGGGTACTGGGGACGAGGAAATGTCAACCGCCCTCTGGCTATGTCGCCCTGGTACTTTCGTTTTAAATGCAGCTCCGTTTGCATAGAAAAGTCGGTGGTAAACGAGCTGTTGACTTTCTGGACTTATGTTGCCTTGGTAATCCGAGTCAAAATATGTTTTCTTGTTTTCCGATTTTAATAATAATATTTAGCCAAAATAATAACAAAACGAAACAATCATGTTGATTTGTTACGCCAAAAAAAAATGTGTTAACAATGTTTCTTGCCTAGCATATCGTTAAAGAAGACTAATAGCATAATAAGTAGGTATTGGGCTTGTGATTATAACGACGAGCTAGCCAATTAGGTATCACTACTTTTTTTGCACAACTTAATGTTCTAGTGTAATCGTGATAAAACATAAGCAATTCTTTCTAATTTCATGTTTTTTTATAGCTTATTTGAGTTAATTTTCTTATTCCAAATTAGTTTAATTATTCACTTTTAGATTAGATAAAGCAAAAGGCGCATTTCAATCGGCAAATAATCTATTTGGATTGCATTCGACGCGCCTCCAACTGGAAACGGGGAAATATCGACATCTCTCCATCTATTTCACCCTGGTACTTTGAGTTTACTACAGCTCTGTTTGCACGGGAGACTGATTAGAAAATGAAGTGTCGACTGCTCTTAATTTATGTTGCCCTAGTAGCGAGGTGCCTAACGCAAAATTAGTACTAACATCATAACCGTAGTTTTAATTTGAAAAAGTTTTGTTTAAGCATTGAACTGAAAAACCACAACATTTTGAAAAAATTTAAAAGTCACCTTACCTCTCTAATCATTTCAGGGATGTGAGCTTTGACCTTGATTGATCTTTGACCTCAATCTTTAATGTAGGTACATTTAATGGAGCATAGCTACTCCAAGAAAAGCACAAAGTCAGACTTAACCTAGACAAGACTCTTCTTTAAAGGCAAAGTTGTGATGTATATAACACCATAGTATCCATAGCACAATCAATGCTTTGATTGAAACAAGAGATTTGTTGTGCAAGTCTAAAGAAAAAAAAAATATAGAGATGCACAAATACACAGAGCTTACAATGCAATCGATAACAAATAATCTATTTCCAGTTTACTCAACGCCTCCCTAAGGACGAGGGGATGAGGAAATGCCGAGTGAACTATTCGCCAGCGCTGTTCCTATTACCTCTTAACCTACTTACGATGATAAATGCATACGCGATTGATAGTTGATGCTGGGAACATCACCATATGGATTGAAAGACAGAATAAGTAATAGTATGCATGGAAATTGATTCAGTCAATGCAATTATAAATTGAACCTTATTGCATCGAATGAGGGTGAATAACGGACCTTTCGAAGCAAATTATGTCGGATTTATATTGACTGGTCTATAACAGTTAAAACACTTGTTTAATAAGTAGTTTTTAACACTGAAAGTAGACTTCTACAGCTATTGTCCGGTGTATAACGCGGATCAAAATGACGTCATAAATAAAGATATACCTCTACATTTAAATAATACAAATTTCTTCTAAACATTAATGACTGGCTCGATGGTGCATTCGGTAGTGACCCTGCCCCATGCGCCAAGAGTTGTGGGTTCGAACCCTACCCAGTGTTTGTTCTGTGTCTGGGTGTTAATATCCAATATTTATTTCTATTTAAGTATATATTTGTAATACCACTGTTGATTTTGATATCCGTAACACAAGTGCTTAAGTTACTTATCTCGGAGTCAGATCAATGTATGTGATGTAGTCGGATATTTAATCCGAACCGGGTTAACTTAACCTATGTTATAACTTGATTAATAAGAACTATCTCATATATAGTAAGGTCAATCATACCGCATTCTGTACGGAACAGGGCACATAACGCCCAAAATAATCTTATTTAGTCTCCTGCGTAAATCAAGCTATCGAATTTCAGTAACGCAATTTTAGCGGAGATACATCGCCAAACTAAATGTCAACATTTCAGTTCGGCTTTCTGCCTATGATGGATTATGTCACGGTAATTCAACAGCCAAATTTATGAAACCTACGCTTATCCATAAATATATTCAGTCTGATTTAATCGGCAACCCGTCATTTCACTCACCATCTACTTGCTAATTTTGACTAGAACTCAATGAAGAGCGAAAACATGGATATTCATACATAACATCACGCCCGTAGTCCCCGAAGGGGTAGGCAGAGACCAAGTGACAGCACGTCCCACATTTGACCACATTCAGCCAAAAATAAAACTGGGCTGGGTTAGATGGAAAATTGTGAAAAAGTAGTGACAAGTGGCTAGCTTATCGCCTACACAATCACATACCCAAAACCCGATATACCATTAGTCGCCTTTAATAATGGATATTCAATTCTTTTCAATACAAATATTTATTTGACAAATACTTAATTCCAATATTATAACGTATTATTTAACAAATTATATTTATATTCACGTTACGTAAATAGTTGTATCCCACTAAGGTTAAATACTATCGTACGACCGGCCTGATGGCACCAAGGCTCCTGGCAACCCAAGTGGTTCTTGTCAATTGCACGTAGCTGTTCCTTTAAAAAGGTTTTCTTAAGGGTTCACAGCGCCGTCGTCATAAGGAAGAATGACGCGACAAGCACCTAAGGCAGGGATGGCGAACCATTGGCACGCGTGCCATAGGTGGCACGTTATACAAAATGATGGGCACGTATTTTCTTTTAGTGGGATCTTAATTTACCAATAATGATTGACAATAATTAAAGAACCAATTATATTGACATTTTCAAAACTTTGGCACGTTTATATAAAAAGGTTCGCAACCCCTGACTTAAGGTCATACGTCCGTCGTATATAGCGAATCATTAGAAATTGTGACTCCGGTACTCCAAGTCACCAAACGTAACGCACCAGCTTGAAAGACGCATACGCCGATGCTGAAACCAATACGGCTTCAGTTTGGTTCCACTTTCTATTGTAGGTATTTGCATATCATCATCCTGTCATCATTCATCATCATCATCATCCTGGCGTCATGTCACGTGCTTAAACGGGGTCCGCTTAGACCATGATCCAGGATTTAGCGAGTCTGGTAATTACGTTTAAGCGACTGCCGGTCTGACCTTCGTAACCTTTAGACGGGGGAACCAGATCAATTTGGATCATGGTTACACATCCATAGTTGTTGGAATGTGCAGGTTTCATCAGGATGTTTTCCCTCACCGCCGAACTAGTGGTATAATTATGTACATATATTCCATACCCCGCTTGAGAAGTAGCGTGAAGTTTAGTTATTTAGTTAGTTATATATTTGGAAAATCCAGAGGTACTGGGTTTGTACACGCATCCCTCTGTTATGAGGCGCGCGTCCTTGCCATTGATCTACCACCGTTGCTTTGTATAAAAATATACCTCTGTATTATTTATCATTCAGAGATATGTGTATTTTAAATTCGATGGCATATAAAAAGAAATATGATTTTAACTTTGGATCCCATTTGTATCAAATAAGTAAATTACTTATATTTGGCGTAGTTCCCAAAAGATACCAAGTTGTGTCTCCGAAATATATTTCATCTGCTGTCAAAGTTGATGCTGTTTACAATTTTCAAATAATATTCGAAAAACATTTATTAGTGTCATTTACCTGTTTGTTCACTATTGTTAGGTATATAATTTTTGTTAAATTTTATCTATCACATTGTAAATAAATTGACAAACAAAAGTGTACCGATATGTACGAGTAGTTTTATTTCAGAAAACATTAAGAAACAGTTGAATGTACAAATTTATATATTTATATGATGTTTATATATTATCCGTCTCTCGGCTTACCTTTTTAAATATAATTGTAGCCTACATACATACATACATACACATCACGCCCGCAATCCCTGAAGGATTATTGTAGCAATACTAGTTAAACACAAAATATTTTTTTGTAACCATGACTTTATTTCCAGCTTCGAGAAAAGAGAGCAACAATGTTATGAAAACACTAGATGTGCCTGCTGTTTCACCTGCGTTTATGGTTAATGTTATATAGCCTAAAGCCTTCTTCGATAAATGGGCCTATCTAACACTCAAAGGTTTTTTCAAATCGGACCAGTACCTAAGTAGTTCCTGAGATTAGCGCGCTCAAGCAAACGAACAAATAAACAAACAAACTCTTTAGCTTTATAATATTAGAACAGATTAACTCGGAAAAATTGGGTAATAACTGTCGACTTTGAAGCCTTATCTTTTGAAGCAATATCTCTAAATCACCCATTGCTATTGAACTTTGAAGTAACCATCTTATAAAAGCACTTGAAGTCCTTCGTTCTATTTGAGAATACATTTAAAAGCCATTGTGTCAGTTGGTATATAATGTATATACCGTGGCTTACTCACAAAACAAAGTTAGGGAAAATAAAATTTCACTCCGGCTAAAGTGGGAATGAGCAGGAAAGATAAGGTTGTGGGAAAGCGACAGGACCACTCTTGTCAGGGCTGCGTCTATCAATATCTCGTCATTAACTGGCTTTTCATTCGGATTTCCTCAATTTAATGTATAGCCCTCTCGGAAGGCTTTTTTCTTCGCTTCTTTTAATGATTGCAGGTTACTATATATAACTCTCGAACGGTAGTTTTTACATGGAACCACGTAAGTAGACGCCAATAATCTTTGGTACAGTGGTACATTTAGAAGTATCACTCTTTCACAGAAAATTGACTTAAAATAATAGCATCTGTGTGTGTTTCGAACACAGTATCTGTTAAGAGAGGCCCTCATAGAGTGTGAGAGTGAGAGGCTCTCATAGTTTTGGACGGTGAGTGAGAGTGCCGGAGGCTCATCCCCTTAACGCAGGACAACGCATCAGAAGCTCCTTTAATGTACCTGTTATTTATGAGCTACTTATTCCTTCTTGGACTCTACCCTACCCCTTCGGGGTTGCAAGCGTGATTACTAACCATTTTAAAACTTGGTATCAAATCATATTTTTTTTACATTAAAAGACTAGCTAGTTTGAAAACTAGCTAGTCTTTTAATGTAAAAAAAACTTGGTATCAAACTAGGTAGCTTTCCGCTTTTAATGTTAAATAAAATAAAGAAACCCACCCCATGGTACCCCTGGCATCGTGCAGGCTAAATGGAAACATTATCAATTGTAGTCATGAGCAATAAAGAGCTCACTTTCATTTGTAATATCAACTCAGATATATGCATACTCATACCCCGTATTAGCGTTCGAATTAAGCATAACCCATTTCGATTAACAAGCCCAAGAACATTTGAATGTTCCACCAACAGTAATACTAATGTTTACACAACCAGCCCACCAGCACGAACATTAGCTATTTACTTAGATACAACTGACAATGATTCTGAATTATGACGCGGCAACACTTGGTGAACCTTATAATAATTTGTGAAGCATTAGTAATGCCAGGTGTCCCATTAACAGGACAAAACATTTTCCCGCAGACGTCTTTCAATGAGGGTTTTCAAGAATACAAAATCCGCTAGGTGGCACGAGGGAGCCTGGTGGTCTTATCACTGTAACTATTGGCTCATTGTTGACAGAATGTCAGTTTGTTCTGACAACTAACCAATGAGTAGGGTCACAACCTCGCGTCACAGTTACGCCATCTTTTGGATGTTTTAATTCAAAAAACCCTCATTACAAAACGTGACGTTGTAGGTAAATTAAAAACGATTTATGGCCGATTTTTAAATGGTCAAATAAGAATTAACCGACTGATAAAGTATAAAGTTCCCAATTAGCGTATGTCATACGGTATTTTACTTATGAAACAGGCAATGACATTTTACAATCATCCGAATGATTTATTCGATTGTTATCTTTTATCCGACTGTTGAAAAATCAGCCCTTAGGCAATAAAAGTTGTACGACAGATAAGAAGAACGGGATGATGTCAAATATGTAAGAAAGAACGTACTAGAGTAACAGAGACCAAAGATATTTGAAAAAGGAATGAGAAACGAATGACGGAAGACGGATGTTGAAAGACGTGCTAAGAAAAAATATTTCATTGTGTTCCGAGCTAAAAGAAGAGTAAAGTACGTGTTCCTGAAGCGATCGTGTTTCATTTGCCAAAATCCAACTGCGGATATATTCTACACGCTAATGTATGTATGTGACGTTGTCTGATATTTATTTACTACTTTCATTACTTACCTACCATGTCTACCAAAAGCGTTATCTAACAGGAAATCTCGTATCTGTCTCCTTAGAACTCGTTCCACTAGCATACTTTGACTAGCTCGATGGCGCATTCGGTAGTGACCCTGCCCCATGCGCCAAGAGTTGTGGGTTCGATCCCCACCCAGGACAAATATTCGTATGATGAATACTTGTGTTTGTTCTGTGTCTGGGTGTTAATATCCAATAGTGAAGTATATATTTGTAATACTGCTTAAGCTGCTTATCTCAGAGTCAAATCAATGTAATGATGTCAATGTGATGTAGTCGGATAAGTATTTATTATTATCCTAAAAGGGATATCATAGTTATCTTGTTCACATTTTTATTTATTTCTCTATACATTAGGTTCTTTCACTTAGGTAGCCAATATGGAAAGGTTTTTTGATAAAGAGTTAACTAGGGACGGCCGGAGGATAATTGATGAATTCGGCGACCTTAGTAATTAATTTTGTCTGTCCCACACCCGTCTTTTTTATTTATGTCCCAACACTTCAAAAAACCGTCTCAACATACTTAAATGGTGGCTGCTACAGTATTTGGACGGTGAGAGTATGAATTCTACAATAAATCACAGTATTTTCATAACGGTCGCAAGCTCAATTAGAAATAATAACTGTATACATCAAGTTTGTTACCAAGACACAAAGTCTAATTAGACATTGTGCAGTAATTACATTTTCGTTGTTGTTTAAAAACCTAAAGAGTTAATCAAAGGCAAATCTTTATTCATACATTCAGACATCAATAATAAACCAAGTATTTTTAAATTAATAACTTTTACAAAAATTATTTGAGGAAAGATTGAACTGCTTTTATACAACATCCTTTTTGAAGCTAAAAGAATGCCGGCAGTTATACACGTTCCGGACGACAACCCTGATTGTAACCTCCAGAATTTATCCGGATTACCAAAGTTAAACACGTTACGAAGAGGGAGCGATTTTAACCTTTTTTGAGAGTGTGAGGTTCGCACTCTTCCGAAGCCCGAAAGGTCTCCGGCATGTTAGACGTGTTTTCATTTGATATTATACGGGTTTTATTTGAATTTGAGACGAGATATTACGTCGGATTTGTATCGCTTCCAAACAAGATTTTGTTGAAATAATTATGGACGTCACGTACGTAATACACGGGTTTCCTTATCCCGATCTCATTTAACTTATCGGTGTGTTTATTTATGTGTTGATTTTGTGACGTGAGTTTGTTCAGAGTTGGGTCTGTCTATGTTATAAACTGTAATGTTACATCTGTTACCAAAAATATTTTAGAGATGACTTTTACAAGATCCGATAAATGTTAAACGTTGTAAGTGTTTTTTAGGATGTACTTACGACAAGTTTATTAATGAAATCAATGCTTTATATCAACACTAGAAATGCAAAAGTGCTACTCAACTTTAATATAAATTTCAGCTCCGTTTATGTTTTAAAATTTTTAATACATCTTCAAATCGCTGATCATTAATATTAACCACTTGTGACGCATCCAAAGTCCATTACATTAGCCCCTACACTGCCAAGCTCTTTAAAATAAGAACCTATGAAGCATTTATAAGCCAATTGTAACTGCACCAGCCTCTAAAATTCACCCGGACTGACTTGAATCTTCGAATATTTAGTGCTCACCGAGCTCAAATTCCTAGTTGCGGCCAGTTGCAGGACTAATTAACAAGTAGTTGGTGCATTGCCAGTGTCGCTAGGATTATCGTGAACAGTATACACTGATAGTAGGTACTTAAACGATAGATTGCTTTACGGTTTTCCTAGATTTAGTTCATTTGGGATGCTAGCTTTAGTGATATAGCGATGAATAAGTAAGTATACTTGGTCAGAGGTTCTTTATAAAAGACATTTTTTGTTAAACACAAATAAGGATTATTAATATTAATAAATTTTCATAAATAAACACAATATATAAAAAAAATATACTTCCTTAACCAACCAACGCGCACGTGCCAAGAGATACAATAAGGTTCAAGGAATCCACAAAGCTTTTGAATTTCTTAGAAGCTACTGAACATTATATTTTCCCTAGAAACTAAAACTTTTTACTACTTAGTCGACGTTAAGTGAACATGAGGAAATTATCATGAATACGCATTCATACAACTATGTAAGTATAAACATAATCAAATATCCCGAGCACGAAGGTCAATTACAATTGCTTTTTTTTTAAACCCTACGTTCTGTATAATGTCAAACCTTGTCTATATCTTTTAAAGCACGAAAGAGTCTGCTATGTTTTAGTTTTTCTCACCTCTCTAGAGGAACACCTGTCTAAGGGTGATCACAGCTAGCAGTCGCTTCAATGTAATAATTCGGTAAATCCGGTATCCATATATGTTCTGTCATTCACGACATTACTTTGAAAGGGTAGACTGAAAGAAACGTGAGCCGAAACTCCTAGAAAAAGGACACAAATCTAGAAAGATGATGAAAAAATCAGTACAAATAGAAAGTAATAGTACAGAACACATAAGAAAGCTTCTCTCACACTGGTCTAAAAAGCAAAACTATGCCACTCGCACCCATAATCCGCAGCGCGCCCAATAAACATGGTATTAGACCAGTTCCCTTTTTATCGTGGCCCATAAAGGGCCGCAACTAATTACATTCCGGCCAATTACGCCTTGAGACGCTCTCGCGTAGGGCTGCTCGCCGGTCCAACCGAGTCCTGTCCTTTATGTGGGACATTAACTTGCTGGCATATTTACACATGTAATCCTAAATAATTGAGTCCTGGTTGTGTTTATGTGTCCTTTATGCAGTAAATTGGCTCAATGTCATATTGTCGCATCTAAGTGATTATGTTATTTTAGCAGTGTTTATACTTGTAATGGAGTTTGAGCTTACAGTATATAAACATATCCTTAAATATCTATATGTCCTTTGTGTAGAATATTGGCTATTCACAATATTTACACGCTATCAATAATTATGGCGTCATGTTTATTGATTTTATGCATTCGATGGGAGTATGTCAGCAATTATCTGCATTCTATCGAATCAATTGCATATACGTTTCATAATTTACAGTGGATTTTTTTATGTTTTGGCAAATACCAAACGAATAACAACGCTAGCTACGAAATAAAATTTTGTAATTTTGGATCACGTTAGGGGTAAATATTTGTGTAGATAATGACCATGGACATTTGTACGCGAGTCATGGATGTTTTAGAGATAAATATGTTTATATAAATGTCTATCCGTCACTAAGTAATTAAAGCTTAAGCTTATTTTATATATATGCTTAATTTAGAGCAATATTTAATAATTTACTTTATTTCTTTGTTAAGCATAAACAAGTGAAAATGCATTTATTATTCTACCAAATAATTAAACGACTAATTCTCTTTCTAACGAAATACGTGAAAGACAAAGTAAGGGTATTTTAAATTTATGTCCCCTTTAATTAACTGAATCCAAACCAAAGTCAGATTGGTGAACATCGTGCCATCTATGTACCGAGTTCGTTAAACACAAACAAACCCTTGGGACAACCCTAGTCAGCAGAGAAAGGAATGTAGGGTACGATTCTCCTAATGATGAATGAATGACAGTATATTTCTGCAAATGAGGACTTTGGGAGAAAAATCACATCATAATGCTAGTTTAATAAATGCAACCTTACAAACAAATAAAATTGTACTGCCTCTTTGTAACGTGACAATAACAGTTTATTTCTAAATTAATAAATACCAATAAATTCACCAGACTGACACACCATTTCCCTAGTTCCAAACTAAGCGTGAACGGATATACATACTTAAATACGTTTATAAACATCCATTACTCGAGTACAAATGTTCATCGTAGCAATTTCATCGGTTAGGGTCCTGAATTGTATTGTATTTCAGTAGCTGTTGTATTATATAGGGGGGAGTCCCTTGTCACCACGGGACTTGAGGGGCCCTTACCGCCGGGGGCCCGTGACATTTTGCCACTCCTGCCCTATAGTTACGCCACTGGTTGGTACATTATTTTTGATTTCCCAGCTAACAAGTAACAAAAAACAATCCTCAAAGCTTCCAAAACACAATTTCGGACATTCATTACTGTAGTAATGAAAATTAAATGAGTATAGCGTATAAATGTGCTTAGGCACAGTACTCTACATAATCATTAAGAATAAGCTATTCTAAAGATAAAAACAAAGGTCCCTCATTATCAATTAGGGACATACAATACAGTACTTTCCACTCAAAGTGAGAAAAAATAGGGGGAGGTAGACGCAGAAGCCCTTTGTAAGAACAAAGAGCGCTCCAACTTTTAAGCCGACATTTTCAATGGCCCGCAAACAAGTAGTAAAGTGTCCCACTTTCCTTGTGTTGTTTAAGAATAATACTGTTTATATGGACTTCGAGATCGGGAAAAATAATACTCGGACGGAGTTTCAGATCGGTGTAAAAAATACTGGCAAGAGCGAGTCGGCACGCATAAAATACTGGCAAGAGCGAGTCGGCGCGCATAAAATACTGGCAAGAGCGAGTCGGCGCGCATAAAATACTGGCAAGAGCGAGTCGGCACGCATATTTATTTTACATATCACTTATAAACTTTATTATAAAGCGGTTTCTTTTGAACGAGTACGGAAACCTTTTTGGTACGATATTTAAAATATTATAAATAAATATAAACTTAAAAAAAAGGACTTAAAAAGAATGTGCCAACTGTGGTTCTTGCCTTGCATGTCGTAAAAGGCGACTAATGGTATACGGGGTATTGAGTAGGTGATTGCGTAGGTGACAAGCTAGGCACTTGTCACTGCTTTTTCACAATTCATCCAACTAATCCTAGTTTTATTTTTGCCTGAATGAGGTAAAAGGGCCCCTTTGACTTTGCTTACCCCTTAGGGGATTACGAGCGTGATGATTCGTATACATAGTTATCTTAAATGAGCTTCATACAGAATAAAAGAACCTAGAAAGAGTCCAATGGCTCGAGGGATTGATGAAAATAGGGACCCCTAAGCTTAAATTACTGGGGCACGATACCGTCTTATCCTACAATATCTACAACCCTGTGTAGGTACATCATAACTAATGAAAAAAATCACACAAATGAATACTGAAATGTTGGAGAAATACGATAAGTCTCGCTTATTAGTTTCGTGCTGAACCTTAAAACCTATCTAAGATCCCATCAACCAAAAATATATTCTTATTATGTCTCAAAGAAGCACTTATAAATAGTTTTGCCTTGAATAGCCATCTTGGATACTCACTTCCGAACTAAAATTATATTTACTTTGCAACAGTATTATATATAAATACATATTATTTATGTATTATGTTGTATAAAATACAAGGCAATTAGAGACATAACGCGGATGATTTAAGTATTATATTTATTTATTATTTATAATAAAATAGATACTGATAATAAAGAGTCCGTTTGTTCAATGCTGCTTTTCCATTAAGAAGGTTATTTTCCTTGATGCACTAACTAGTTAAAGAAGTTAGCGAAGTGCGCGGAATCATAGCGAGCGCAGTTTGGGAGGGCTCATCAAGTTAGCCGCGAGTTTTCTTTATTAACTCCCACCAGTATAGTTTTATGATACCATTATACTTACAAGTTCTGAAGTATTTTATATCACTAGAGAGCATCAATTATTGTACATAGAATGTGTAAGTATTACGTTACCATCTTGTGGCTTTGCTTTAATATTGTATGAAGCTTCGGTAATGTAAATCGCTCTTGATATTAGATACGAATGGTGACATTGATATTTGAATATTACTTCATTGTCATGAACATAACTGACACATTATTATTGTAAGCCAGACAGAATTTGATATTTATGACCTACAATGAGCAATAGGATAATATAACGTAATATATGCTTAGATTTCTTTGTCCTGACTGACGATTAGCACATAGGCAAAACTACTCAATCTAGAAAACTGAAATCTATACAAATATTATAAAGAGGAAAGGTTTGATTTTTTGTTTGTTTGTTTGTTTGTATGAATTGAATAGGCTCCGAAACTACTTGGCAGATTTCAAAAATTCTTTCACCATTGTAAAGCTACATTATCCGGAAGTAACATAGGCTATATGTTATCCCAATATTTCCACGGGAACGGGAATTACGCGGGTGACACCGCGGGGCGCTGCTAGTATGAAATAAAGGTATGTTTTATGTGAGGCTACGAATGAAATTTTAATTTTAAAAGGTAAGATGGAGGAAACGAGCGATGCAATGGTCAATAATTATTATAAAACTTTAACTTAACTTTAACCTGGATGGACAAAACCTGGACTGTAAGACCACATTTATTGTTACGGAATTTATGTGGCAGTGGCTATAATGATGATATCAAAACCAGAATCTAAACCATGGGTCATGGTCAACGCCCGACTGACGCTAACAACAATTAGTGCCTGGTTAGAAACAAAATAACTATATACTTTATTGCACCGTAATAACTCGTTAAAAAAACATCAAAGCTATTGGAAGAACATAGTTACTTTTTTGAGAAAAGGACTCTTATCGTCGATGCAACTATCAGTTAAAGAAGTTAGCGAAGTGAGCGGAATCATAGTGAGCGCAGTTTGCAGTTTTGTTTGTTTTTGTGCATCGAGTTAGCGGCGAGTTGGCGAGTTTTCTTTATTAACTCCCACCAGTACTTCTTTGAGATGTCTCTTGTATTTATTAGTTAGACGGCTAATTTTATATGTCGATATCGCGACGATAGGTATTGACTCGGGAATACAGTTGATCATATTCCGAAGCTTTATAAGAATGTCACGTTTGATGTTTCTTCACTGCTAGAACCTGGAGCTTACAAATAATGTTTAAGTGATCATCTGGCACCTATATAAAAAGTATCTTTCTAATTAAGTTGATGCATTTCAAATACCATAATTTTTAAATAAGAAAAATACTCTTTTCTCTCAGAGAAACTAAGCTAAAATAACGGCTTTAAACCATCTTGTTAGTTGATCAATTTATAGACATTTTATTTGCGTTTTTAAGCAGTAAAGATTCTTAAAATATGATCATCATTATTTTCCTCGCGTTTTGTCCCGTGTTTTGTCAAGATCCGCTTAAACCACGATCATGGCTTCAGATTTCATCACAAAGTTTTTTTAACTATCGAGCTAACAATATGAATAGATATATAAATTTGAAAAATACAGAAGTATGTGTCTGGACTTAAACCAGCACCTCTCGAATTTGAGACGTTTCTAACAACTCCTTTATACTCGAAAAATTAAGCATTCAATTTTAACAGCAGTTTACTGAAATTCACCACAAACGTTCAATCACCTAATTTGCCACATCACTAAAATTCAAAATGTATAACTTCAGATTCCTATAAACAGCTCGGCCAAATTCCTCCATGCATACAATTGAACTGTAATCTAAATATTACGGATATGGTAATCATATCCCGAGTCGGTACCGATGTTTGTTTTAGTTAGATTTCGCCTCAAGGGACCTTTTCAATAATGGCTACAGAAGTTGCTTTTGTTCGCAAACTGCCTTCGTAATTGTATTCGGATCATAAGGTGCGCTTACATGACTTACGTGGGTAAATTTTAAGCGATTATTCTGTGATAATAATGGTCCAATGGTAATCAACATATTTTGCCCATTGTTTTTTGTCCCATACCCATGTAGGTATGGGACTTAAATAATGCTTAATTTAATTCTTACCTAGCATGTAGTAAAAGGTGACTGTGTAAACCTTTTTGGTAAAGCTGACCAAAAATATGTTATGTTTTCTTTTTTAAGAAAAAATATTACAATGGTAAAAAGTGGGTGTAAAAAGAGCTGCAATTGTAACTATTGTATTCGGTAATATAAAATCTTTTACCCGCGACTAAGCCTGCCTGAATTCGATCTATTCTTACTCTTTGTTGTTAAAGTAACTAATACTTTTCATAAGAATCAAATATTTGGCGTATCAAATTACCACAGTATAACAAATTTTCATCTCACTAATATTATAAACGCGAAAGTTTGTATGGGTGGATGGGTATGTGGATGTTTGTTGCTCTTTCACGCAAAATGTACTGCATGAATTTTAATGAAACTTTAGAATAGTAGAGCTTATACATTAGAATATTGACTGCCTCGTTGGTCTAGTGGTAGCATGCGCTGCCTAAGGACCAAGAGGTCCCGGGAGGACCTCTCTCCGGTCATGTCGGATTGCCGTCTCACCGGACTATGAGAATGAAGGAATAGAGAGTGCACCTGTGTCTGCGCACACACTTGTGCACTATAATATCTCCTGCGCGGATGGCTAATGCTCGTTGAGATTGGCCGCCGTAACCGATATCGGTTAGGAGGACATTACATTAGAATAACACATAAACCATGTTTCATCGATTTACCACGCGAGCTACGCTGCGGGCAGAAGCTTGTAGGTATATCATACTATCATTACAAATGCGGAAGTTACTCTGCATGAATTTCGCATTTATAATATAAGAAAGCAGTAGTAAGGATTGTTCAATATCATCGGTATGGATTGTTAATACCTACAGTCGGTCGGGAAATAGGCAATTGTCTTCCGTATGTAACTGTCTCGCTGTCGTGGGGTGCAGGCCGTTAAATTGAATTGTCAATGCATGAATACATTGCCTAGTTCAGATATGCGAACCATTGGCACGCGTGCCACGGCTAACACGAATAACAAAATATTAGGAACTTTCTTTATGATCAAAATTTTTTTGTGGTGACACTAGGAGCTCTCTGGCACTTGATGAATAAATTATATTTTTATTTTATAAAACTTTGACACGTCTGCTTAAAAAGGTTCGCCATCCCTGGCCTAGGCTGTATTTATCCTTGTACCCTATAGCCCGCAATAGGTACTATGTGACGAAAGATATTACAATATTGTTATAGGCAGGTGTCAAGTAAATTACTGCTAAAACCGTAAAAAGAAGAAGTTGGTCAAGTAGTTCGTGAATATGGCCACAAAACCGAAGGATTCGAATCCTGCTAGAGGAAAATATTTGTGTGATGGACATAATTTGAATCGTCGAGTCATAGATGTACCTATATAATATACAACAAAACGTATTCAAGTGTGTTAATCTCTTGCGTAGTATCCCCGGTACAAGAATTGTTATTCTCAAATCTAAGCTTAATACACCAAAAAGTAACTAATACTTTTCATAAAAATCAAATATTTGGCGTATCAAATTACTATCAGAAATGATACTATCATTACAAATGCGGAAGTTACTCTATGCATTAATAATGTTAATGTCCTCCTAACCGATATCGGTCACGGCGGCCAATCTCAACGAGTACACCAGTCATTTATTACTGCTAGGTATCAGCGTGATGCATGAAGCATAGTTTACTATATTGCCTAGAATTGAGTAATTTTAGTAGCTGGTGTAAACCTACCTTATGTAATAAATGTGCAGCCCACCTTATGTTTGTAGTCGTGGGTATGACACTCGAATAAGCTTTGTTGTACCAAATTGCTTTCATCTTAGTATTGCTTCTTTGAGTATACTCAAGAACAGAACTTCTCAAAGTTTGTAGCGTGCTCTATTAAGGAGATATTATGATGTCGCAGTACGTTGTTGTGACGTCTAACCCAGCCCAGTTTTATTTTTTGATTGAATGTAGTTAGGGGGCTAGATGTGTCTTTGACTCTGCCTTCCCCTTCGGGGATTGCGGACGAGATGATATGTACTTAGGGGTCGCAATACCGGAGCATTTTTTCAAAACCGGTAGTTTCGGTATTCAGCTTAAGCAAATTCCGGTATTCCGTTATTTTCGAGATCCGGAAAACCGGTTTGTGATCCCTATATGAACTGCGTCACCTAAATTCGCTTTCTCGTACATGTATATACATATCACTGCGCCTGTAATCCACAAAGGGGTATCTAGCCCCTAAAACCACATTTAGCCAAAAAATAAAATTGAGCTGGTTTACATGGAAATTTTGTGAAAAAGTGGTGACAAGTGGCTAGTTTATCGCTTACACAATCACACACCCAAAACCCGATTAACCATTAGTCGCCTTTTACGACCTGCTAGGCAAAGAACACAGTTGGCACAGTAATTTCAAGTTCCAGACCAACACGGGACACATATAACTCACGTCTTCAAAATGGGTTGGCACAAAACAGTATTTAATTTTGGGATCACTATAATTTTTAAGAGATATTTTTTATTACTAAAAGCTCTATAGATCAAAATATGGTCTGAATTAACGGATGTTATTTTATTTTGTTTTATTTATAGCCCAATTTTCAGTTACCTCAAGAGTTGACACAGCCAACTGTGCACGAAAAGCTGAGATGAAAGAGATTTTTGCTCAGCTCCCTATGTTTGTCATAAGGGTCACTTGATATTCCAAGTAATTGTAACATGTCGTTCTAGCAAAAGGTAACAAAGGTCTACTTACGTACACTTTTTTCGTACATCAATGAGTTTTAAGAGCAGAAATTTTGCGTTAAAACAAGTAATTTCTAGTCAAATATTTCTAAATTAACTAATTGTTTCGTTTTCAGTCAAGTTAAGATAATTAGGCCTCAACTTCCGAGAGAGAAACGTTTCTACTTATCGCTTATGATGTACTTTAAACTTTATGATCTGCAGTCACGTACCCTCATAAATAAAGATCTCGTTTTCGACTCTGAAAAAATTTACACCAATCCGGCAAACAGTAAAAATAATGAGGAGCACTTTATTTTACCCGACATTTTTACCGCGAATGCGATGAGATAGGCTTTCTACAGATTTGGCCGACTAGTCGACAAATCGGTTGTTAAAATTGTCGACTAATCGTCCGAGTAGTCGGCTATTGTTTAGGCCATAAAATTTTTACTAATTGATCGACGTAACAAGATTATGGCGAGGTAACGCAAACTGTTGTTAGGGACATTTCTAAAAAATCGGGGCTAACTGGGTCGTGTTGTTCGTAAAAACGAACAAAATCCTCTAAAATAAATTATAACTTCATTTATGTCTGAATAAGCTTGAACATATATCTGTATACTTAAGCTTATTCTATTTAGATATATGAACGTTTATTTTTGTAGCCACGTCCGTTAATTTTGTCTGCAAAGTCAAGTTATCATAAGCAATTTTCCATCTTTCCAGGATAAAAAAAACATTAGCAAAGGGTATAATTTATGCCTAAAAAATTTTCAATGAGTCAGCATATTGTCTACAAGTATACCCAACAGATCGCAGATACTTCAACACGTTTCTGCCTTAATTTTAATCGCATTATAGTCTCTTGGTTAAACATTCGTTGTATGTAAAGAGCAAAACACCCACTTCTAAATATTACACTAAATAGACCCGGGCGAGGCCTGGGACAACAGGGGATTGAACCGGGGCTTAAGAAGTCGATTCTTTGGAAAAATTATACTGACACCCGTGATTTGGCTGCTCCGGGGTCGTTAGGGTAGTGAGGCATCTAATTAGATTTATTATGGGGTGTTTTCTGATAGATTATTTATTAAACAATTAAAGTGAGCTACGATGGAGAGTTAAATCATTATTGTAGGCATTCGTTTTTTTCTTATGTAGTCTTTGCTTAATTGGAATTAAGCAGCTTGTAACGGAATATTAAGCACTTTCCATCCAACCCAGCCCACTGTGCCATGTTGGTCTGGGACTTAAAAAGAATATGCCAGCTGTGATTCTTGTCTAGCATGTCGTAAAAGGCGACTAATCGTATATCGGGTTTTGGGTGTGTGATTGCGTAGGCGACAGGTTAGCCGCTTGTCACTACTTTTTCACAATTTTCAATCTAACCCAGCCCGGCTTTATTTTTGGCTGAATGTGGATGAAGGGGCATGCTGCCCTTTTGACTCAGCCTACCCCTTCGGGGATTAAGGGCATGATGTTATGTATGTAAATCCAAAGAAACAGGCTAAGCGTGCAGAAAAGGCCACATAAAGAATAAAAAGAGACGGATCAGAGATATGGCAAGCATAAAATGTAAAAAACAAATATAAAAAAGTTGAAACTGAAAAAAATAGTAGCACAGTATGAGAACTACGCTAATTAAAAAAGATTTAACTCTTCTGTTTATGGTTCCATATTATAATGCATTTAGAGTAAATATTCCTTTTACGTAATCATTCATTTTTAATAAAACAAATAATATGTATTTATTGGGCTGATTGGTTTAGAAACCTGTATCACATAATCAAAGGCTGCAATTTCATATTTCTACGTATTTATAAATTCTGAAATCTGCGTACGAATTTATACTATCAACTCGACAGTGAGGGAAAACATTTTACACGTTTCTAGGTGCCAAGTACATTATTGTTTAATTTATTTTTTGGCCGACCGTGAAAAGCCGCCATATTTCATTTCTAAAAATATTCGCAACGAGTTGGGAGTACTGACAGCAGGATATATTGAGATGGAGAACACAAGTTCAACGAGTGTTGGACAGACTCGAATCTTTTAAATCCTAATCTTGTTTTAACTCGAATGAGGTGGAACTTAATTTTGTACGAAGTCCTTTTAACATTTTGATGAACTGGTTTAATTTGTAAATAATTGAAAAAAAAATTAAGAAAAAAAAAATCGATCAAATTTTCTAAGGCATTAGTAGATATTTTCATAAAATGGTACCATAAAATATTTATTTAAATTATGATAAACTATATGTAAATGTCTACAATTTTGAGGTCACTAATATGAAAACACTATTACCGAGTCTTTGCAATTGCAAGATATTTTTTTACAATTGGAATATAGTCTGCTGCGATCGAATCTACAAAAAGAAATCTGCGTTCAATATTAAATAAATCGAAGTCTATGCTCAATATTTTTTACCCTGTGTCAATAATATAAACTATGATATGATAGGAAGCGAAACAATACTTTTGAGCTTCATTTACGAATCGTCTTCCCTAAAGAGTGGACTTCCCAAAAGGACTATATCACTTTAAACCTTAATTACTGTTTTCGAGTCCCCAAATTTCCAAAGGACTCGAATACCCGCAACACTATAACTAAGTGAACTTTGAACAAAAAGTACAAAGTGCTGCTTCTATTTTAATTTCGCTAAATGTACAAACTTATCCGCTTCCCGGCATTCGCGCGAAGTTGTTCCCGTAACATACTACCCCTTGTTCAGGATTACGGGGTAATAAATCTGGCATGATTTAAATGTGTTCTTATGTCTCAGTTTTACGCCTTATTTAAAGAAAAGCGTCTAGAATTACT
The DNA here is from genome assembly GCA_951394215.1 of Glyphodes perspectalis. Lineage (NCBI taxonomy): Eukaryota > Metazoa > Arthropoda > Insecta > Lepidoptera > Crambidae > Glyphodes > Glyphodes perspectalis. The sequence continues at coordinate 4,109,232 of OX596220.1, forward strand.
GTAGTGTTACAAAACATTACAAGTGAATGTTTTGGTATTACTTATACATTTTTTATAATTTGAAATATTGATGATGTTATGTATGTAAATATTCAATTTATTTAAATAAATTGAATATTTATTTGAATAAATATATAAATAAATAACGGTGATATACATTGATATATAGGGGTTTGAGGGCACAAACCCCTATATATCACTGTATATCACCGGTTGCTCTTATTTGTCCACAGAGATATAGCCTAACCCAGGGATTGCGAACCAATGGCACGCGTGCCAAAGGTGGCACGTCATACAAGATGGTGGGCACGCGTTTTATTTGAGGTCACAAATGTACCAATGACAATAGCTGCTACGTCAACCGCTCCCCGGGCACATAAAGATCAAATTATATTGACATTTTAGAAACTTTGGCACGTTTCTTAAAAAAGGTTCGCCACCCCTAACCAAAACATTCCTCAACTTCTCCGCTATACTCATTTTATATTACTATGGATTCCTGAAAACCGGAGTTCAAGCTGCAATTACCGCAGGTAAAACCGCGTGCATAAGCTTGTGCAGAATAAATTAAACAGGCTATCCTGTTTCCGGTATTCGGAGGAAATAATTTAGGCTCGGCACCGGGGTATAGCGTGCGTTCACCTCAATTACCGCGTCATACGATATAATGATCCTATACAAACACTCGTTAGGAGACCCTTAATTATATCCTAATAACTGCATCTGTCTTGGCTTAATATATGTAACCGTTAACTCATCTGAAACGCTGGTTATAGATGAATAAGTGAGCAAATATCTTTGCGTTGACACTCTGACGAAACTCATTGCGCCAGATAAAATTACCTTCAGTAAATTAGGCGCAACCCAGCCTCCGGGTCTTTGACTTAACTCAAAATAGAATTCCTCCAGTTCTTTACAGTATGCCGCATACCAGAAAAAGAAGCGAGTTGATCCAATCAACGCCATTGTCTGGTTAGTGCAATTTCATGGCGCAACATATTTACCTACTTATATCTAGCTCTAGTTTAAATCCGAAAACGTAACAACTGGATGTCCGATTCACCGAAAAACTGCGTAAAATGTGCCCAAGCTTGCAAAAAACCATGAATTCGGATGACAATACTGCCATTTCAACGCACGAGTAAAGCGAGCGCGTTTACCTCAATTAAACGCCATACGATCTGATGATCCTACGCAAACACTCGTTAAGGGTTGCTAATTGCCAGGAGCCGGCCATCTGTCAATACATTCAGTTTAATCACTTACTGGACAAAGCTTGGTCATGTCTCAATATTAATAAAATGTGGTGAAATTAAAGCAGTATATTAACGGATTGTGTGGACGATGACCTAGCCGCTTGTTACTACTTTTCATTCTTCCGTCTCTTAAATTGATGATGATTGATGTTGACGGGCCCGTTGGTCGAGTGGTCAGAGACCCTGGCCACGAAACCAAGGATCGCGGGCTCGAATCGCTCTGGAGGAAAATGTTTCGTGTGATGGACATTTGTACTCGGGTCATAGATGTTTATAAACGTATTTAAGTATGTCTATCCGTTCGCCTAATATCCATAGTACAAGCATAAGCTTAGTTTGGAACTAGGGAATTGGTGTGCGAGTCTGAAGAATTTAATAGATCCATATTCATAGATAGTTAGGATTTCATTGGATAAAAAAATCGTTCATACATGGTTTATTGGTTTGTTTATGCACAAGAGGACTTAAAATTCTAAAATCTTAGTACAGACCTACATCACAAGCTCAGCTGTAATATTAATTGTGGCATTCAGACAATTCTGACACTATGATACATGACAAGGGTTACGAAGTTTGAATGGAAGTCGATGTGAGAGCTGTAATTGTGATGAGATTATGCGTACCCATGTGCATTTGTTACTAAAATAATATCGTTTCCTAAATCAAACTGCACACCCAACAAATGCAAGTGAAACGTTTTGGGACTGACTCGAAACCAATCGATATTCCCGTCATTCGGTAACGATTACCCTTTCACCTACAAACCTTTGCTACAGGCGTATAACAAACTAGCTGTGCTCCCGGTTTCACCAGCGTTTATGTTTAATGTTAGCCTTTAGACTTACTCGATAAATGGACTATGCAACACAAAAATATTTTTTCAATTCGGACCAGTACCTAGTTCCAGAGATTAGCGCATTTAACCAAATAAACCAACAAATCTCTTCAGATTCGTATATTAGTATAAATGGTCAAATTCAAAAAAAAACAACGTTGTACATACAGTACACTTAAATAAACATCATGATGCTCACAAAAGCACATTTCACCTGCTCCGCTGCCTAAATAATTGGTCGGAACAAAATCCATCCCTTCCGCCAGTTTTATTGCGTTGAAATGATTGAATCCACTTCGCTCTGACGTCACGGGACCCGAAGGCAGCCCATTGACGAGATGAAACCGTCGGAAGTCGTAAAGAGACCTCTCGTAACAAGCATACCACCTCGCCGATATGACCTTTGGGAAGATCGCTCATCATGGGAACAGGGAGCATACCGCTGCTAGAGTGCAACACGGACGCTTAAATCCTGGAAGCGAAGCCAACAAAAAGGTATAAACATTTGTGTTGGTAACTTTGAAGGAACTAGAATAAAATGAATTATTTAACCTTTATAGTAAGGGTAGTAAATTTTTTTAACCTAAATGGTGATTTTTCAATACTCAGATAAAAATTAACGAACTACCATATACATTTATAACGATCGGTATTTTAAACTAACTTAAAAAAAAAAGGAGGAGGCTCTCAATTTGACTGATTTTTTACCGTCAAGTGTTACCGCCAATTTCTAAATAAGAATCATACATAATATTTTAATATCATCTGTATCATTAAATTACATAATGAACTGACTTTACCTGACAGTTCAAAAACAGGCCTAAGCTCGTAGCTTTAAGTTATTGTGTTAAGTTACTGAGAGCTTGCTAGCTACGAGCTAGAAATCTCAAGGGCATTCATAGCACATTTCGTAGCACACAATAAAGTGTCGTAGCATCGCGTTGTGATGTAAAAGAAAATTCTTTAGTTTAAATTATTTTCATTGTACCCGCTGCATTTCGCCCGTAATCCCCGAAGGGGTAGGCAGAGTTAAAAGGGCAGCTAGCCCCGTTAACCACTTTCAGCCAAATCAGACTGGGCTGAGTTAGATGGACACTTGTGAAAAACTAATGACAAGTGGTTAGCTCGTCATCTGCACAATCACATACCCAACCATTAGTCACCTTTTACGACATGCTAGGAAAAGGCACATTTTTTTAAAGTCCCAGACCAACATGGGAAATTAGCGTCGTCTCTAAACGGGGAAAACGGGTTATAACTTATCTTAATTACACTCAGATTGGAGATATAATCCAGTACTCACTGTATCACGAGCTAATTTACTTTTCTGTATGCGTACTAGGTCGCTAAGCCTAGACAGATAATCTTGCCTAATTAATGTAGTCATTCGCATTCACAGTACTGTTTTAACAAATGTTTGTACATGCTTCGCGTTTACAAGCCACCTAAACGAGATCGTGTTACGATAATTATAATGAATTGTCTTATTTGTACGTAGTGGTCAGTTTAAGATATAAAATATTGTAAGTCTTTTTTTTTTGTTTTGCGGAACCTATGTGAGGTTCTCTCTGCCTACCCCGCTAGGGAAGTGGCGTAAAGTTTAGTTAGTTACTTAGTTTTTACTCGAGGAAAAATGGCTTCTATTTTATGTGGGTGGTAGCCCAGTGGTAAGGCTACGCGCCATCCAAAACGAAGAACCTATGATCAATCCGTAGTTAGGAGAGTATTATCAAACCAAGATATATATACTTTACGAATATGTATTTTTTTCAAATCCTTGTCCCGGATTTACTTCTACATCTAGTTCGGCAGTACCATAAAACATCACCTGGAAACTGGCACATATAAGTTTTGATTTACTTCAAGCCTTTGCAATAATAAATATTACATATACTAATGAAATACAGAAAGCCTGGTGGCAGGCGGTCACCGTAGCCTATGTACATTTGCAGCATGAGAGAGGGATACCTCTCTTTTTCTGTCTCTCATCGCACTTGTTATCACAAGCGCTTTTCCGACCATGTAAATGCCTTCATACACCCATTTTTTTAATTCTTATACTGTATACCTAAGAGAAATCTTGACGAAAAGCTCATTTCGACAAGCTCGATGGCGCATTCGGTAGTGATCCTGCCCCATACGCCAAGAGTTGTGGGTTCGATCCCCACCCAGGACAAACATTCGTGTGATGAATACTTGTGTTTGTTCTGTGTTTGGGTATTAATATCCTATATTTAAGTATATATTTGTTATACCACTGTTGATTCTGATATCTGTAACACAAGTGCTTAAGCTACTTATCTCGGAGTCAGATCAATGTATGTGATGTAGTCGGATATTTATTATTTATTTATTTATTTCAGACATAAACATTGGATAGTAATCAAGCACATGAATATGTAAAAACATCTTAAAGTGTCGTTTACTTGAGGGTTTTACACGGACTAGTGAAAAAAGAAGGACTCCGCGCTGTCATATTACAGTGTGAAGCTACCCTTATACATGTGTGAGAGACACCAGATATCAATCTTCAATTGCAGCCATGTACCATTATAGAGACCAGAATTGAGTTATGTGTAATAAATATAGGTATCGGCTAGGAATTCCAAAAATAAAATTTGATACATAACACTGAACCCTCCTTCTCACCTATCACATATATATCTATTTCACATATATAATGTATTTACGTGATTAATAACATACAAATAGTTTTATTATAAAAGCAATTTCTTCTAAATATTTGCCAAATGCCGTTCGATTATCTCTGCCTACCCCTGTTAGGGAAGTGGCGTGAAGTTAGTTAGTTAGTTAATTAGCAATTTCTTATACAGTTTTAGATTTGTTAACTATATTTAAACACCACGTAATGTTTTGTCTAAAACTAAGTCGCTTAAAATCGGACCAACATTAAGTAACAATACACGACGTACAATGCTTGCCTTGACTCGATTTAATATTAAATGAACTCAGGGCAAAGTTTCAATTCTAAATCTAAACCTATTCATACCCAGAACGTTTTGTATAATTCCACCTAATGACGTTTAGAAATAGAGATAATTTAGGGTATCCAACTAATTATTTAATCGGGAATCAAAAGATAAGGCACCTACATGTAGCACTTTGTCGGGAGGCCATTAATCAAGCCTGGATTACCTCTTCTATAGGCTAATGGCTAACCATATGTCAGCGGGGATGCAGAAGGGTCGGGAAGCGGCCAGACGGCGAAGAAACGTATCTTGTGTCGTTAGTACTATGGGAAATCCTTTATCTTCAGTTTACCGGTAAGGTCTTTATACCCGGATAATTATATAGTAGTTCCGTATCTAAGACTTCACAAGACTAGTTCATTTAGGGGGTTAAGCATATAATTATTTTACAAATTACTAGGAAATATAATTAAACTGCCTACGACTAGATTTAAATTATATATTAAGGTTTATTATACTATAGAAGATTTTATAAGTGACAAATATTTGTAATTGCTATTATACATATTTACCTTTTATAGATTTGTATAGCATAGTAGCTTAAGAATATGATATTTTTTATTGATATTCATTGTAAATTTGGCGATGAATAGAGTAACAATCGACTTTCTTGCCGATTCTTCTCGGTAGAAGCTACTTTCCGAATCCAGTGGTAAATTTTCATTTGTATGTACTGACGATTTATAAGTGCTTATTTAAGCCTACGTAAATAAAGATAATTTCATTTCTTTTCATTATTAATAGCAGGGTCTACCTTTTTTGTGGCTACATAGATAACATATAACTTGACACTTGAGTAGGCAGAGTCAAAGGGACAGCAGGCCCCTTTAACCACATTGAGCCAAAAATAAAACTAGGCTGGGCTAGATGGAAAAGTGGCTAGCTCGTAATTTTTTTTTGTTGTTATAATAAAACTAATGAAATCAAAGTGGTCCATTTTGATTTCATCAGTTTATTTTTTTTTATTTATTATGTAATTTTTTTAGGAAATGGTCTAATCCATGTTGCGTGGCTAGAAATAAATTGCGTCAATTAAAAATATTATTATCATAAACCTATATATACAAAAATACTCTTTGGGGATCAAATGTTAAGTCATGCGGACCACGGTTTTTAATTTAAAAGCATATCTATATGAACTATAGAACCTGAAGTATCTAGAAGTGAGAATCATATGACGGATCATATAGGATTTATCTAAAATTAAGGTTCACTGTAGGTGTAACCATTGTGAACCCCAGCCAAAGAAGAAATGGTTTTCCCTGGATTTACCGTTCATCAGTTTAACGTACAAAAATAACAAATAAAGATAACAAATGCGTATTAAATGGGCAGCCGAAATGTTCTTTGAATTATCTAGGGCCGTTATCTAAACATTCTAGCATTTACGATCTCATTTCTCTAGAGTGTTGGCTCCTTACTCCAACATTTCGAGAAATTCTATTCACAGCTGTGCTTACAGACGAACGTAAAGGGAAGGATATTGTTTGTGGGAGAAATGTCTTATAGACAGTGGATAGCGGAGACGGTTAAGTACCTATATAAATAGGAATGAAGAAGCCCAACAAAATACTATCAAGGTAGGTAGACCACGCCCCAAGATGGTCAAAGATTATAGCTCCAATAAATACGTCAACCGATGACGTTCACCGAACATGCAGAAACGCCATTCATTCCTGCATCGAGCTGACGAAGTATGTTTAAACAATACACCGAGACGGTTAGTCGGTCCCCGAGCAAGCAACACTTAGCTCGGCGGAAGTACTTCCACTTTTAGTGCGAGCGCGTATGTTCGCTCAATACCATACTTAAAAATGTTGCCAGTAAAATTTATTTGCTGAAAAATGGTAATCAATCATAAACAAAACATCGAAAGCAGTCAATAAGCAACTCAAAAATAAACCCGGATAAGAATTTATAAGTATATTTTAAAGCCGGATCAAAATGTTTATCGTCCAGGCGGAACTCTTTACACATTTTCGCTTTAAAAATGTTGAACGTTCGTTTTTTAAAACACAAATACCTCGCGGAATTAGATTCTGTGTGCAATATAACGCTTTTAGTATACGGTTAAACGGTAAAAACGCTTCGCGCGTAAAAGTTTTATCAATTTCCAATTTATTTAACAAAAATAAAATAAAATGGCGGCGCCATTTCTAGCGGGACATTTTTGGAGCATGCTCGTTAGTCAAATGGGAACTCGCTTCACAAGCAAAAAGTTCCAGGTTCGATTAGAGAACCTAGATTCGTTCTAGCTTATAAAGTCGGATACTGCACGTTTTAAACGGTACAATTTTAAACAAAATCAGAATTAGAAGCGAGCAAATACTATTTTTTTTTATATTTTTTAAATATAAAAGCAATCCTTATATAGTAGATCCGGCCCTAGTACATAGATCTACTATTCTTTAAAATGGGGGTTTATCTACCTACACGTAAAGTATCTAATATTTTTCTGATCTAACCTTTAATGTGGAATCCATTGTCATTGTGCTGTGTCCAAACCATTTGTCGATTCATTGATCCGTTTGCGAAATATTAGGCTTTAAAATAGAAAATTTCAGATGTCAGACTCAGGCGAGAAATTTATGTAGGTAGGTACAGATTTAGACCGCTAGGTTGGCAACGAGAGAATCATGAGGAAACTTATTTATCCATTTTATCTGATTCCCCTGCCTAACTTTTACGAAGGTTGCATGTTCATCGGTTTAATGTAATAACCAGATATTCTTTGGTCATGATCCAAACGGACCCCGAATAGGAACGAGATATAATGCTAGGAAGAAGAAGCCAAATTGGTTAAGCAGTTCTCAAGCTACTGCCAACGGACACTATTTCATTTTTATATATAAACTGTTATGTACTTCTATACCTACTAATGTTATAATAAGGAAAGATTGGATTGTTTGTTTACTTATTTAGATTGAATAAGCTCAGAAACTACTGGACCGATTTAAAAAAAACACCAGTGAAAAGCTACCTACTTTATCAGTGAGTAACATACTTAGGCATATATCATATTTTATCCCCGTATTCCCACGGGAACGGGAACTACACGGGTAAACCGCAGGGCGCTGCCAGTTTTATCTCTTAGTAATAAGTAGGTATCAGTATTAAATACAGAAAGTCTTGTAGAAGATTTTTCTAAGACGATTAGTTACATACATACACATAGCATCACGCCCATAATCCCCGAAGAGGTAGGCAGAGTTGAAGGGACAGGTACCTTTAACCACATTCAGCCAAAAATAAAACTGGACTGGATGAATAATTGTGAAAAAATTGTGACTAGCTTATCGCCTACACAATCACACACCGAAAAATCCGATATACACTCCAAGGTAAGTAGCATAGCACTTGTGTTACAATACAATATCAGAAAAAACAGTGGTATTACAAATATATACTTAAATATTGAATATTAACACCCAGACACAACACAAACACAAGTGTCCTGGGGGTTATACTTTATGTACCTACGACGTATTTTTTATATTATTTTTTATACAAACACCTCGTCAGGAGTCAGTATTCAACTATAGCAACACTACCTATCTACTTAATTGGAAATTCTCTAATAATCCCGCAAGAAAAAGCTAGCCGTCTTTATTTTATAATCCTTGGATCAAGCGCGAAAAAATTTAACTGAAAATGAAAAAGTAAAAATCAACAACTAATTTTATAAAAAAAAATATCTTCTCGCTACACCAAACCAAGTGTTCTAATAAAAGAGACTGCATAATTTATTGTCTTGTGGTGACTTCCAATACCTTTTTTTAACCAGAACCTCCCACTATCTAGTTACGGAACACCCACAGATAATATAAATCAGCTGGTCGCCGAACAATCCAGACTTTTTAACAATGGCCGTCGCCTACATTGGTTCTATGTAAGATTCTCTCAGTAATTGCACTGGGGCTTGGAATCGATTAAATATTTTCGCCGAGAGACAAGTAAAGCTGTTAAAAAATTCAAGTATTTTTAGCGATATGTTTTAATAGAAATGTCAATATTTTCTTATAAATCCAGGATCCAAATATCAGTAAGTCCGGAGACAATTCTGCGTCTGCGATTTAACTTTGGTACCCCTTTATTAAACAGATGAATTATGCCTATTGGATCATAATACTATATACATATTAATAGTAGATTCTTCGTAATATTTCCGTGCATCGCTGAGCTAGTGAAAATAGCACTTACTAATAAACACTAGCGCCCTTACTACCTTACTAATAAAAATGGGTTGGGTAAAACGGAGAATTGAGAAAAAGCGAAAACGTGGCTAGTTCGTCGCCTACACAACCACAAGTCCGATATCCGATGCACCATTAGTCGCGCCTTTTACGACTTACTCGTGTGACAAGGAAGTTGGCACATTTTGTGTCATACCAAAATGCTAAATAAAGACTAGAGTGAATTAATTAGATGCAATTCAATAATGTGTAAATGACAACAAATGTCCCAATTGGGACGTTTTCGAGTCATCACACCGTTCGCGTTATGAATTATCTGCTTCTCATTTCTATGTAATTCACTGCTGAAAGAGTAAAATAAGACTAGAATGGATAAAAGCACCTATACCAGGTCGAAACCGGGCAGAGCCAAGGGCAAAAGCTACTCGTATTCACATTATATATTGCAAAAAGTCCGAATATTCAGACAACCGTCCATTAAAAGGTATCCGCTGTTCAAAGCCGGAACAAAATCGCGTTAGCAGCCCATGGGGCGTAATTTGCGTACCAATGTAGCAGGCTTACAGGTTGTTTCATAAAAATAACTTTATGACCCACGCGCCGCCCACCAAGCGACGTCTTGTCTCAACCGAACCAATTAGTATGTAAGTGGTGTTGCCACATGTAAAAATCTGTGTGCCTTTTGTAGGACAGGTTTTTCTCAGTATATTTCCGTCTGCCCTTTGATTTTACAAGAATACAAACAAAGGGCAGACGGAAATATACTGAGAAAAACCTGTCCCACAAAAGGCACACAGATTAAGTAATAAACTACTACCTAATTCTAGGTACAAAAGAATACACAAGTTTTAGGTCCAGTTTCTCTATTGAAAATAAAAATATCTAAACTTTCTCTGTGAGGATAATGATTTATTAGTATTTTTAGTTCGTAGTTGTTGTCAATTCCATTTTTCTGGTCATGAAGGGTAAATGGGGATTCAGGAATTCAGTGGAGGTCCAGACGACGTCTTGTCTCAAACGAACCAATTAGTATGTAAGTGGTGTTGCCACGTGTCCCTTTTGTGGGACACAGATTTTTCTTACTATATTTCCGTCTGCCCTTTGTCTGCCCTAGAGTGACCCTTCTCTTTTCATTGCTAAAACCTTATCTCACTGCTAATGGCTCTTTGTATATTAAGGTATTATTTTCCTTACATAAGGAAAATTTACTGTCTGTAAAAAAACACCTGCACTGATGTAGAGATATTCTGATTCTACACAAACCCTTAAAATAATTCTTCAGTTTTCAGTGATGTTTTAATTTCTTTATAGACTATTGTATATATTTATTTAGATACTCAGTTTGACGAGCCACTTGTTCTAGTGCGGTTGGAGACTGATAAAACCAAAGGCCCCAGGTTCCAATCCCGTAAGCGGCAAACGTTCGTATTATGAACACAGTAATTTTGTTCTCGGATCGTGGATGTTTTTCAACGTGTTTATCCGATAACTAGCAGCCCAGATTTCACTTGCGTAGTTCCAGTACCCGTGGGAATACAAGGACAAATAATAGCCTTTTTTACTCGCTGATAAGGTAACTTTCCGTTAATGAAAGATTTTTTTAAATCGGTCCAGTAGTTTCGGAGCCTAATCAATACAAACAAATAAATAATCAAATCTTAAATCTTTCCACTAGATTATTATTATTTGTAGCACAAGTATTCAGCTTATGTATCTACGCTTAATTTGTTACTAAAACATTGGTATTAGTGGCCATGGTCAGTACCTAATGTATTTAACAGATTCTTTATAATTCGACTGGCCCGTTGATCGAGTGGTCAGAAACCCTGGCCACGAAACCGAGAGTCGCAGGTTTGAATCCCGCTAGGGACAAATGTTTCGAGTGATGAACATCGACATTTGTACTCGAGTCATAGATGTTTATAAATATATTTAATTATGTTCACCTAGTATCCATAGCACAAGCATAAGCTTAGTTTGGAACTAAGGAATTGGTGTGTCAGTCTTAAGAATTTATTATTTATTATTGATTCAACTCCAAAAAGTAAAGGTGAATTCCGAAAAAAATGTTATTTCGTTTAATAACTACATATTTAGTTGAATGAATTTCCTTGGGAAACGCCTCGCTTCCGCTTTGATTTCCTAATCAATCAAAAAATGTATATTGCCCTTTTGCAATAATTTATTTCATAAATTGAAACGCCGTGTAATGATTTTTAGCTAATAACCTATTTTCACACGTACATTACTTGCTTTCTCTCATAAATTTCAATATTATATTTAAAAAAAAATCCCGTAGGTTGAGGTTACATAAAAAATGCCAAAAATAGTAACAAATAGCTAATTTATCACCTGAATCACAAACCCAAAATCCAATAGGTTCACCATAAGTCGTATTTTACGACATGCTAGACAAGAAACACAATTTGACGTTTATTTTTAAGTCCCACACCAAAATGAAATAATTATCAAACTAAGTACACCACATACTTACACTGATCTGACTCCGAGCTAAGTAGCTTAAGCACTTGTGTTACGGATATCAGAAACAACAGTGGTATTACAAATATACATATACCTACTTAAATATTGGATATTATTAACACTGAATGTTTGTCCTGGGTGGGGATCGAACCCACAACTCTTGGCGCATAGACTAGGGTCACTACCAAATGCCATGAGCCAGTCAAAGTAAAGTAAAGTAAATAAGTAAGAATTAGTGACTTAATAATGACTATTAAGCCTACCATCATCACGCCCGCAATACCCCAAGGGTTGAAGGGTTAGGCAGAGTAACAAGGTTCACTAAGCTCTTCAGACCACATTTAGACAAAAATCGAGTTAAAGAAAATTGTGAATAGTAGTAACAAATGGCTATAGCTCATCGCCACATAATCACAAAACCTTATAAACAATACACGATTAGATCTTTTACGATATGCTCAGCAAGAAAAACAGTTGGCACATTATTTTCGAGTTCCAGACCAATATAGGGACAACCTATTAAGCACTATTAAGATACAGACAAAGTAGGAAGTTCGTAGTCAAATCCGTAGCTCACGTTGTAACTAATGTCGTAGCACTGTAGCAATAGTAACACCAAGGAAATGCTGATTCCAAGTTTTACAGCCCATTTCTATTGAAACTCCTTCGTTGAAAATGTATGTTATTAAAATATTATTCAATTCGAAAAAAAAATATTTATGATTGTAATGAAAAAGTCACTATTTTTTGTAGCTCGTAACTTGTATTGTATTCAATTCCATTTTTCTGGTCATCAATTCCTGGTCCTTGTTCCTGGTCGTCAATTTCATATTTCTAAATGGAAGGTTAAATATGATGACATGGAAATTCAGAAGAGGGTAGTTCACCGGAACTCGTTATATATTTAATAAAATACGTTTAACGTTTGTATAACGAATTTAGTGATTAAACACTTATCGCACTGTCTTGATAAAATCTAGATTACTAACAATTTGTCAATAATCATAGTAGTCGATAACATAAGATTATGATCAAAGGCATACAAGACAATAAAGAATGATCTAGAAAGTCTAAGGTAGGTACCACTCAAGCATATGACAGCTAATGTTAATATTGCAGGCTAAATTTATTAAAAAAAAATCCATCGATGATTGCAACAAAACCTTTTTCGTTTGCTTTTTGATCGTTTCATTCTTAAAGTTAGTTTTTTTCCGGTTTACCAGTTTCAAAACCTTTATATACCTAAACGACCTTTATCGTTATTTGACCTTGAATATATCATTATTTTAAAAGCTGTAAAGATCTGATGATGTTGCCAACACACTTGACCAGAGATTCTCATTGGTGAAAATTGCGTAACTAGGTACTTACTTACATACATCATACTTAGGGGACATACCTATATTAAGTATGAAGATACTATATTCATTATTTATATTTATTCCTAAACTGATGTCAGTTATGAGTTTTCAATATATATTACCTATGTCGATTCTTTTTCTGTCAACGCAACTACCTACCTACCTACATATCTCAAGTAGACAGTTAATTATATATATGTACCAATTACCCATAACAAACTTTTCAGTTTGTTTCAGCGAAGTAAAAATCAAAAACCGCGAGTTGAACACAAATCCAACAAAACAGCAACAAAAAGTTTTAACAAACTCTGAAACGAATTTTCTTTTCAATCAAATAACTTACCTTAATATTCGCCCTCATAAATCTTCTAAATCGCACAAATTTTCCCAATACGACACTCACATATTTATTTAATTAATTAATTTACACAGTTCCTGCGTTCTTGCAAATTACACTTAAAATAATCTATGAATTAAATACAAAGACGTTATAATTTAATCAAAACACTAAAATGTAATTTTAACAATAAATTGTAACACTGGGTCTTTGTTTTTATTTTTTTAATCTGCCGTTTCTAATTCCAAATTTGAATTCCGCGATGGCGGGACAGGGCAGAGAGCCCGCGCTGTACCATCCGCTTGTCCCAAACATTTTATCACACTGAATGGTGGTGAAATCTACCATTAGTGACGTGCAACGTCGAGTTTATAGTACAACGTAATAATTTTATTGCCCGACGACATACACTCCCTTTCTTTTGTGCCATACGAGCAGTAAATGCTCGTTCTAAGATTAGCTAATATTGTTTTTATTACCGCATAGGCTTCCGTAGGCAGGATGTTCATGTTTAATGTCTTATTTATGAGTTTGAATGTTTTGATGGGAGTGAAATATAGATGCTTACTCTTGCAATAGAATCTAGTAAATCACACATTAAAGCTTTGGTTTATTGTACATTGTACGTACCATTTTAAATAATGGGGATAGTTGTTTGTATTTAATTAATGATACAAGTTTATTTTATTTTCTTTGGTATATATAGATAAGTGTATTTTTTTTTATTAAATACATATGGAAGATGACCCATATGCCCAATTATGTGTCAACCTGTAAAAGGTATCAATGGTAAAAAATATTTGTAGAATATCCTGTGAATTTAACTAAGTTAAACCACAAATGATAAAAAATAATTACTTGCCACTTGTCCCTTTGTTAGAATTTTCTTAAACGGACACTAGCCATAAAGTTGGATTGCACAAACTCCGTAAAAACTTTCCGAGAACACTCGATACACCAGTCTACAACTATCGATATCGACAATCGCCATCCCCCACCCCTACTCGCAGACCGCCACGCATCGTCCGTACGGCCAACAACATTGGTCGGCGCCGCGCATGCGTGCATCGTGTTTTTCACAAGCAAACTTCAAGTCTTCAGTCGTACGTCTGTGTTGAGCCTATAAATCTTCCTTGGGGAACACCAGCGTGGGGTAGCAGATTTGAAAACAGCGACGAGACATGTGCTGACTTAGGACTGCTCACAATGCTCACAATGCATCTGTCGTTTAGAGCTTCCATTTTCAAATTTGATTCGTCGCCAAATTGTTTTTCGATACTTTCGGTCAGTGTTAAACTTTAGAAAAAACATCACTCATTTTTGATTTGACTTATACAAAACACGTTTCACATTAGGAAAATAAATTAATCGAAAATACCAAAAGGTAAACTAGAATTTAATAAATTTGAAAGTAAATAAAATTTAATAAAACTTCCGACCAAGAGGGCAACTAGACAATATTATTTTATGAAATTAGGCACTAAGAAAACTTGCATGATTTATACCGAACAAGCTTTTGCATACGGCTCCGCCAGCATGACATCCGACCTGTTACAGACTCTATAGTGTCCTGCGAGTCTATCAATTTTTCCGAGATAAAAAGTAGCTTATTCCTTTCTCAAGATGTAAACTTTTGACGTAGTTAGGCTTTAGTTCTATCGCAATTCGTTGAGTAGTTTTGGCGTGATTTCATAACGACAGACAGTCATCTTCCTAGCGTTATGTCCCGTGCTTAAATGGGGTCCGCTTAGACCATGATCTAGGATTTAGCGAGTCTGATAATTACATTGAAACGACTGCCATCTGACCTTCGCAACCCTAAGATAGACCAGACCAGACATTTTTTGTATCATGGTTACAAATCCAAATTGAATTTGCAGGTTTCATCACGATGTTCTCCCTCACCATCGAGCTAGTGGTATAAATACGTACATAGATTTGAAAAATCCAGAGGCAGGTACATCCCTGGGTTTGAACCCGCAGCCCTAGGTTAAGAGGCGCGTGTCCTTACCATTGAGCAACCCAGCTCTCATATATAATATCTATTAATAAGGATCACAAAATTTTTTTAAGACCTAGGTGGTTTATCATCGTTGTGGTTAACCACGAGGACGTAGGTCTTTCATATTCATATTAATTTACCTATTCACATAAAAAAATATTTAAGGAATAGATGGATAGCCATTAAAACTGGAAGTATCCACAATGTTTCGTTATCCCGTGTAATTATTTGGGCATTACACAAATTACCTACATAGAGATAAACGGAGGCGTAGGCGCTAACTCAATTACATAAGAAATTAATAAATTAGCATAGTGTAGATCATAGGTTCTCAACCTTTTTTGGATTAGATACCTCTATATATAATATACCAATTCCATATCCATTCATGTCATGTCCGTCCATTTTTAAATAATAATCACCAATTAAATTAATGATCAGTCGTGACTGAGGGTTAAAAAAGGAATCGTAAGTATATGCTTGTCGGTATTAGCGTTTCTCTGTTTAGACTTCAAACTTCTAATTACACTAAAAAAATATATGAATTATAAAGCTCAATCAATAATCAATAATGCTCTATCTTATTGTAGGTAAAAAATAATGTTCCATACATAGATAATATTAAAGCAATGGCCATAACCGTGTAAGAAAATATTTGAAAGCTGTATAAAATAATTCCTTTTACCATTTTACGCTAGTCTGACAAGACTACCATATCTGCTTTTTGTAAAGAAACCATTTTTCAAATGATTTTGCTATCGCTACAAAAAACGTCGATAGAAAAACGTTCTGAAAGTGACACATGGCGATAAATGCCTCATAAACGTACATGAATCATAGTTGAAAACATGTCTGTAGACTGGCAAAAACTGAACAGCTATTTGTTGGTCTGGGACTTAGAAAAAACGTAGGTACCAAGTGTATTCCTTGCGTAGCATGTTGCAAAAGACGACTAATCATACTAATAGTGAATTGAGTTTAATTTGTGTTTCGCTAATTAATTAACAATAAATTTTAATGTTGATACTCATAATAATTTAAACACAATATTACGCATAACACGTAATATAAAGTACGATTTTCGGGAGTCGTTATCCTTGATTAGGACATTATGTTCCTATTTCAGGATTTGTATCAATCAATATACATACAATGTAAGGTATAACGACGTTTTCAAATGTGTCAAAAGAATCATATTATATATTCTACTGTTTATGTTATAAATATAAAATCGATGATGACGAGTTACTTTTACTTATGAATACTTAGAATTTAGCAGAAATGCTGATATAATTCACAGGGTATTTAGTCAAAGTGATTTCTCAATCGAGTGATCAAAACTGATGTCACTCATTGGTCATTCATAAATAAAACCACCCAAATATAGGACATTCAGCCGTCTTTTATTATTTCCAGTAATAATGTAGCATCTACACATAGAATAAGAGTTATCACAACTATCTGACAAGTGTAACTCTGGGCTTCACCACACAATAGGCTATTCTACTCAAAAATTGAGATTACAAAAAATATTGGTTACGTATTTATTCTTTTGTTCAGCAAACCAAAAATGATAAAGATACAGCGCGTTAAAGTACCACGTGACGTCACTGGGTGTGTAAAAATTACTCGTCCAAGTGACGTAAAGCCCATTTTAGATCTTTTAAGCGTTGTAGTAATTTTTTACGTATTAGTAGTTTTTACGTAGATAAATATTGAATACGTATTTTTTTCTTTATCTTATACTTGAAAAATTACAAAGATACAGGGCTTCAAAGATCTGAAATGGGGCGCTTTACGTCACTTTGACGAGTCATAGCAAGAAGCTAACACAGTAAACTACAACGAAGTTGCTACGTTGATACAAAGATTTTGCTATATGTACGTACATACATACTAATAGACCGAGTCCTAAGAGCGATAAGATCCGTGAACAACATTCAGACAAAAAATTAAATTGCTGTATGTATTGACAAAATACTACCCGCTGTAATCGGAGACGCAACATATCAAGTAGTTTTTTTATATCCGACTATCTAATGTAAAATAAAAACTCGGATCACAAAGATGCGTGTAGAGAGCAGCTCTTCAAAACTATTAATATTAAAACCTCTTTGATTCTACAAGTATTATGTAAAAAAGAAACTCTTTAAATTTTATTTTACGGTTTAATAAGAACATCTTAAAGTTCTACTCATTCATAAATTGATTCTTTAAATAAAAATCACAGAATTAATTGTATGTACGGACCGTGCCTTGTGGCGCTCGGTTCTCTCTAGGGAAATAAAGTGAAGATAGTGTTTTAGTTATTGAATAAATTATATTTACCCATTTCATGGTATTTATTACTCTACAACAAAATGTTATAAGTTTAAATAACAGATTACTATTTTATCTCTGTTTTGCAAATGGTAAAGAACATAAAATTGGTTAAGTAGTGTAATGGGAAATAAAAAAACAAATTCAAAAATATTGAATAACATTCACTAGGAACACTTATAATTTTTTTTATTCAAAGTACAATAAATCTTAAGAAAATACTACGTAATCTTATATTCTTCATAAACAAAGTCTCGGATAGATTACTGATACAGCTAAAACTACTTCATAATTAAAATTAGGCCACTTTTGGCCTATATTTTAAAATCTCATGACGTCTTTGTGTTTAATTAGGAATGTATACCACGAAATAGCACTACTGGAATCTAATTATTTTTATTGAAATATAATGCAGAGAACTCGCCTTCCAGCTGAGAAAACATACACATATAGTTCTATAATCATCAAGGTTGGTTAATAGAATTATTTTAAGATATGTAGATCTCTTTCCAGCTACTAGTCAGTAACACAGATTTATTAGTTTCAATATTGAAAGTTCCACTAACATCAACACTTGCCACTATCAGAATAAAATTGATCACAATCCATATATAAACTGTATGTATTGACAATATTGTTTTTTAATAAAAAAAATATACCTAGTCACATTTCAAATGAACCGCAGATAGGTTTTGATCTTTCGTTCAAACAAAATGTAATTTCTCTAATAAACCGTGATCATCTTCAAGGAATTGGGTTGTGTCAACTAAGATAGTGATACAACATACGCTGATGGTTATAAGTGTTAATGCTTGTGGACATATATACGGGTTCTTGTCAGCTCGCGATGGGTGATTAAATTTTTTTCCTCCTCTTTTCAGGCGTAGTTTGGAACATGGCCTCGTCTGCGCGGATCAGCCGGTTGACGGCACGGCTCAACGACACATCTGTCACCAGAAAACAGATAGATATTAAACTTTTTTTACTAATACTTTGTCAATGGTTTACTTAGACGACATTCTAATTTACTTTAGAAATCCATCACGACCATAAGTACAATATCATAATTTAGCGTATTAGATATTTTTTTTTACTTTGGATTTTCTATTCGCGTCGGTATAAAATGCAAGCGTGGATATGGTAAGCAGATTGTGTCAATTTAATCACCCATAGCTTATTAGTTATGAATTAAGATGAATGGTTATCAAATGAAACAGTGAGAAAAATTTTGGAAAAATCCTCTTTAATGTGATAGAATTTTAACAGTCCACTTACGTTTTATTACATTTCGTATAATCGCAAATATTGCAGGAAACGGTAAATAATAGTAGGTATAAAGATTCTAAAAAGCAGACATTGTATCTTATATTGGCAGTATAATGTAGCCTTATGGGTTTTCAAACATATCTATTTCATGCAATCTTTGCGATCGTTTTGTATACTTACACAATAATTGCAATTCTTATGAAATTGTACTTATTAAAGGCATCCTTATCATGTTAATTTTAAAAAAATCAAAAATTATTACTGATGCATTAAATAATAAGTATTATTTGAACAAATGTGTACTTTAAATATTAAAATTATGTGACAGTCGAAACATTATAACAAAATTAATAAATAGATTTAGTAATTACTTAATTATAACGTGTTTAAGAATAAGATACTAAAACCTGCATTTCATTGCAGCTTAGTTAAAAAAAAGATATTATGAATTAAAACGATTTAACTACCATCAATCAGCTAGAAAAGGCAATTTAATTTAACCTACACATAAAAAGGTGGTAAGTACTTCGGTAGTTCATTTACATACCGTTGCCTCAGACTAAAAAACTAAATAAATAAATATCAGTACCATATCCCACCACAAAACTTAATTAAAATTTTTTAGGTCAGTCTAGTCATATTGTTTCTGCAAATCTTACTTTTCCACCATTATTTCGTGCAACGACTGACCTTTTTGCATTAAAATAATTTAAGAACAGTCTTCCCACAACTGTATTAAACTATATTTTCTAGTCAATAAAAAAAATATCGAAGTATGCAATGACAATGGTTTGACTGCGTTTTTTAAAATTTTTACTAAATAGTTCCACTTTAATATCATGTAATGGAATATAATTTGAACAATCAAATAAAAAAAACATTAATTATTATTTTTATAAATCCATGTGTATAAATTAATATAATACAAACTTGGCCATTTAAATAAGTCTGAAGTAAAAAAAAAAAACAATACCAGATTTTTATTAGGGTAATTTGATAATGCTTTTATAAATAAATTGAAAGTAAATTTTGTGCCTTAAAAAGCAATTCTCAAACTATTTGCATTTAAAACGAAAAAATGTCTGACTCAAAATTACAAGTGGTATATTATCTTCATAAACTAAAAAATATAAACTGTATAAAGTATGATTACTCCCTCTTGAGAGGGAGATGTGATTTAGTTAATCAATTAGACATTAGTTTTATGAATAAGTGGATTGAAAATATAAACATCCTAATACCCCTTTCACTTTGCTGCCAGACAATAATTTGTGATGATGACTTAAAATTTCGAATAAATACTTCAATGTAGAGGACTAGAATACATGTAACGCATTTGGAGGTTAATACCCATTATGAGATGATGATGTTATTCCTGGCTATAGTAGAGATGTTGACATTATTAACCATGTATTTCAAACCATCAATTTATCGCCCTTTTTTAGGACTAGGCTTAGAAAGCCTAGTTTATTTCAAACTAGGTCTTTAAATACGATTTTTAGTTCAATCAAAACCAATTAACTAATGAGTCAATCGTCTAAAAGAAATCTTAAGTTATTTAACGTATTTTATTTTATTTTACATACAAAATCTATAAAACAGCCGTTGAAAATTATCGATACTTAACTGTCAACATCCCTATGCCGTTACCTATTATAATTTAAATACTGTATGATACTTTTTCATTTCCTTCATGAATATTATAAACAAATTAATACTCTCTCAATTTCGACTTGTGTGTTCGTCCAAATAATTAATGTATAATTCGCTTGGTGCTGTTTAAGAAAAAAAAATCCGAACTAGAACATCTATACATTAGTGAAACGTGTTTTATGAAGCACCACCATGTACAGACAGTCCAATTTGATTGTTTTTATGTACCATAGGTTTCCAAACTTTACGCCCACCGCCCCCTTCTAAGATAATCATGGTTGAAATGTATTGTTGATTTTGCTCGACTGATTTCAAAATGCTATAAACTATCTTAACACAATTGGAATATGCCACTCGTTATTAGAATACAACAAAAATAATTAGGGCACTACAAAACCATATACTATAAAATACTCCCATATTTTCAAGATATTATTAGTATTAGTTGAGCAAACAAACAAAATGTTTGTATAAAGTAATTTTTGAGCACAGGTACTCTAAAATATATTTTCGTACAATTGAAACTAGACAAGTCCATAAACGCCCCAACATCGCTGCCCCTAATTAAATAATTATATAAAAAATTATACTATTTGAGGATTTACTCCCTGAGCCTTTAAAAATGTATAGCCCTATACGGAAATCTAAAACACATTTACGAATATTCCAGGCAGACCAACTAAAGAAAATGTGACAACGCTAAATAACATGAAAACTGCACACCCACCGCAATCAGATTTCGCAGTTTCGATGCAATAATGCAACTGTGTATGTATTTAACCCCAGGGGGCAGTGGATCACAGTTTGGAAACATATGTTTGTGGTCTACCAACCGGGCGTGGTGTTGGCGAGGCGACGCATGCGGCGCGTGTTGCGGTCCTGATCGCGGATCTTCTTCTCCATCTCGGCGTTGGTCAGGGTCTCCAGGTGTGGCGCCCACTGCTCCGCCTCAGACGGCTGACGGTACGGCGTCTGTCCAAGAAATGTGGGTGGTGCTGATACATGGCCATAAACGTTGCCTACTGGGTGATGGTAGCAAGAGTAAGGTGCTAAGTGGTTGCGTAAATACTATCCCTATCCTAATAGTATGTAGAGTCAAACAGGCAGCTAGCCCCTTTAACCAATTTCAGCCAAAATTATAACTGGGCTGGGTTAGCAGTTGCGTGATACAGTACAAATATGAGTGTAAAATATATACGGTCGAATTGAGAACCTCATCCTTTTTTTCAAATCTTGAGGCAAGTCACACCAGCAGGATGGTTTAAACTACGAGCTAATTAATATACTCAAATTATACCAAATAAACTAAGACTATTTGAAAAGACAAAATTACAAGCCAAAGTGTTAGAGAGATTAAAAACGTGTGGTATACGGCACCAATCTGACGATTACATATTCTGATATAGTACAACAATCGCGAAATAAGACTATACTGTTTAATAAAAAATAAGCTACACTAAAAGATTGGTATTAGGAACAGTTTCATGGATGTTTCAATTTCGACTGGCTCGATGGCGCATTCGGTAGTGACCCTGCCCGATGCGCCAAGAGTTGTGGGTTCGATTCCCATCCAGGACAAACATTCGTATGATGAATACTTGTGTTTGTTCTGTGTCTGGGTGTTAATATCCAATATTTAAGTATATATTTGTAATACCACTGTTGATTCTGATATCCGTAACACAAGTGCTTAAGCTATTTACCTCGGAGTCAGATCAATATTTGTGATGTAGTTGGATATATATTTATTTTATTTTATCTTTATAGTTAACAATTGGTAATTAACACATTCACTGCCATTATACTGGAATAAGATTTACATGCACTGTCCAGGCGAGTCAGTGGCACTGAACGTGTTAAGGTGTTGTATTGTTGTATTTTAGTATGCAGTTTAAAAAATTTCACCTCAATAACTGGCAATGGTGCTTCACTGAAGGCATAAGTCCGCTGGTGCCAGCCCAGCTGTCCACGCACACTGTACGCGATGCCGGTCACGAACTCGCCGCCCAGCCCCAGCTCGGCGCACAGCTTCATTGCAAACTGCTCAGGGTTATTCTCCTTCTCAGACATGTCCCACTCCACCTAAGATTGATCAACATTGAATGTGATTTATTATATTAACCATGGTACTTTACAATATACTAAAATAAAAAACATAGACCCATACCCTTTTTTGGCCTAATTACCAAATTTTTAGCTTAATAATGAAAAATATTTGTATAAAACCTCCAAATTTCTGCTATAAATTTTAATTTTTTAAGTACAAAAGTATACAATCCTCAATTAACCAATTCCCAGAAGGCTGTCTTCCACAATTTGACGCCTTAGAAATTGATTATAATATTATCTACTACACTATAAATTGTATTTATTGATAAACAGGATAGATTGCATTGTAAACCATAAGACAATTTTTTTAGTAAGATTATTACAACTTACCTGATCAACCAAAGATGTATTCCCTACATGGATATTCAGCTTTATCACTACCCTTTGGTCGCTCTGCTCCTCCAGTATTGCTGGTGGTTCACTTGGGAAAGCATCAATCTGCTGCCTAATAGATGTTGCTATTGCTGGGATGAATGTAGATGTGTTGAGTTCTAAGTCATCACAGAGCACCTCGGCAAACTGCTCTGGTGTTATTATTGATTCTGAAATTGAAATATTAATTACAAAAACATTCGATAAAAATTTAGTTAAACTAATCAAGTTACGTTAATAGAACAGCTGACACACAATAACAGATAAAATGATATGGTAAATTTTACAAAATCAGGTTAACATGTGTTTTGTAAAAAATTGGCATCCTATCCTTTTGAGAAAATGTTAAACAGTCCCTCATATTATCATAGTACAAATAAACAGCAATTACCATTTTTATTCCATGTGAATGTGTCTCTGAGCTTCTGACCCTCAATTTCCATGTCCAGCCTGATAGGCACAAGTATCTGTTTCTGCGATGAATTCTCAAGCATCGCGGTCATATCAGTATCATCAAAACACAGTGGGAATGTGCGTACCTGAAACAAGGAATATTTACACAGTGAGACATGCAATCTCCTCTCATCAAAAGGTACTCTTTGATAATTCAGATAAAAGTTAAGTATAAATCATTCCAACCCATAGGGCTGTCTCACAAAATAAAGCAATCATAAGCAGGACACTATCATATTGCAATTATTTCGAGTTCCAAAGTAAGGTATTATTAAGTAACAGATAGACATAATTAAATATGTTTATAAAGACCCTTGCCGCATATACAAATCATAATTTTTCTCCATCTTATCACACAAAACATTTGCCACTAGCAGGATTCAAACCCGCAACCCTGACCCTTTCATTGCCAGTGTCTTTAGCAACTCAACAAACAGGCCAGTTAATATTTACTGAATAAAATTAGAAATATGTGCACATGATAGGGTCTATAAAGAATTTATACTTTACTTTTTTATTGTGCACTCTGGTCCGACTGATGGGTGTAGCCTGTGGTACGGCATCCAAATGTGAGGAGTTTGGCATCACCGGAAGCCATGCTGGATTATGGGGCTTCTTACCCTTGCTTTCTCTGGGCGTAGCCAGTTCTTGACTAACTGATACTGCTTTGTATCTAAAAAAGGAAGTCAATTAGAATGGTATAAAAAAATAAACTGTAACCTTTTAAATTAGGCAATGATTTACAATCATACTTTAAGTCTAAGTTATCTATAAGTCATTCGGATAAGAATAAATTTTAACAATATTGTATATAAACAATAGTTATTCACAAGCTTACTTTGAATAAAATATACAAAAATTGTCCCTTGCTTTTAACAAAATAACACATTAATCCTAATACTTACTTATCATCATTCCCTTCAATGATATCTTCAACTTCAGACGCTTTTAGCAACGAGACTGAACTCGACAAGACATGGGGTCCTAAACCATTGTCAACCAGACGTTTTCTCTCTTCATTTGTCAAAGTCCTCCTGACCATACCCGGGTACTTTTTATAAAGCGACCCACGGAATAACCGCAGGTAATTACCAACCTAAAACACATAACCATTGTAGACTATTCTTAAAATTACGATCCACAATTTAAAATGAAGAAACCGTGATCACCTCCGATCCAACACAATAAAATTCACCGCCCTCCTCTATCTGGAAACTAATCGGCTTATCGCCGTAAGTTCTTAATGCCATTTTGGAAAACTTTTGTAGTCTTCTCGTAGTTCAAAATCAAAGATAGAGTTAGTTTACTTCATTACAAAATGTATTCACGCAAAAACAGCAATGGTGGAAACATAAACTGTCAAAAACGCGGCGTCTGTCGTTTGTCATTAAATTTTTTTTCACAATTCCTAGCACTGGATTGCAATATTTTTAATATAAAACCCTCCTCAATACATATAGCCATTCCATTAACATAAGTGTTGCTACTTTATTATTATGAGTTGTCTACGAATAAAAGACTATTTATTTTAGTAGTTGATTGAAATAGTTAACTTTGTACTCCATTCATTCAAATTTGACAGTCTGAAAATTATCACCGAAGGAGGAGGTCGTCGCAGTCGTTGCCAAACGCGGCAAGTGCCTAACAAATAATTACAATGTCTTCAAGACCAGGAACTTTCAAAAATCCGTTCTCAAGGCCATGGATGACCGAAACTGGTGCAGCGGCTGCGGCCGGAGGTCCAGGCTCAGTTGGTTTGAAAGGAGTTGTTGCCGGCGGTATAACTGGTGGCATTGAAATTTGTATCACATTCCCCACTGAATATGTAAAAACACAACTCCAATTGGACGAGAAAGGTCAGTAAATATAAATAACAGTCATTAGGATAGACTTTCATTCATTAATTGGTTTGTTATTGGTAGGTACTTGGAGTGGGGAACATGATGGGCCTATTTTTATTTTATTCTAAAAATACTGAACGTTTTACGTCATTCGCGGTTTTCCAAGTGGAATCATGTAGGATTGATCTGTAAATGTATGGATTGATAATTGCGTTAACATGAATGGTTTCGGTGTGCGATGTTTACCAATTACGATGGTATTGCGTGTTTAGTTGAGGTTACGCGCGTGTCGCAACTGACCAAGCGGCTAAGTGTTGGTCCGCGAAACTCGATAAAATAATGTTTAGTCGTAACTACTGGACTTTGCTCGGCTCGGCCTGACGAGTACACCCGTCAAGGTATCACCGCTATCGGCACGAATTAACAGTCTTTTGTTTTGGTAATATTTCGAATAAATGCATAGCTAATGTAGTTTTACAGTATAGCATTTATAGGTACATGCAACATAAACAAGTATCTATGATACAAATTTTTGTTATTATTGCTGCAACAATTAAAAATGTCATCCATTATTCTTATATACAAAACCAGTGCTCAATCGAAAAATGTCTGAGGATGTATCTAATTGGTGCAACTTCCTTATTAAAACTTTCCACTCACTGATTGTGCCATGTTTTACTAATGATACCTATGATCAAGCTGTTATTAGGGAATGCACAATTTATAGTTGCTTTAATTCCATACCAATATATTCTATACCAACACAATGTTATCAGAACGCAAACTAAGTTTGAGTACTTTAATGTTGGTATATTTGATTTTACTTTAAATTTAAAATAAAGTGTACTTTATTATATTTATTATACTAAATAGTTCTGTCAACTTTATTGATATTGTTTTGTGCAAATACGTTCTTATGTACACATTATAGGGCACACTAATATAGGTTAGCAGCATATAAAATGACAGATATTTGCAAATCTATGTAATCAATTAAAACATTGATAAATAATATAAAAATTAACTGGAAGATATCCCTATCTGCTCGACAACTGCCTAAATTGTTGCAAATTTATCTGTATCTCAAGTTTCATTGTTTGTTTTTGTGATAATATTGTGAATATCAAGTTAAAGGGGCCTGCTGCCCCTTTGACTCTGCCTACCCCTTTGAGGATTGTGGGTGTGATGTTATGTATGTATGTATAGTGAACATCTATAAGAAATACTTTAATCAAAGAGTAAAATGATTATCAACTTAAATCACTAAGTGCCACTAACTAATTACTATTAGTGAATGACAATATGGAATCATCAATGAATTCCATATTGTCACTCCTGAATTGTTAGTATTGGAAATGCTTCAGCCTGCCAATAAGTTTTTTATTTGCTTAAAATATATATCTAAAAGAACATTTTCATATATATATATTTTAAATAGTAAGCATTTGTTTCTTATTTTCTTTTGACATGTTTGAGAACATTGTTATTACTTACTTACATATATAATTTAGAATAATAATAATATATTATATAAGACTTTGTCCCCCAACATAAGAAAAAAGTCTATTTGTTTGATAAACTACACATGCAATGCCTTAGTTTATATTTGTAATCTATGCATGAACTATGTTTTTTCTCTTTTGTAAATAAAAGTTCTTATCTCAAAACAGTATCAGCAGCTATTTGTTTTTGATATCCAAGTTACATGACTCTTTCGCTTCGTAGTTGAAAAAATATTAAAGCAGAGGTTCCCAAACTTTATCAGACCGCGGCGCACTTACAGGGCTATTATTTTGCCCCGGCGCCCCTAACACGTATTTTTTTATTTATTCGTCAAATAATCATTAACTAAGAAACAATACATTCAAGTTGCGCGTAACGTCACACTTTCGTACATTTTTTACTAAATTGTGACGTCGCAAGCCTCTTTATCTTTGTGATTTTTTGTTAAGTAATTCGAAAAATATGTGTCTAGTATTTTTGTATAATCTAACTGACGGACTAAATAGAATTATAGTTTTTTAATACAGTCGTCATTCCTATTTTGAGCATGGAAAAGATATTGTAGTTTTTCAACATCTACGTCGGTAATGTATTTCAAAAACAATATAATGAGCTTCGAAAAGTGTCTTGAAAATTCAGGTCTTGTAATAAGCTCATTATAAATAATATCGTTTCATACACATTTTCGTTATTATTATCGTTTCATACAAAGCTTCCATATAACTGTAATAATAAAGAAGAGCGCGTCATGCCCCTCTATATTTACTACGGCGCACCGGGGCCCCGCGGCGCCCACTTTGAGAACCCCTGCATTAAAGTTATTTTCATGAGTAGATAAAAGATCACAAATACCCATATATCCTATTGCTAAGCTTGTATCACGTTAAGCTGCGGCGATAACACTTATCATGTCAAGATTGTTAGCTGCTGTTTGCATGACAACTCTGCCAACGTTTGTCCGACGAACATGTCCCTTGAATATCGCAATTCGGACATTTGATTAGCATATTTACTTTTCAAGATTGTTTGTAATATCTTAAGTTTTTTTTTATCAGAATCTCACAAGTAAACAACCAGCATCCATGTTCAGTTTCACATATTCTTTTGCACTATGTACTTAAGTACCTATTTGTATTATTTGTTAGATTTAAAATAACTATTAATATATTTTGGTATCTTTCCTTATAAAGAGGAAAGATTCGTATTTTTGTGTATGTGTATATTTGTATTGAATAAACTCAAAAACTTCTGTGCTAATTTCAAAAAATATTTCACCATTGGAAAGCTACATTATCCGGAAGTAACATAGGCTATATTTTATCCCCATATTCCTACAGAAACGGGAACTATGCGGGTGAAACCGCGGGGCGCTGCTAGTGTCCCATTAAAATAATCGTTATAATTTTTTCCTGTTAATACTCTACTCTACTATTAAAGCTCAAACGTTACTTAGGTAGGACTACTCAGTCCTAGTATAGGTAGTTTTATATTATTTATAGCAGCGCCCCGGTTCCCGATCCCGTGGGAATACGGGGATAAAATATATCCTATGTTACTCCCTGATAAAGTAGCTTTCCATTAGTGAAAGAATTATTCAAATCGGTCTAGTAGTTTCGGAGCCTATTCGATGCAAACAAACAATAAAATATTTCCTCTTTATAATATTAGTATAAATTAAAACCTACATGGTACTAATCCTTAGTTGGATTGGCACAAATCGCCTTATTAAATTAAGGCAATAGCAGACTTCCAGACACAATAGAAAATCAATATTTGTCTAGTGTCCCTGACTGATATTGTTTAATGGAATAAATGTAAGGGGGTGGAGGGTTGACTACCTGAGATACAGGACCTGTCCTAGTTCAGGTGTCAGCCTACCATAATCCATCAGATCCTATGTTTACTAGAATTGTATCCTGTTTATGTATATGGTGAGGAATAAATGATTATTATTATTATTATTATTAAATAGTAACATACACATACATACATACATAACATCACGCCCACGATCCCCGAAGGGGTAGGCAGAGTCGAAGGGGCAGCAAGCCCCTTCAACCACATTGAGCCAGAAATAAAGCCGGGCTGGGTTAAAATAGTAACATATTGTATTTATAAGGTTGCTTATATCTCTACTAGCATCTCGACGTGGTTTCGCTCGAATAGTATGTAAACTTCCTGGATAATCGTATTGGGGAAAACCGCATGAGAATCCATAGAGGAGGTTCATAGATTAACTCCTACGAACAGTAAGCAAGTCGGTAGACTTTATAACTAGCTTCTGCCCGCGGCTTCGCATGCGTGGCACATCGATATATATACATAGTCTATGTGTTGTTCGGATGTATAAGCTATAGTATAAAAATCTAAAGTTCTATTAAAATCTATTCAATTCAATTTGACAAGTTCGATGGCGCATTCGGTAGTGACCCTGCCCCATGCGTCAAGAGTTGTGGCTTCGATCCCCACCCAGGACAAATATTCGTATGATGAATACTTGTGTTTGTTCTGTGTCTGGGTGTTAATATCCAATATTTAAGTATCTTTTGTAATACCACTATTGTTTCTGATATCCGTAACACAAGTGCTTAAGTTACTTACCTCGCAGTCAGATCAATGTATGTGATGTAGTCTGATATATATTTTTTTTAAACTATAAAACTAAACTTCACGCCACTTCCCTAGCAGGGTAGGCAGAGAGAACCGAACGCACTATGGCACGATCCTTACACACCTCACTCGCCTCTTCAACATTCATAATATTTTTTTTTTCAGAAGTTTTTGCATGAAAGACTCAACAAACATCCATCCATAGGCGTTTATAATATAAGTAAGATGTGTAGTGGTCATAATTCCAGGATACAGAACATTTATTAGCCAGCCTATTTAAGCAGTTTGATGCTACAGTCTAATTGGACTCTGATCAGACCATACGACACGACGTACACATACACACACCAATTATTATATAAGTGTTAACAAACACTTTTCTGCTTAGAAGTTGTACAAATATTTGTCACAAAAAAGCGGGTCTTGTGAATAACTTCGCAAACTCTTATAGTTTTTATTCTTACGTAAAAATAAGGCCGTAGACCGTCTTTGTACAACTTTTAGCCTGCACAGATACAAATAAATTTATATTACTAGCTGCCCGCCCCGGCTTCGCACGGTGATCATAAAACAATCTTGAATCACTTTTTCTATTGGTGAAAACCGCATCAACATCCCGTGCGTGGTTTAAAAGATCTAAGCAAACAGACTGAAGCGGCTACTTGGTTTTATACTATGTAAAGATATATAGTAGGTACGCAGTTACCACTTAGCACATCTATCTATACTTATAATAAATCTGTAGAGAGGTCAATTCTGTACATGAAATATATTTTCAAAATAACTATCAGGGGGTGATTAGTGATCGATACTGATGCCAAAAATGCAATCAGTAAAAATTTTGTCTGTCTGTCTGTCTGTCTGTATGTTCCTTATAGAGACAAAAACTACTCGACGGATTTTAACGAAACTTGGTACAATTATTCTTCATACTCCTGGGCAGGTTATAGTATACTTTTCATCACGCTACAATCAATAGGAGCAGAGTAGTGAAGGGAAATGTTGGAAAAACGGGAGAAGTTACTCCATTTTTTAAGCTTCCGTCGCGTGTGCAGCCTTAATGGTTAAAGTTACATAGAAATCATTTATGACGGAAATAGTCTTTATAATATTAACCATAAACGCGGATGACACCGCTGGCACAGCTAGTTGTAAATAAAAGAAACCAAATTCCAAAAAATCAACAGATAAGCAACGCACTTAAAAGACCGCAACAGATTTGAGAAAACAAACTACTAAAACTTAATTAACTCTACTTTGGTATAACAGACTGCATTATGAGCTAAACGCCTAAATAATTTGTCTAAAATCGCCGGTATCTAAAAACTAAATTTTAATGCGATTTTCAAATTTAAATTTTTCGGGTATTTTTAGACTGGCATTGATTTTTTTTTTAATAAGGTTCTATGAAAATTTATTGTACTTAAGTATAAATCGTGCTCACATAAACATATAAAATTAACGCTCTAACTACAATTCAAAACATTTCAAATTCATTCATTATACGACAACCGTTTATAAATTGTCAACGAAAAATCTTGATACTTAAAATATCTTTACAAATCCAATGGGAGATAAACAATTAAGTGCCTATCAAATGTTTGTTGCAGGTGGAACTAAACAATATACGGGTATTGTCGACTGCGTCAAGAAGACTGTTAAAGGCCATGGATTCTTCGGACTCTACAGAGGACTTAGCGTGCTTCTATATGGATCCATCCCAAAATCTGCCGTCAGGTAAGAGACGAGGCTTTCTAATCTAAGTTTAATCTAATAAATTAATAATAAATAATAAATTCTTCAGACTGACACACCAATTCCCTAGTCCCAAACTAAGCTTATAAGCTTGTACTATGGATACTAGGTGAACGGATAGACATACTTAAATACGTTTATAAACATCCATGACTCGAGTACAAATATCCATGTTCAATATGTTCATCACACGAAATATTTGCCCCTAGCAAGATTCGAACCCGTGACCCTTGGTTTCGTGGCCAGCCTCTCTGACCACTCGACCAACGGGTCAGTCCTGTAATATTACTTTAGTTGAGGAAACATCAGATGTTTCTAGGAATTTTAAACGGGGTTTAAATAAAGAATCGATAAACATCTTTACGTCAACCCATAGTCCAAGATCCAAGGGCCACCATACATTATTTATTTTCTTATAAATTAAATGTGTGGCAAAGAGCAGTACAACCTACTATGAATGATCGGATGCTAGCTTAGGTAGTTGGCTAATTGGAAAGGTAGAAAAAGATATAATAAATCAGCAACTAAAATTTAAGTAATTAATGCTAGATACATCAATTCTAATTGCCGATTTTCATAGTCAAATTCAAAATCAAAATACTCTATATATAATATAGGTTCGAACACAAACACGTTTAAATCATCAATCAGAATATTAACCAATAATATGCATCTACCAGCTATCTTACATAAGTATGTTGTGTGGGATACTAATAAATACTAATACATATTTACCAAAGCCATTACTTTCTGTTAGCGGTAACATCTACCAGACGGATGTCACTCTGTGGGTAACTCATTGCGATAGATTGATTAGTCTACGCTTGCGTTACAATTAAATATAAGCTGTAACAGAAACAAAATCTAGTTCTTTATATGGATCTGTTTATATTTAAAAAAAATAATGTAAACATAGACCCATAAAGTGCGTTCCGACACATGTCGCACTTCCAACGCCGTGCCGTAAACTTCCAATTGAATTTCCGCTATAAACTTTACGGAAGTAGACGCGGATGTCGTTCAGAAAAGGTCGCCATGTTGCGGGGTAAAACCGTAATATAATGCTAAATGTAGTTACCATAATGTGATTATATCGCGTAGATCAGGAATTTAATGTTTTTAGTTAATAATACTGTCAAAATTTATCAAGACAGTTATCACAGCGACTTTGTAGTCGTGTAGATTCCAATGGCGTGATGATATTGGTATAAAGTCTGTATTGGTATAGTATTGTGACTTTCTAAAAAGTAAAAAAAACGAATCCACAAGTTACCGAGCCATAATTACAATACCTACAAACAAATATACGAAAATCTTTTTTTATTTTATTTATGTATATGTATGTACAAATTATGCATTACCTCATAACGTTTCTAGACTTGTCTGTGGTCATTTTTTGGGCGAATGGCGCCAATATTTTCATTTCTCCGCCCGCAAGTCTGTCATCATACCTGTTTTTTGCTACGCGTTCAGCATAACTAAAGCAATGTTGGCATTTTTCCAACATTACATAATCCTAAAAAGCAGATAATACCTACGTATATGCATGTACAAATCGTCACGGTTTAACGTACTTCCCTAACTAGTTTACGCCAATACGGGTAATTAGTAGCAATCAAAAATTTGAGTTTTCAAATGATTGAAAAGTATAAATGGATCAGCTGACCCAAGTTGTTGATCTATTAGTTTAAACAAACGTCAAATTATAACATAAAAAACTGTTTGATGTAAAAAAACATACTCTAAGTATTGATCCTATCTAGATCTAGATCAAGGTTTAGAATACCTACTTTGTCCGAAATATAACAAACACAACATAAAAGCAATTATCCAATTCGTAGCAATCATTTGGAAGTTATGCACTTATCGTTACATAGATACAGTTTAGCTTAATTTTTTGTTTATATTATACTAGCTGACCCGGCGCACTTCGTAACGCCTCGTTCTCGGATTTTTAATAATATATTTTTTTTTAATATAAACTTTCATCTGACAATAACAAACACAACAAAAAAATAATTTGCGAAATCGGTAAAGCCGTTCTCAAATTATAGCGGGACCAGGAGAAATGGGGGTTCATTATTATATATAGAGATATGGATATCTTAAAATACACACCTATAAAGAAATGATGTCTTAGAAAATTAACTATGAGCCGAGATGGTGCTCATAGTTAATTTTCTAAGACATCAGACATAATAATAACTATTAATCCTCGACTAAAACATCAAGTTTCATATTGAAAAATACCGCACATTCAGTAGTAAATGGTCGCGGAGCCATGGCCGTACCTCGTTCAACAGAGCCGAAGTATCTAGTTGCATGTCTCACGTTTCTATTAAGTGGGGCATCGGTGCTGATAACTACAGTTCATTATGTCACAAGAGGTTGCAGTGTCCACCGACTGACCCTGCTATCTGTTATGTCTATAGATATAGAGCTCATTTTAGATTGGAGTTAGTTAACCTTACGCTATATTACAAAGATATTGATATGATAAGTAATCTGCATTTCAATGATACTAAGGACGTGTCTAATAATAGTACAAGAAGGTGGAGTACTGAGCTACGCCGCTTAATCAAATAAATATAAGACAAAATCACAGTCGAAAATTAGAGTACGGATATCAGAATCGACAGTGGTGCTACAAATATATGCTTAAATATTAAATTTAATTTAATTCTATCCCTAGTTCCAAACTAAGCTTATGCTTGTACTATGGATACTAGGTGAACGGATAGATATACTTAAATACGTTTATAAACATCCATGACCCGAGTACAAATGCACATGTTTATCACACGAAACATTTGCCCATGGCAGGATTCGAACCCGCGTCCCTTGGTTTCATGGCCAGGGTCTCTAACCACTCGACCAACGGGCTAGTCGAAATATTGGTTGTTAACCATCCAGACACTGAACAAACACAAAAATTCATCACACGAGTGTTTGCCCTTGGTGGTGATCCAACCCACGAGTCTTGGCGCATAGGACAGGGTCTACCGAATGCGACATCGAGCTAGTCAAGTTAAATGTTCCATATAAAAGTCCAGATTCTTAATATGTACCTTAGATTTAACACCTTACTGAGTGTCTATGGAAGATGTTTTCATTACATTATCATCGTGTACTTAGTGTTCAAGTGATGTATTAGCGATGACATAATGAATCATAGTTTAAATCTGATGAGATTACGAACACATGTTTTTACCAGTTAGGTTAAGATTAGGATTTAGTTATTTCCTCATAACTAAAACGTTTATCCTGTTGCCACAGTGTAATAGTGATTTAACGTCACCAATATAACCAAAATAAATGCAAGATATTCTTTAAAAACAATTTGGAAAAATGATTTTGCTATGAATGTTTAAGGTCAATGGTTGAGTTCGGTAAACTACCAAAATAATATTTTTTTTAATTAGCTGATCAAAATCTATGCATTTAGCAGATACAAATAGTGTATCAAATGATTGGTATGATCATAACTTCTTAGCAATTTAATTCCACACAAGCGAACCGACGGAAAAAACGTAGTCAGCGACTCGTTAGCAACGCACAAAGATCAATGATGCACACTATTTGCGTTTAAAACAAAATAGTTCGGTTGTACTATGGACTGTGAGCTATTTTTACGTTTCATGTAAATAGATTTGGCGATTCGAAAAAGAGGTAAGTACATTCGTGTCCGCATGCGCAACCGGACACCCACACTGAGATTGACACTTTTTTTAAGAGACAGCTAGATACGATACTAAATTAATGCCGAGTTTCTTGCCGGATTCTTCTCGATAGATACAACATTCCGAACCGGTGGTAGAATCATATAGCTGTGGCTTTACCTGTATTTGACGATTTATAAGTGTTTCCTTGAAACCTATATAAATAAAAATATTTTGACTTTGACTTTGAATGAGTGTTTACTTATATTGCGTAACTGGGAAGCAATGGCGTAGCGCGTGGGTTCCTGTCGCCCGGGGCGACCAGCCAGGCAGCTCACCAGCCAGGTCTGCCGTTCCGTGTTGGGGCATAATAGGAGAGGTATATAATATATATAATTAAACCAAACCTACCCGAAAATTGATGCCAGCTCTCGGACCTATATGTCAAAACCAGCGCGGCTTCAGCGTGCTCAGGATTAAGAAAAAAACATACAAACTTTTATACTAATACATTGAATATTGATAGGTTACAATATAATAAATATTATTAGATTAATGTTCAATAAACTTGTCAAGGCTAAAGAACGTAACTAAATCTAAATCAAAATACTATAATATACTTTTATTTCGATACACATTTAAAAATATAAAATTGTGTTTACACCGGCGAATCGTGATCAACAATTGAGCAATGATAACAGGCAATCGCAGTTATCTTATCCACGTAATCGCAGCGGGTTTATCTCTTATGTATCCGTTTTTATCCTTCGTTCTATTGTGTTACCGCCAAATATACTAAGCGGCGTTAAAGTACAAAGAACGCAAATATGACACTCGCTTTTTCCCTGACTGCATAGAGTAACACAGTGCCGTTGCGTGAGTATGAGGGGGGGTGCAAATACTCTTCACTCCCATACTCGTCATGCCGACCCCCAGACAGGGCTGATTTCCTAATTGTGTTTAAAAATTGTACACATCCATTAAAAACATTAAATCTATACTAATAATAAATCTGTAGAGAGGTCAATTCTGTACATGAAATATATTTTCAAAATAACTATCAGGGGGTGATTAGTGATCGATACTGATGCCAAAAATGCAATCAGTAAAATGTTTGTCTGTCAGTCTGTCTGTCTGTCTGTCTGTATGTTCCTTATAGAAACAAAAACTACTCGACGGATTTTAACCAAACTTGGTACAATTATTCTTCATACTCCTGGGCAGGTTATAGTATACTTTTCATCACGCTACAATCAATAGGAGCAGAGTAGTGAAGGGAAATGTTGAGAAAACGGGAGAAGTTACTCCATTTTTTATGCTTCCGTCGCGTGTGCAGCCTTAATGGTTAAACTTACATAGAAATCATGTATGACGGAAATAGTCTTTATAATATTAACGATAAACGCGGGTGACACCGCTGGCACAGCTAGTAGTTAAATAAATTAGTAATTATCCGACTCCATCACATACATTGACCTGACTCCGAGATAAGTAGTTTAAGCACTTGTGTTACGGATATCAGAATCAACAGTGGTTTTACAAATATATACTTAAATGTTGGATATTAACCCAGACGCAGAGCAAACACAAGTATTCTTCATACGAATGTTTGTCCTGGGTGGGGATCAAACCTACAACTCTTGGCGCATGGGGCAGGGTCACTACCAAATGCGCCATCGAGCTAGTCAATTGAGCATTCCCCAGTGGCACGTCATTGATTGCAGTCGCCATACAAATCTATAAGACCATTGCTCAAACTCAAACTCAAAATATCTTTATTTACGTAGGCTTTAAAAAAACCACTTGTAAATCGTCAAATAATAGTTACATAACAAAAATAAAAACCGACTTCAAAAAACCCCGCAAAAAATGTTTATAAAAAAACACAAGTAAAAAATGCCTTAATAGCTATTTAAATGTCTAAACACTAAAAAGTATAAAATAAATTCTTTCGACTGCTTCGATGAAAGTATTAATCTTTAACACGTATTTAAATATTTACAATAATCAGTTAGTTTTGGAGTCGGTGCCAGCCCGCGTAATTATATCATCATTTCGGAATTTGAAATTATTTGTTTCTTGGTGAAGGGTGGTAAAATAGGTTTTGAATATACAAAGTCAATAGTAAGTTAATATACTCATATTTTAACTAATTTGTTTCATATTGTTATTAGTAAGGTAATTTGTTATTAAGTGTCTATTTTTTTTTTAGTTTGGCTGGCACCGACTCCAAAACTAACTGATTATTGTAAATATTTAAATACGTGTTAAAGATTAATACTTTCATCGAAGCAGTCGAAAGAATTTATTTTATACTTTTTAGTGTTTAGACATTTAAATAGCTATTAAGGCATTTTTTACTTGTGTTTTTTTATAAACATTTTTTGCGGGGTTTTTTGAAGTCGGTTTTTATTTTTGTTAAAATTTAACTTATTTATTACTTTTTAGTGAAATTTATTAATAGGTAGGTAGACCAAAACAAAACGAGCTGCTTTAATGAGACAGTGCCGGTCTTATGAGACTAAAGACGTAAAGGTATAACGAGCCTTTAATGTTTAAAGAATTACTAAAAACTACTAATCTTCAATGAGTTATACCTTTCATCATCAGCTAAGCAACATAACATGATGAGTACGAGACGCAAATACTGGAATCGTTTTAGAAAAAATAAATAAAACACTTAACATGTCGTTAAAATTTAAGAGTGGCCCTCGTTTTCATGGTATCCCATCACTAGACCAAGACTTGGTGAAATTGAGACTATCTCGAGAATTACACTCAATATGGCCCTATAATATTGAAAGAATTATCCACGAACTCCTAATCGTTAAGGAGTTACACCTTCCATCATCAGCTCAGCAACATGAAATTATGAATACCAGACGTAAATACTTGAACTGTTTTAGAAAATAACTAAAATAGATTGTACGCGCCTATAATACTTGAGGGTTTCCCTCGATTTGCCTAAGATTCCTTCATCAGATCCAGATGTGGTACCAATAGGACCAACTCCAGGATATACCCTTTTGAATAAAAAAAGAACTCTAAAAATCGTCTTACAATTCTCGAAGCTATCAATATTTAAAGAACCATAAACTAATTCCTAATCGTTAAAGAGTTGTACCGTCCATCATCAGCTCACCAACATAAGATGATAAGTACCATGCGTAAATACTTGAACAATCTTAGAAAATGTCTAAAACACATTGTACGTGCCTATAAAGTTTGAGGGTTGCCCTCGATTTTCCTGGGATCCCTTCATCAGATCCTGACTTGGTGGCAATGGGACCAACTCGGGAGTAAACCCTTTCGATTAAAAAAAAAATTTTGGAAATCGGTTAACAATTCTCAGAGATATCGAGTAACATACATACAAAAAAAAAAAAAAAAAAAAAAAAAAAAAAAAAAAAAAAAAAAAAAAACATTCAGTCGAATTGAGAACCTCCTCCTTTTTTTGAAGTCGGTTAAAAATAGAACAATTTGAATCTACCACCGGTTCGGAATGTCGCATCTACCGAGAAGAAACCGGCAAGAAACTCGGTAGTTACTCTTTTCATTGCGTATTGACAGTTGATAAAAAATACACTTACGATTGGTGCCTAGGTGCAATTCCAGACTATAATCCCTATGTCGTTCATCCTAGCTCGCTGGTGAGTGAAAACACACCGGCCTAAGGCACATCATTAAACTTCCTGTTACGCTCAATCATAAATGTATTATTACTTTACAAGTTGCTACAGTCAGCATGATGCTTTAATATCAACTTTATATCTAATATCAACAAAAATACTTTGATTATATGTACAACTGAACAGACTTCACAATTATCTGACCAAATCCATTGACTCACTGATAGTACAGTTCAGTACAATTCACTTAAATAATTTACATAAACAAAACAATTGTTTGTCCGTTGTATGCTAGCACTAGTTTATTTGACATTCTACATTGTAATGCTCACACAGAACCAATGTCAACGCTGTGAGAACTTGCATTTATGTAACACTAGTTTATGCATGCAGCTTCGCCCACCCGCCTTGTGTGGCGTGTCAACAGTGCCTACATATACATATTTCTGGAGTGCAATAAACACCATATCTTTTCAGGGCCTGAGAAATCTCCGTATATTAAAATGCGAAAGTAAATTTGTCTGTCTATTCTAAGGAGAACCTTAACTACTTAACACGCCTTAAGTTTTACCTTAGAAAGGTCATTAGTTAATTTTTATAAAGGTACTTTTTATCTCGGAAAATTTATATATCCTAAAGCAGGACACACGATAGTCTCTGTAACAGACCGAATTTAAAACAAACTAAGCCGCGGGCATAAGCCAGTGCATCAAAAGACTATGTTAGCTTATTTACCTACTCAATGGATTTCCTAAATGTTACCACAAAGTCACATTAGCCAGTAGACATTCGCTCGTGACGCAATATCGTTACAATACACGTCACACGGTATTGTAATACTACTCTATCACTACAAGGAAAAAATATTCCACAGTAATGCTCATTAGGTAATGAACAAATGCTTATTGAGGCATGTACCAACTTCTCGCGGTCGGCGTTTATTATGTAAGCATTTGCAAAAGATAAATATTGTACTAGATATCAATCTTCGTATCAAATCTTGTATAATGTCTTGCGGTTTTATTATTAAAGATTTTCAACAATAATAATAACACACAACAATAATACAAAAATTTAATAACAACAAAAATGCATCTACTCAGAATATGCTGAGGCATGCCCAAAATTTAGTTGGGTAACATGGACAATTTGTGGTAACGTTGTGACATTTGCCGCCGGACGGGACTAACTCGGTACCCCCGGCTAGTCCCGTCGCCCTCCTGACGAGGGGGGGCAAGTGGTGCCTGCCGTTTAGGGCGAGCCGGTCGCTGGAGGAGCATGGCTGTTAAGGCTAGTCCATTACCCATAGCTCCTCCAATCAGCGACGAAGGGTACCGTGAAGTTATTTACCATCCTTGGCCGGAACAGGGGCCCCCCACCTCAAGGGCCCCCGGGAGTCCTACAACCACCCTGACCCTCCGGGTAGGGTGACAGTGCGTAAAGCATTTCTTCGCGTAACAACAAAAAAACGTGACAAATGGCTAGCCCGTCGCCCACCCAACACCCAATACGCTATTAGTCGCCTTTTAAGATATTCTAGATTCTTTATCGGTCCCAAACCAAGATGGGACTTACCAACACGCTAGAAAATATGCGAATACTTGATATGAATTATTAAGGCTCATAACATAGATAGGCCCGTTGGTCGTCGAGTGGTCAGAGACCCTGGCCACGAAACCGAGGGTCGCGGGTTCGAATCCCGCTAGAGGAAAATGTTTCGTGTGAAAGTAAAAGTAAACATGGAC
Organism: Glyphodes perspectalis; assembly: GCA_951394215.1. Taxonomy (NCBI): domain Eukaryota; kingdom Metazoa; phylum Arthropoda; class Insecta; order Lepidoptera; family Crambidae; genus Glyphodes; species Glyphodes perspectalis. Next base: position 4,149,604 of record OX596220.1, read on the forward strand.
ATTGTGCTCGAGTCAAGGATGTTTATAAACGTATTTAAGTATGTCTATCCGTTCACCTAGTATCCATAAGAAGCTTATAGCTTAGTTTGGAACTAGGAAATTTTTCGGACTGACACGTCCGAAAAATTTATTTTTTATTATTTATAAATAATGTGTATATTTTTTTCCCTTGGTATTAGTTATGTATATTGTCATCCCTATCATGCAACATGGTTTCTTCCAGATTCGGAGTATTCGAGCAAGCTAAGTTATATATGATGACAGAGAACGGTACTCTAAGCACGACCGGCAAGCTGGCGTGCGGTCTGGCGGCCGGCGTGGCGGAGGCGGTCTTCGCGGTCACCCCCATGGAGACGGTCAAGGTCAAGTTCATCAACGATATGCGTATGGAGAAGCCCCGGTTCAAGGGCTTCTTCCACGGCGTCAGGACCATTGTTAGGGAGGAAGGTGAGTGTGACGAGTGATGAAAACTACAACTTTTCCCAATTTATGCTGCTCTGATCACCAAGCATCATCATTTGGAAATGTCCTCCTCCTATTTTAACGTCTAGGTATTTCAATATATAATGACTTACGGATTTATTCTGTGTTATGTCTGTTAAATATAAATAATATCTTCCTAACCGATTTCGGCCACGGCGGCCAATCTCAACTTGGATTAGCCCGCTACGCAGGAGATATCATAGTGCACAAGTATCTGCGCAAACTCAGGTGCACTCTCATATTCCGTGGTGACGGCAATTGATATGACCGGAGAAAGATGATTAAACCGCCAACTTTCTCCGACACCCGAGATTTGAACCCGTAACCTCTTGGTACTAAGACGGCGCATGTTAGCACTAGACCAACGAGGCAGTCTATGCCCTATAGGTACTTCAATACATGATTACTTACGGATTTATTCTGTGTAATATGTCTGTTAACTATAAATACTGATAAGGGGTACACACCCTCAAGATAATCTAAAAAAGTAATCTTGACGTTAAATTGACAATAAATGCTGACAAATGCTGACCAAATCGTAGATTATTGTGACTATAAGAAAGATTAGAGATGATGATGGCAGATTTATATGAATACAATTTTTATTGTTATCATTTTCCTGCTAAAAAAGGGGAGGAAAAGATTATTAAAAAATAATAAAAACATGTTATTATATACTACTGAACAGCGCCCCGCAGTTGCACCCGCGTAGCACCCATTCCCAGGGGAAGATGGGGATCTTCCTATGGGAAAGGGTGGTACGGGGGTAATAGACTATATCTTATCCCCATAATATATAGTCTTTGACACTTACAAATAATGTGGCATTCTATTGATAAAAGAATTTCCAAAATAGGTTAAGAGATTCAGTGATTGCCCCCTACAACCTCACAAACTCACAAACGTTACTTCTTTATAATATTAGTAAAGATGAGTAATCGATACGATTATTATTATTCTTATTATGATAAAGCGCAGAAGTTTTGTTTCTTGGTCGGATTTCAAAATATTTTTCTTTTTAAATAGGTGTGTAAAGATGAATGTTTGTTGCAAACATAACGCATGTTTAATAGTGAAGGGACCTAACTCAATATATGCTGCTGATGGAAAATGAACCCTAACGTTTTAACACAAAATATAAATTTAAATATACAACAAATTTTGAGTTCTAGGTCACTTTACTAATAAGCATGCGAAAGATAAGATCCCATGGCAAAAAGGCTTGATATAATAATATACGTGTATGTGTATACGTATGCAAGAATTCTTATCCCCATATTAACTCTTTATCGAGCAAGTTAAAGACCGAATGAGTAATGTGGTATCGCAATGACCTCGTCAAAGTCATTCTACGGCCGTGACTCTGATAGTGCAGATGAGACAATCACGCGTGACCCGCCCGCCATTTCACAGTGCGTGTTCACGTGACGACATATTACTATCGGTAACGTGTATATGAGATTTAGGCCGTCACTTCCGACTTTGTACCCCACGTACCTACAAAAATAAAAATGAAAGATTCTATGTTCAAATTCAAATATATCATTATTATTTATGTAGGCCTCAAAAAGCACCTTAAAACCGTCAAGTTATATTAAAAAGAACAATGTGTTGTCTATTTTGAGATGTTTGTTAGTCAATTAAAGTATCAAAGCAGACACTTAGATTTATTTTCTTCTTTTATATGCATTGCATGTTCGTTAATAATCACTATAGTGCGTGAGAAGACGACTAGGCAATGCCCAGCTTTGATCCAAAGGCCCGTAACTGCATAATGGTTTATTAGCCTTATTCTACCAAATCAAAATTCACCGCAAGCTTGTCCCTGATCAAGACTATATTGTTTCGCAGGCGTTGGCGGCGTGTACAAGGGCGTGACGGCGACGGTGATGAAGCAGGGCAGCAACCAGGCCATCAGGTTCTTCGTGATGGAGTCGCTCCGGGACTGGTACAAAGGCGGCGACCGTGACAAGCATGTGCCTAAGTACATCGTCGGGTTGTTCGGTGGTATCGCTGGTGAGTGGACAACAAATACTTATGTTGTGTATTGTCAGCAGGGTCGAACCATATATAAAAAAAAAATCAGTCGAATTGAGAACCTCCTCCTTTTTTTTGAAGTCGGTTAATAAACAGCGGCCCGGTACGTGCTTCGCTACGTATACGGTGATAAATGAAGAACCGCTTTACCGATTTTGTGCAAACTTCACATAATCCATCTACTAAATTGTCCCAATAAAGCCTAAACATTTGGTTTGGTTAGGTGAGCCCGTTCTTGAGTTATAAAATTACAACGAAAAGTGGCATTGATTTATATTTATTGATAAATATCAAACTACATCACATACATTGATCTGACTCCGAGGTAAGTAGTACCTTAAGCGCTTGTGTTAAGGATATCAGAATCAACAGTGGTATTACAAATATATACTTAAATATTCAATATTAGCACCCAGACACAGAAAAAATACAAGTATTCATCATACGAATGTTTGTCCTGGGTGGGGATCGAACCCACAACTCTAGGCGCATGGGGCAGGATCGGTACCGAATGATCCATCAGTCAGTCGTATATGAAGAACCAAGATTTTTTTCACCTTGAAAGATGACTTACGAATACTACCCTGCTTCGGAGAGGCAAGTTTGTTATGTGGGACTCCCTTTGATACGTAGCTATGAGTTCCACGTCGAAGGACTACTCACTAAAACTCTGGAATGTTTCCGCTCATCGAAAAAAAAAAAAGGTGTAAATTCTCTTAACTTGCAAGGTAACGCACTTGTGATAGCTAGAAATGTCCATAGGCTACCCTTACCTAGCTAGCCATATGTTTGTTGCCTTTAGTTCTTATAAAAAAGGTTATGAATAAAAAACTTTTACCGACCAAACGTAATTTTCTCCTCACAGGTGCGGCATCAGTGTTCGGCAACACACCAATCGACGTGGTCAAAACCAGAATGCAGGGTCTCGAAGCTGCTAAATACAAGAACACGTGGGACTGCTTCATCAAGACTTGGAAGGCTGAAGGGGCCCTCGCCTTCTACAAGGGCACGGTGCCGCGACTCAGCCGAGTGGTCTTCGATGTAGCTATCACCTTCACGATCTACGACAGTATCATGGATGTCTTTAACATGGTGTGGAAGTAGACTGGACTTGGGGGCGAATTTGGTGAGTCGTGTGTGGTTTAAGAATCGTTATGGACGGATTGAACGTCTAATGTTATAGATTAACCCAGAATGTTTCTATAGTCAAAGGAAGGGTATGTAGACTCCCTGGGCTCTTGGTATAGCCAAGACCCTTAGATCAACATTTGTTGACTAGTTTAAAATTTTCTTAGTGTGGGCTTGATATAGAACATGGACCGACGTATGCGGCCGTATTCAAATATTAACCTTATTGCATTGTTAAAAGAGCTTACATTTGATGTCATGTAATAACTGTCTATATTTTTCAAGAAAATAACGCAGCCATAATAACCACGCATAACAAGATTTGGCTAAAGAAACTGACTTAATTTTTCCCGCATAAATAGGCTTATGTATAAAAACAACTGATTGATATATTGGGATGTCACAAGATGGTTTCACTTAGACTTCAGACTGGTAAAAGCTAGGCATCTCTGGAGCTAAATTAACTCACAATTCGCCCAAATCTGTTTTATACCTATTTACACCGTAGGTCATAGGTAATGTAAATGTACAAAAGTAAGTTTCAGTCAACGTCACCGTAGTTGTAAGTAGTAACTGTTTTAATCTTATGAGTGAACAAATCCACACAGAGCATTACGATTTGCTTGCGCCTACAAATAGCGGTGGACACACCGTATGTGTTCTTGGCGCCTGTCAACAATTAGGGAAAACACACATGGTGTGTAAAGCGTCGTATGTGTGTTCACTTAACATAAAGTGGCAAGTATGAGAAGTTTTTACTATGTTTGTTAACTGAACTTGTCTATGAAGAAGTTCATAGACAACTTGTCTATGAAGAAGTTCATAGACAAGTTTAGTTCCGTTCCGAAGAATATCGGAGTTCCTTTATTCTTGCTACCTGACCACTTTTAACACGCAGCACAAGTTTAAAAGTTCCAAGTTGTGATGATGGCACCTCTTATGCTCTCTGAGTGAATACAATGACTTAGTTCTCAAATGTAATATCTGCCAATTTAACTTGACACTTATTCGAAAAACAGACTCCGTATGGATTTGCACTCATTGCTTTTAAGTGTTGAAACATAATGTGAAAAACATTGAAATGTTTATTTTTGTAGGACTCTGCGAATGAAATCAAATGTATTGTTTTTATGTTGTTAAGAATTTTATTTTCTATCAGGGTTTTTATTTATTCGATTATTACACCGCCGCAGCGGTATGTGTGATTTTAAAGTATTTCCTTTTTATTTTTTTTTACGACTCAACGAAATGTATGTCACAGATAATTTATTTAACAAAGTATATTATATTTGGACATTTACTTATACACTTGGACGGTACATAGTACTTTTGTTCTCTTTTTCTAATTCTTTAAAAGAATTAGAATGACATATGAAATGAACAAACTATTTTTTTGGCTTTTTATGAAGTTTAAATATTAATTTTGTCATGTATTATCCCAAGGAGGAGACAGAAATGTGTACCAAACATTTTAAAGTTAGAAAAGGCACTATGGAGAAATTTATACCCTGTTCTAAAACTAACTTCACGCTACCTCCTTAGCGGGGTAGGCAGAGAACCGAATACTTGTTCTCATTTGTGTAAAATAAAGTCTTCTTTTGTTTGACTTGCCAAAGTCGCATCTATCGTAGATCAATGGAGTTTGTGTTAGTTATATATGCTCGCAAATTGCCTAATTAGTTATAGTTTCTATACAAAATGAAATACTACTGTTAAATGAGTAAGAAATATATAAATGGTAAGCGAAGGATTTAGAGTCATGGAGTCATCTAGCATCATTAAGTACTTGCTTTCCAATGTCTTTCAAGCAATATGAACTAACGGTCAATGAAGTAAAGCCATGATAAATTGAACTGTATTCCAAAGGGCGAGAGTAGATAACTTAATGCGCTGGAGAATTTACTAATCTCAATCTCGGTATGGGTAAGGCCTATTAAATATCAACTTATTGCCGTGGCTTGATATGTGGCTTGCTAAATCCTGAATCATGTTCTAAACGGACCCCGTCTAAACACGGAACATAACTTGTGTCCTTGTATATTCCTTACTCGTCGTTTATTACTTCAAATATAGTTTATGGCTCAAACAGCCAACAGTACCAAATAATGAAGGTCACTTTAGATATTATTTCCTCGACTTTAAAACTGATGTTTTTGTGATATATTTAAAATGTTTTGATTACTGAAAAACAGAAATGTAATTTGTCGACAAAGTAGTTTAATTAGTATTTAAAATAGTGGTAGGTACCACAACATTTTGTGATGGTTTTGGATACAACATACAGACCATGCATAGGATCAGTAATTTGGTTCTATATAAACTGTTAAAAGGAGAAGTCACGTTACGTGTTCATAGAAGTTATATGTCGTAAATCTTTACGACGTGTTTTGGTCCGATTATGAAAAATATCGATATAGAACTTCTGCGTTTTATAATATAAACACCTTACATCGTTGATGTATAATAAATGGTTTGTATAATGAATCATTGAAGCCATAATAAATGTAAGTATCCTAAATTTGGCCTAATATCGTCTCAAATATGGTACCAACACTGCATTTCACTTGAAACGGGATATAACTAACTATATGCATTTCCTTTTGTACTCCTGTTTTTACGCATCCTGAAGGCCTGAGGTCTAACCATTCCACTATTTATATTTCAAATCTGCATCTGCACATTTATGTGCTGTAATCTTATTTTTTATATTTCTGTTGCATTGAATGTTGACATGATTTCTATTTATTGTTTTTGATCAAATAAAATGGTGGTTATAAATTATTGTGTTTCTTTTGTACCTTCTATTATGTGGAAAAGCTGTTGTAAATAAAACAAGTGTTGAAATTTTTATTTTTTATTCGATACAAAAATACTCTATTATATAAATATCACATTTTATTGAGTACATGTACTGTATTTACATATTTACTTGTGATACTACCACACCTTCCTTACAATATCACCATTACTATCGACCATTATTAAGACTGGGTACAAAAATAAATCTATTACTTAACATACACAAACCAATATAAAAGTTTTAAATTGTTCGACTTATTATTGTTGTATATTATTCGACTGTATAGCGAAGATGTTTGCAACAGGTATTGCAATTGAACGGCATTTTTTGCCAGATCCAGCAGCTAAACCTGTGCTGAAACCGGCTGATTTGCTTGATTCAGCGTTGCAATCTCTAGTAGGGATTGAAATTGGTTATTGACATTTGCCACAAAGTTAAATCGCCACAATGTAAAACATTCCATACATTGAAAGTTAATTCGTCACAAGTACCTAAACGATATTGTAAATTCGCTACAATTCTAAAGACGAGTGCGGTAAATTTACTACACAAAAATAGAATTATGACGAATTTACACATGCATTTTTTGTGACGAATTAACTTTGTGGCAAATGTACAATAACCCATTGAAATTCAGCGGCATTGAACCGGCACGTGTCGCTAAATTCAGCACAGCTAACATTTTGCCAGGCCCAGCAGATTGTTGGATCCGGCATTACAATTCCTAGTACGCAACTATCTACATGGAATATAACACCAGATATTTACGTTCTTAAAATGAAAAGAATTTCAATTTAGCAAACGCATTACCTGGGACGCACCTATGGTCAATATTGTAGCTGTCTACTATCACCATTTCGTCCTTGGTCAGTTCAAAATCAAAGATATTCAGATTCTCCTCGATCCGGGATTTTGTGAATGACTTCGGTACCACCGGAATGCCGCGTTGAGTCTGAAAAGGACAAATGTTTTTAATATATTATGTATGTAAATTGACCAGGCGTTGTATAATCTTGTAGGGTAAGCCATAGATATACAGTGGAGATTCTACCCATACGGTCAAAGCGTTTTGCTAACGCGTACCGCAAAACTGTGGAACTCCTTGCCCGAGTCTGTGTTTCCTGTCAATTATAATATTGGGCTCTTCAAATTACAAGTGAATAGGTATCTTCTAGGTAAGCATGTCATCGTAGGCTGCATTGACACTTACCATCACGTGTGATAGCAGTCAAATGCAAGCCTATTCAATAATAATAATAAAAAGTTTAGTTATACGGGACATACCTAAACAAGCATGGGCGTACGGGTCTGATTGGGTTTATAGATGGATGTATTTTTTTTATTGAAGGTGCTCAAGCATACCTACTCCATCGTCGACTTTAACATCACTCAACATCGAGTAAGGCAGTGGTCACACACAGGTTTATCATAGTAATATTATACAGAAGTAATCATTGATTGTTTGAATTGAACAGACTCTATGGATAGCTTCTTTATCAGCGAGCAATATAGATAAATAAATAAAATTCTTCAGACTGACACACCAATTCCCTAGTCCCAAACTAAGCTTATGCTTGTGCTATGGATACTAGGTGAACGGATAGACATACTTTAATACATCCATGACTCGAGTACAAATGTCCATGTTCATCATTCGTGTGACATTTGCCCCTAGCGGGATTCGAACCCGCGACCCTTGGTTTCGTGGCCAGGGTCTCTGACCACTCGACCAACGGGCCGGTCCGGCCGGTAGGATATATTATATCCCCGTATTTCCACGGGAACAGGAACTACGCAAGAAACCGCAGGGCGCTGCAATACAAAATAATATTGAAATATCGGTAAGGCCTTTTAAGTAAGTCCCTAGCTTGTCAAATGGTGACTGAGAGGAAGGCAAGTCAAAAATACACACCAAATACCGCAGGGCGACCTGCGCCCGAGTCTTGCCGTACTTGTCGGCGAGCGCGCCGAGCTGCGGGTCCGTCTTGATGGTGTCCTTGCCGATGAACTCCGGCCGCGCCTCCGAGATCAGACCGAGCGGCGTGTACGCGACAGGCACCACCGATTGGGACTTGCAGAAGTCAACCAACTTGTGTTGGGTTAGGGTCGGATTGATCTGGGGTTGAATTAAAATACAACGATCAGTTGGCTCACAATACAGTAGCAGGCACCACTAAACGCTCACATATCATACTTTCTTAGATAGATTTAACTTGATTAAGAAATTGTAACTATTAGTTAGAAGACTTGGCATTTAAGAGTAACTATCTAGTATCTTGCCGGTTTCTTCTTGGTAGAAAATACCACTTAAACCAGTTGATATTGAATTTGTTCTGACGTTTTATAAGTACTTTGTTGAAGCCTGTATAAATAAAGATCAATTCATTTTACTGTTTCATCCTTGTTGTGTGTTTAGTTGTAGAATTATTGTATGCCAGTGCCAAATAAACAGTTAAAACTAACTAACTAACTAACTAAACTTCACGCCACTTCCCTAGCGGGGTAGGCAATAAACGGTTATTCATTCATTAATTTCATTTCTTAATTTTCAGAATGCAATGCTTCCATATTTGATTGTCACAGCCTGCCACACTCTACCGCATATTGTTATCGACTTTTAGAATGCCATACTTCTACATTTATATCGCATTACGAACGAATAGAGAAAAGCCGTCTTAGGTGTATTAAAAAAATATAGGTAAGTAATGTCCTGAAAGTGTTTGTGAATGCCTGCAACTCTATTGCTAGTGGGTAGTCCAGTAAGATAAACACGCGAGGCGTGTACTGTACACTTTGACGCACGCGCGCTTAGTTTTACTAAGTGTATAAAGTTATTCATCATTTTCATTGCTTTGTTTCTGGTTCCTAGTCCAGATCCGCTTGGACCACAATCCTAGATTAAGCGAGACTGGTTATAACGTACAGACTATCCGACTACATAACTCGAGATAGTGTTATAAATCCGCACTTCGAATTGATAGATCCACCTGCCCATGTTTGAACCAACACCTTTTCAATTAAAAACCAGTAGTCACCTCAAACTGGTTAACAGCTGGTTTAATGCCACCCTTCTGCACCAGCCAGCTAAGCTGCTCCTCATTGAAGTTGGAGACGCCGATGGACCTCGCGAGGCCCTGCCGCACTGCCGCCTCCATACCACGCCATGTCTCCTCGTGATCTATGGCCAGGTCCTCCCCTTTGCTCTGTAAAGATGTCATGATAAGCTAGCTATGAGACTCAGTAGCGGAATAAATAAAGGCCCTTAGTCCGCCCAGGCACAGTAAAGATATTTATACTGTGGCCCAGGGCAGAGCAGTCCATATGTGCAGAATGCGCGGTGCACAGAAGCTAGGGCGATAAAAAAATATGCCCCATTATGAAACTATTTTGTGGCATTTTATAGACTTTGCACACAGGCGCTACCGAGGATCAGCTCAGCTATTGCACATTGTAATTTGGCGATTTACATGTTTTTTAGGCATTACATAATAAACATATAAAAATATTTTTGAATTTAATTTTATATAGAATTTTATATAGCAGGTTCACTTTTGTTTTATACAAATTATTTTTCCTAGTGCAATTAACAATGGCAAAATACTCACATTTACAGATACTGACCAGTGGACCAGATACAAGTCAACATAATCTAACTTGAGTCTGTCTAAAGACGCCTTCAGGGCAGGAATGACCTCGGCTTCTGCATGGCAGTCATTCCAGAGCTGGAAAATAAGTTTAAATTACAACTTATGTAGCATCCATAGTTGTCTTAAATGAAACATAAATAAACAAATAAATAAATTCTTCAGACTGACACACCTACTCCCTAGTCCCAAACTAAGCATATGCATGTGCTATGGATACTAGGTTAATAGGTTTTGAAAGTTTTAAGGTGAAAGAGTAGGCAACTTTAATAATCAGAAATAGGGTGTTTCATACATTTTGTGCACATTGCTTAATTTACTGAGCAGAAAAAGTAGCATTTACATATGGTTCAGAAGGTTTTGGTTAGCAAACTACTGAAAGGATATCATCTCAATGATGATAAAGTCAACAATAAAAATACCTAAGTATAAGTATTTATGGATATAATTTTTTTTTTTTTTTTGCAATATGAAATAGGGACCATATTATGCTTTTACCTTTGTTGTAACAAATAGGTCCTGTCTAGTAACTACTCCTCGCTTAATTGAATTGGCGATTCCTTCACCGACTTCCTCTTCGTTATTATAACAAGCTGCAGTGTCAATGTGCCGGTAGCCAGCCTCAATGCCCCACTCCACAGCTTGACGGAACTGACCGGGATCAGCTTTTCGCTGAAATTAAAATATTTGTTATTTTAAATTTTTTATGTTTTCATTTTTAGACCATACTTTCTTGAGATTTAATATTTTGTTTAACTCTAAAGCTGCATAATTTTAAAAGTATAGATATAGTACATAAGGAAACAATAAAATTAGGTAAAGTAAAATAAGAAAATTAAACTTTGTCTACTTTTCAAGTGATCAAAGGTTATCTTATAAGAATTTGAAATTCAATAATTTAGTTTATTGTTATGTAATATTATTTTCAAACTCACGGCATATGTACCCAATCCAACTACAGGCATTTCATAGCCGCTAGACAATTTTACACAAGGTGCTTTTCCGACCATTCTGAAAATTTCAAACACTTGGCTGTAAAAATACTAAATAATAAGTCAAGGTAAATTAATGGTATTTTTTACAAATAAATTAAAAGAATCAATAAAAATAAATGTTCAAACTTCCAAAAGTATTTTCCTATATGATACTCAGGTACCTGCTTTTAAGTTCAAGATCAAAAAAGTTATCTTGATTTTTCAAGCACGGCGATGTTTTGATTGAAAACTGATAAAGACTGTCAAGCAAGTGTCAAAGTCATTGTGATAACATACCCTTTTTTTTTCTTTTGTTGCACTGCATTACAATTATGTAACTTTTTTTCATTTATTAAACATTCTGTTAATATTGCCCGAAAAAGTTACCCCTTGGCTATTATATAGGTTAATAATAAAAACAAATAATGGAGATAGATATGGTGATAAAATGTAAAATAATCTTTTAAGCAAATATCTTTAGATCAAAACATAAATAACCGCTATACGTTTTGTTTAAATTGTTTAATTTAGATATGTTATTCTATTTAAGATTTATTGTGATTAACTAATCAACAACTTAATAACATGTCATCAAAAGCCAAGCCCAAGCCGTTTGTTAAAAAAAATCTTGTCTTGTTGACAGTTTGACAGTTCGAAAAATTTAAAAATTTCGTTTGAAATAGAGTCGTTAGGTTATGAACGTTAGCGTTTTATTTATTAATTTCGCCATTAATTTACTCGCGATTACAATTAAAAAACGAATTAGTTTTTGTGTATTATTTAGGGCAACGATAATATTCTATGCGTTAACTGTTTCTGTGGCAGCTGCACGCGGCGGTAGGCTTCGACACCCGCTCGCTCCAACCGTTTGCCCCGCGTTTTGATAGAAAAAGCTGCAAAATTCCCTATTACAAAATGGATGATTTTCTCAAAATCGAGAAAATTGGTGAAGGTACTTACGGTGTGGTGTATAAAGGGAAAAATAAAATAACTGGGCAATATGTGGCTATGAAGAAGATACGCTTGGAGTCTGAAGATGAAGGCATTCCATCAACGGCTATAAGGTTTTTATTTCTATGTTTATCGCAAAAATAGTCGTAATTTTCTTACACATACAAGTTAATTAATAAATGAATAAGCAAATAAATTACTTACTGTTTATAACCTATACAAATCTTTGTTTACGCGTGTTTTTAGGGAGATTTCACTCCTGAAAGAGCTGAACCACCCAAACATAGTGAAACTGGAGGATGTCCTTATGGAAGAGTCGCGCCTGTACCTTATTTTCGAGTTCCTGTCTATGGACCTTAAGAAATATATGGACTCTCTTGGAAATGGAAAAGTGAGTGGTGATTGTATTTCTATAAATGTCCTCTCTCGCCTGATTATAGAATAAGTAGTTCTATTAGTTTCTGATAAATTTAAATAGTTATCCAACAAAAATCTTACAGGTAAATTGACAATTGCTTTATAAGTTGCATCATGAAAATGCTGTCCAAGTCTATGAAACCATGGCAGATAAATCCCTAGCCTATTAGGGATTTTATCAGCAAGGCAATTACTAAATACTGGTCCAATTTAAAACTAATTCATTCCAATCAATACAAGTAATTATTCTTACATCTTTTAAGTTATTTATTATTTATTTTCTTGAATTTGGTTACAAAAATCTTGAATTTTAATTCCAATGGTAAATAAAGTGCCCAATTCTCGGTCAGAGGGTAGGCTTAGGTGCAAGTTGGAGTATGCTTAGGGGCACTATGAGAGGCTTTAAAATTGATTTAATTTTCTCAACATTGAAAATTTCTTTTTATTAATTCGTAAAATCATTATCTTTAGTGATGCATATGCATTCTTCCTATTACTTGTGTGATAAAATATTGTATTTATGGCCATTGCTGTATCTACACTGCTCAAAGCCAATGTCAATCATTAGTTGAATCTCTTGCCCAATGACAGTATCCAATTTCAATTTAGAGCAGTGGTTTCCAACCCATTTTTTAACAAATTTACAAACTTGGGATCCAATTCTAGGAAATTTAAATGTTACCAATATGTACCTATAAAGGAAGGAAGGTTAGTGTGTCATTCTGCAGGCAGGGCCCTCTCAATATTCGCTTGCGACCCACCAGTGGTTTGCAACCCATAGGTTGGGAAACCCTGATTTTGAGCATAAGAGAGGTTCTCTGTGCTTGCAGGTCTCTGGAAGACCCCTCCAAGCAGGGGCTGTCGAATTTTGCCAGTACTGCCACCATATAGTTATGCCACGACTTATAGTATCACAAATTTATTTTAACTCAAAAGTAAACTAAATTGAATCATAATTAAAGTTAAATTTAGAAATTTTTAAAGTAATACATGAAGTTCCCATTAATATTTTTTATTTTATATCAGGAATGTACCTTAATTTTACTTATATATATAATATATTCTAATCTTGTATAGTTTCTATATTTGTTATTAAACAAACATGTTCATGGTTTCAGTTCATGGACCCGGCGGTGGTGAAGAGCTACCTGTACCAGATCAACAGTGCCATCCTGTACTGCCACCAGCGCCGCATACTGCACCGAGACCTCAAGCCGCAGAACCTACTCATTGATAAGACTGGCATCATCAAGGTAAGCATCCACACCAAGTAGCAGTCAGAGAGACAGTGTCATAGTCTTAGTTCAGTACAAGCAAATATTTAAACGATTGAATTGATACATACGTATCATCACATCATCAATCTTCAGTCCAAAGTGCATAAAGGTCCTTAAATCATAAGCACTTAAGTTACGTAATTTTAAACCCAACATCCAATATACCATTAATCACGTTTTACGACATGCTGGGCAAGGGAGATAAATAGTATATTATTTTCGAGTCCTAGACCAATATGGGACACTCAAGTTCTACTTAATAGTTCTAATACTAATACTGTAGAAACAAAACATTATTGTGTTGTTTTTTTACTAATATTAAGGGTGAAAACAAGCATGATGTTAGCAGGTACTGTAGCGGTACAACTTTTAATAATCTTCCGGATTTTAGAGACACATAATACATGACTTAATTTCCCACTTTACTTGTTTTGTCAATACCCTTTTTTTCCAGGTGGCCGACTTCGGCCTCGGCCGCGCGTTCGGCGTGCCTGTCCGCGTGTACACGCACGAGGTGGTCACCCTCTGGTACAGAGCGCCCGAGGTCCTGCTCGGCAGCCAGAGGTGACGCTTACTCTGTTTGGAAGGAGACCTTTTATTGACTAACTCCATGTTTTTGGCTTGAGAATAATTTGTTGAGAATGTTACTAACTGATATTCAGCTTGATTAAAAGCATGGTTTTAGATTACACAATCTCAACACAAAATTTGTTTACTTGTTGTCTTCAAGGGGTTACCATACAAGGTCTGAATAAGAGAAATCTGTTGATAACTTTATGCATGAATTAAAAGTTAAAAGACAAATTATTTTAACAGGTTACATTTTTGTTGTTGATTCCTAAATGAATAATCGCTTTCCGCCTCTGCAGGTACTCATGCCCAATCGACATCTGGTCTGTGGGCTGCATATTCTCGGAGATGTCGTCCAAGAAACCCCTTTTCCAGGGAGACTCGGAGATTGACCAGCTCTTCCGCATCTTCAGGTAAAAGACTTATATATTTTTCCTTTTTTCACACCTGAATTCACATTCTTAGTGTTAAATTCATTTTCAACGTCGTAATTGTTGTGCCGACAATGCTAAATTTAGCAATTCTGGGATATAAGTAAATAAAATGAAATGAAATTATCTTTATTTACGTAGGCTTAAATAAGCACTTATAAATCGTCAGTACATACAAATGAAAAAAAAAGTAAGTCTATTAAATATAGCAGCGCCCCGAGTTTTCACCCGCGTTTCCGTTCCTGGGGTAATATGTGAATAATATATAACCTATATGCAAACAAACAAACAATCAAATCTATCCTGTTTGTAATATTAGTATGAATAAAGAAGACACTGCTATATTGTTTATGCTTATATTCTTTCATCCATCTCTATGGATAGTATAACCAAGTTTTTGATGCTTGATTTTAAAGTACATGTTTAAAGACTTTAAAGAAAGACCTTAATATTATTTTGCAATGTTTTATAAATTTATCTTTCCATTACAGAATGCTTCGCACTCCTACAGAAGAGATTTGGCCTGGAGTCTCGTCCCTCCCTGACTACAAACCTACATTCCCCAATTGGAACACATTTAACCTACATAACCATGTAAGTATCACATACCTACATACATACACAATCACACACTCAATACCTGATATACCATTAGTCGCCTTTTACGAAATGTTAGGCAAAGAACACAGTTGGCACATCCTTATTAAATTCCAAACCAAGGACAAATAAGTTGTGATACTTTATTGTATATATCAGTTATACATTCTTTTTAAGTCCCAGATCAGAATCAATATAGGCTTTAATAGGTAATATGCATAACTTTTTTTTTATTATTTGTTTAAGTCTACTATAGAACAGGTAATCAAATCTGGAGGCATTTTTTAATATCTTGAATATTGGTTAAGTTCTAAGGTTCAAAGTTGTCGCTTAGACAGAGAGATCTGATATGTCATGTGACGACAAATGACATGAGCGTCATACAACGTGCATAGAAAAAACTGTTTTCGTAAGAGAGATGGTTATATTTGTTTAAAATTGTTATATCTTGCTGGTGTTTTAATAAGTCTTGGTTCTGTTTTCGCTGTTAGTATTTTATTTTTATATATTTTCTGGTGAATGTCTTAAATTACCAAAATATTTTTATGCACATTCCCTATTCTTCCTATAAAGAATCCTTTCCTTTAAATAATTAAAGCTTTATTAGTCCGGCTGAAAGAATAGTCTTAATCCTCCTTCACGCCAGTCCGACAACAACGCTACAGTATCATAGCCCTCAACCAGAAGTATACCATCTCAACTCCCTGATGTAACCGGCAGGTCCAAAACCTGGACGAGGTGGGCATGGACCTGCTGCAGAAGATGCTGGTGTACGACCCGGTGAAGCGCATCTCGGCGAAGGTGGCGCGGCGGCACCGCTACTTCCGCGACGTGAAGCTGCCGCCCGGCCTCGCCGTGCACGCCGCCTACATCCGCTGCGACGCGGACGGCGACGCGCTGCCCGGCGCGCAGAGCGTCTAGCGGACCGACGCGCTGGATTTCTTTTGGTTTTTATGGGTACACCGACAGCAATACACATACAGACCCCTTTATGAAGCTTTGGAGGCCCGGGGCAAATTGAAGAATTTATGTTTTTCGTTAATAAATACAGGGGTTTCAAATTACTATATTTTTCCCAAGGCCTTTGGGCACGACGGAGTGCCCAGAGGAACAGAGGCACCTACATATACCACCACATTATGTCAATTGTTATAGAGCAATGTCATACTGTATCGAGGTTTCGGACGTTTCTTAAAACATATTTTTTTAGTGATTGGTTTGTATTGTACAGACAGTAGTACGAGCAACGCTGAACGGCGCCAACACATGTCAAGTTTTCTCATACTATTTTGCAATATTAATGTTACCGAATTATCTCAACCCTTATTCTTATCCAATGGTCCAACTTAATTATTGATTGTTGCAATTAAACAGTGATAAAGATATTTTGGATTAATTGCTTTCTGAAGTTGAAAATTCGTCTGGCTTATACATGGTGCTAGAAAAATATACGTCTTTTTCGACTGAACACGCCTAACTCATGATGGTCCCTTTGTAAATGTGAATCATTTGATTTGATTTGATATTCTTGATGTTTAAAAGTTGTTCTCTCTAGTAATGCAATCAAATGTGAATTACAATAGATTTAATATTCATCCATCATTCTGTAGGAGGTTAGATTATTTTCAAATCTGTAATTGTGATGTTGATTATCTTGACAGTTGGTAAGATCGCGGCCCCGATGATAGCCAAATACGTCCATGCTAATGTTTCATACTGCTTAGTGAATCTCACTATAACTACCGCCGCGCCGCTATCGCCGTAACTACGATTTTTATTTTAGGCTAATATCAACTCTCTCTGACTTATGTGTATTGGTGACAAGTGTGCTATATGTAGCAGTTGACAATGACCCACGTATATCTTACCCTGGTGCTGGAATACAGGTCCTAATCGAGTATTTGAAGAGAAAGTTGCTTGATGGAAATTTGATTGTAGGGGTAATTCGTGGCCTTAATTCTGTTGTAAATATTTGTGGTTGTATGAAACCTTGTTTGATGTTATTGGAATACTGCATTTAATTGATAGGTTTGTTAGTTAAGATCAAGATAAAAACGTATATAATGTTGTGGTAGTAATTTTTGATGATTAAACTGAATTTGCCAGTGTTGTAGGATGACTGAAGCAGGATGACTTATATAAGCTTTGATACTTGTGAATCTTGAAATACTGCCATTATATTTAAGTAAAAAAAAATCTACTCGCGTATACAATTTCTTATAATATCCAACAAGGTTCTGTTATTTGGAGTCATTTACACTATACAATATTGTGGTTTGACTAGTCACCGATTATTGTACCAACAAAGTTAATTCATACTGTCGTTTCAGAAGATAGCAGAGTACAATTGAGGAGAAGACCTTGTTATAGTGTAAATGATTCTGCGGTCATTTTGGTCTATTTTCATTGACTGATAAGTCTACGATACTTAAGTAATTGTAATTTAATTCATTTATTCATTTACAGGAAAACGGTCATCTTAAAACTGTTGAAACTAATTTTATTTTGGGCCAGTGTTTTCAAATATTTTAAACCTATTCCGTGATAACTTTTGTATCGCCTACTTATCAGTGAATGGTAAATAATAATATTGTCTCGTGTCGTTTTAGTACTTTTATAGGTGTAATTAATTTAATTTATAGGGTGGTAAACATTTCAATATATCGTGTCAGGTACGCGAGATCGTTTAGTCCATACAAAACACAGTGAACTAAGTTTCTCTATTGTAAATAATATCCATTAATATGTATGTGCCAAATAATATTTGAAAACATAATATTTAATAGAAGGTACTCGACATACAACTGTTATACCAAAACAACATATTATAATTATTTATTATGACATTACAACAGTTATTTATTAACTACATAAAAGGGTTAGGATTCAAAAGGATATTGGTCACTGTGTTTATTTTAGTATATTGGTTGGTACGATGAATTAATTTGAACGTAAGTTTCGGCTATTTTAAGTATGCGTTGTAATGTGTAAAATATAATGACAATTATTTTAGCAATATGTTGTTTTATTTTTATTCACAGTTCTTTACGCATGTTGCATGCCTTACTAATATTATAAATGCGAAAGAAACTGTTGGTTTGCATACTTAAACACTAAATCGACTGTGATGAAATTTAATATTTTTAAGTTTTCATCCTAAATAAGAAAAGACAGGCTACTTAATGCCTTAAAAAATGGGCAGATAGGACATACGTTGTCTGTAATATGCCAATTTCTAAGCTGGCAAAGCTACGAAGAAAACCTTGTATGCTGTAGGACTCCCGCCATTTATAATTTCAGTAACATTTATAAAATAGTTTTGCCATGTAAATGGCCATATCGCATTGATTGCGATGACGAAAAACCATACTCGTTTTTAATGATGAAATTTGCCGTCTCAAAGTCGTAGGCTCTTCACGCTACATACGCCTGTTTTCTTTCACGAAAGTGAATGCAATCTATAGATAAATAATCTAAATATAAAAATGAATCGCTGTATGTGTTGCTAAGCGCAAATCTCGAGAACAGCTGAACCGATTTACATAGCTAATTATTTTTTAGTTGTGTTTGTAATTATCAGATGAAGGTTCATATGAAAAAAAAAGATGCCCAAAAAAAAATGGGTACATATTGAAAATCCGAGAAAGGAGCGTTACGAAGTCCGCCGGGTCAGCTAGTAATAAATAAACATTAGTCGACATCACATATGTACATTGATCTGACTCACGAGGTAAGTAGCTTAAGCACTTGTGTTATGGTTATCAAAATCAACAGTGGTGTTACAAATACATACTTAATTTTATTGTAATCTAACTATTAGATATTAACACCCAGACACAGAACAAACTCAAGATGAAAGGTAGGAAAATATAATAGATTAACCCAGTTGAGGTGTAATGAAAGTCAAAATTTACTAAATAACTTTATTGCTTTTGTAAAAAATACATGAAAACAAACAAACAACAAATAATAAATTCTATAAAATCTACTGTACTGTGTATATTAGTGTTGTACATGGACTAAGCTATACTCATGAAATATAATTGAGAAAAATATCACCGATTCTGAACATTACGTAGGTAATCGATTCATAAACGCAGGACGTTTAGTATATTCGAGTTTACTATTAATCACATTATAATAGCGTCTTATGATCCCTAAGTAGTTACATATTTAAACTTTTTTATGCAAACTCTTATGACATTGGCCAAAAAAAAGCCTTCAATGTATTTATTTATGAATGATCTTGATACCGGATAATATTTAAAACAAATTCAACTAAATTCGTATTAGAAGGCGAACGAATATAACGAAAACGATACACACATTCCTAATATTAAAAATGCTAGTATAAGCTATCTGAAGCTTAGGGGCCGTTCAAGTATTACGTAAGCACTATGGGGGGACGGGGGGGTCTTTGCTTTGCTTATTTTGGATGACATGGGGGGTAGGGGAGTCTAGATGATGATTACGTCATCGGTAGTTATTTACTTTTTTACACGATTGGCAACCCTCACATTGTCTTTGCTTGAATAAAATTATAATTAACATTATAATTATAATATTAAAAAAAAATACATTAATTGAAAAATGTTTACGTAAGCATGGGGGGAGGGGTAAGAGCTATGCTTACTTTTGCTGACAAGGGGGATGGGGGGGTAAATAATTGTAATAAATCTGCTTACGTAATACTTGAACGGCCCCTTAACAGCGGCTTCATGTTTTACATTAAGTATATGGATAATAATATGAGCAATGTATAAATTAAGAGTGCGGTGATTTCTTCACGATATCGATATTTGGGTTACAGGTGGACTTACCGATACGTAATCTTAGCTAACAGACAAACCTGAGCGGGGCATGTGTAGCGTATACTATGCAACTTTACGTACATACTACACTAATTGTAAGACACTTGAGGGTGATATAAGCCTGCTTACGTCATTTCAACGACACATACTGAATTTTATCATAAAAAAAATACTTTAGTGCCAAATACAAGATAAGATGTTAGGAATGAAAAACGAGTCCTTAAGATACTATTTTAACTTCGTATATTTTTCGTATAAAGGATAAGAAAGTGTATATTTTTAATGTGGGCTTCTTATTGAAAGTCTAAAACAAAGTACTGGATTTTCTTCACATTATAACTTGATAAAAGATTTCAGTATATGGGGGACCAGTCCCGGGGGCTGACATGGCGATATAGGGGCCCTAGCGGGGGAAAGGCAATCAAAAATTTGATCTCAGTGGGAGGGGGTATTATACCACCAGGTGTCATCATCAGTCTACCTTTTATCGGCATAAAAATTCTAGGGGGGAGGACACGGTCACCGGGCGCGCGCGTCAGTGGTGGATGGTGTAGACGGCGGAGTGCGGGTGCGGCGCGGGCGGCTGCAGGATGATGCGGTGCGCCACGCCGCCCACCGCGCCCAGCTCCTGCTGCCCCAGGCCCGACACGGTCACCGGGCGCGCGCGTCAGTGGTGGATGGTGTAGACGGCGGAGTGCGGGTGCGGCGCGGGCGGCTGCAGGATGATGCGGTGCGCCACGCCGCCCACCGCGCCCAGCTCCTGCTGCCCCAGGCCCGACACGGTCACCGGGCGCGCGCGTCAGTGGTGGATGGTGTAGACGGCGGAGTGCGGGTGCGGCGCGGGCGGCTGCAGGATGATGCGGTGCGCCACGCCGCCCACCGCGCCCAGCTCCTGCTGCCCCAGGCCCGACACGGTCACCGGGCGCGCGCGTCAGTGGTGGATGGTGTAGACGGCGGAGTGCGGGTGCGGCGCGGGCGGCTGCAGGATGATGCGGTGCGCCACGCCGCCCACCGCGCCCAGCTCCTGCTGCCCCAGGCCCGACACGGTCACCGGGCGCGCGCGTCAGTGGTGGATGGTGTAGACGGCGGAGTGCGGGTGCGGCGCGGGCGGCTGCAGGATGATGCGGTGCGCCACGCCGCCCACCGCGCCCAGCTCCTGCTGCCCCAGGCCCGACACGGTCACCGGGCGCGCGCGTCAGTGGTGGATGGTGTAGACGGCGGAGTGCGGGTGCGGCGCGGGCGGCTGCAGGATGATGCGGTGCGCCACGCCGCCCACCGCGCCCAGCTCCTGCTGCCCCAGGCCCGACACGGTCACCGGGCGCGCGCGTCAGTGGTGGATGGTGTAGACGGCGGAGTGCGGGTGCGGCGCGGGCGGCTGCAGGATGATGCGGTGCGCCACGCCGCCCACCGCGCCCAGCTCCTGCTGCCCCAGGCCCGACACGGTCACCGGGCGCGCGCGTCAGTGGTGGATGGTGTAGACGGCGGAGTGCGGGTGCGGCGCGGGCGGCTGCAGGATGATGCGGTGCGCCACGCCGCCCACCGCGCCCAGCTCCTGCTGCCCCAGGCCCGACACGGTCACCGGGCGCGCGCGTCAGTGGTGGATGGTGTAGACGGCGGAGTGCGGGTGCGGCGCGGGCGGCTGCAGGATGATGCGGTGCGCCACGCCGCCCACCGCGCCCAGCTCCTGCTGCCCCAGGCCCGACACGGTCACCGGGCGCGCGCGTCAGTGGTGGATGGTGTAGACGGCGGAGTGCGGGTGCGGCGCGGGCGGCTGCAGGATGATGCGGTGCGCCACGCCGCCCACCGCGCCCAGCTCCTGCTGCCCCAGGCCCGACACGGTCACCGGGCGCGCGCGTCAGTGGTGGATGGTGTAGACGGCGGAGTGCGGGTGCGGCGCGGGCGGCTGCAGGATGATGCGGTGCGCCACGCCGCCCACCGCGCCCAGCTCCTGCTGCCCCAGGCCCGACACGGTCACCGGGCGCGCGCGTCAGTGGTGGATGGTGTAGACGGCGGAGTGCGGGTGCGGCGCGGGCGGCTGCAGGATGATGCGGTGCGCCACGCCGCCCACCGCGCCCAGCTCCTGCTGCCCCAGGCCCGACACGGCTACCGCTGCGCCCGGCTGCAGCTGTCGCAACAGACACATTCTTAGTATTAAACCTGCCCGGAGACCTTGTGCGTATACCAGGCGCGATAGACGCGGCAAGGGGGAAGGTGCGTATTAAAAGCAGAATAAAATTCCGAAACACCTCCCGTTGAGCCGATTATGTTGGCGCACGTTCCAGACGACAGGAACCTCTAAACCAGGGATGGCGAACCATTGGCACGTGTGCACGTAAAAGAAAATGTTGGGCACGCATTTTTTATCGATCATCACTTTATGGACCGACGATTTTCCTTTGTTCCGGTACTCTTGGCACGTAACTAATCTATTACATATGTACAAATTTACAAAATTTGGCACGTTTGTCAAAAAAGTTTCGCCATCCCTGCTCTAAACAATTCTTGCGCTGGCACAATTTTTTTTACATAAATACACCAAATATATATACTTATTTACCTGAAGAATATTGGGGAGCATGGTTTGACAGGAGGAGGTGGCCACGTGCAGTTGCTGTTGCTGCACTTGTTGCACTCCCACCGCCTGCGGGACAAACAAAAATGATATTAATTAAATAAAATTTGTAAAAATAGAGGAAACAAATCAAATACATATAAATCTAAATTCAATAGTTTGCGCGTAGAAAACGCGCAAACTAGTATGCTCATCCAATATTGTAACTTGCAGTTCGTCACGTGCTTTGATGTAGTCTTGAATTTGTCGTCTAATTGTCTTGCTTACGAGTGTTCTCAGACGTTCTCAGTCCGTGTGAATCAGAGTTATTTCAGTTTTGCCACGTAAACCAATGTATTCTTAATAGTTTTGTCGAGAAAACCAGTGTAAGTTAGATTAACTACACATTTATCATATTTACTTACGTGTATTTGAATGGGCTGATGTTGCGGATGTATTTGTATAGTTTGAACTTGAAGTTGTGGCTGTTGCTGTAACGAAAAATTAAATAAAGTTAATATCATTTTCACTTTTTAGTTAACCTTAACAGCACGTTAAAAAATGATGTTAACACATTCATTGCCACTCCAATTTTCATGATGTGTTCTCGAATGCCGCCTATATTTTAGTGAAAGACATTGAACTCGCCAGGCGAGTCCGGGACTCGAATAAGATTTATGTAAACTCTCGGGGCGAGTCGGTAGCACTGAACGCGTTAATGTCGGATGAATCACCCCAAGCTATTTAACCACGCAACATAAAAGAAGGGACATCATGTAAGACTGTTGACTTAAACCACAAGACAAGGAAAAAAGGCATCAAATGTAAAAATGTGAGTCACTGACCGTGTTGACTTGCTGCTGCGTCTGCTGCAGTTGCAGCGATTGCACTGAGGATATCACCGGGTATGTGTGCGGGCTGCTCTGTAGACAGATGGAAAAAATATATACAAAAGCTGTTTATGTACTTTTGATACAAGTGGCGTTTATTTATTAGTCAAGAAAGGGGCGATATCCGAAACGTTGGACATCAGTATTGTCTTCTTGCTCAGTTAAGGATCACAAGCCCATACGGACGCCGACAAGGCGAAGATATTTCTTCTAAACGGACATTTTTCCAATATCAGATTTCAAAAGCTGAGAATTTTTAGATTTATGTTTTTATATTTACACGCATCAGTCGTTTCTATCGTTTGAATACAAACACATTTCGTTTGGTATTTAATTGCGCATTGGAATTCGTTTGGCTGTGAAGACCGTTAACCGTTAGTTGGTTCTGCTAAAAGTCGAATACAGATATCGGCAGGACTACTTGTTGATGCTGCTGTTGTTGCTGTTGCTGCTAATAGCGCAGCGGCTAGTTCAGCAGTGTCGTTACCTGCACGATGCCTTGCTGCACGTGCTGCGCGTGTATGGGCACGGCCAGCTGCTGCACGCCGCCCACTTGCAGCACTGCCTGCTGCTGCAGCTGCTGTTGCACTTGAACAGCTTGCTGTTGTTGTTGTTGAAGCTGTTGTTGAGCTTGTTGCTGCTGTATTTGGGCTTGCTGCTGCTGCTGCTGCTGCTGTTGTTGTTGCTGTTGTTGTTGCTGTTGCTGTTGTTGTTGTTGTTGTTGTTGCTGTTGCTGCTGTTGTTGTTGCTGTACCAATTAAATGGGAGTATTTTAACTTCTTTTCATACTTTGTAATAGGTACTAATTCTCAAGATGTCTTTAATATAAAGTAAAAGCACGATTTCATTTTTAAATTTCAGATGGATTGAATGATTGAATACTGACCTGATTTCAATCAATCGTTGTGGCAAACAGCTACGAGGTATTGGATCAGATCTTACGTGAGATTCGAAAAAAGATACCTCCGAGTTGGTGAACAACGTCACCGTATAGATAGGTTTGTTGACTTAAGGAACATCCATTTCACATTTTGTAGGATTATCAGTTAAGCTCAAAAAGAGCCAGTTATAATCTGAACAAGACCTTTACATGGGTACCGTAAAACGAATCATAATTTTGTTACAAGACCTTAATATGCGTCCGGAGTCGCGGACGAGGGACTATACTAATTATTATAAAGGTATTCTTTATAATAATTAATATAGTCAACATCTTTACTAATATTATAAAGAGGAAAGATTTGTTTTGTTGAATTGAATAGGCTCTGAAACTTCTATTCTATTCTTTCATCAATGGAAAACTACTTTATCAGGGAGTAACATAAAGCTATATTATATCCCCGTATTCCCACGGGAGTGGGATCCCACGCGGTGCGCTGCTAGTACCTACTATATAATGGTGTACCGACCTGTAAATGGGTGTTCATGTGCTTCTTGAGGCTGTGCAGGTACATGTAGGTCTTGACGCACACGCCGCACTTGTAGCGCTTCTGCGACGCCTCCTGCGGCGTGGCGCGCCCCTGCGGACCAGTTGGTCGAGTTTAACATTATACTGACGTATCATCATCTTCCTAGCGTTATGTCCCGTGCTTAGACGGGGTCCGCTTAGACCATGATCCAGGATTTAGCGAGTCTGGTAATTACATTGAAGCGACTGCCGCTCTTCGTAACTCTTACATAGGGGAACCAGACAATTTTTGGATCATGGTTACAAATCCTAAGTGGTTTGAATTTGCAGGTTTTATTACGATGTTTACCCTCACCATCGAGCTAGTGGTATAAATACGCCCGATTTAAAAACTCCAAAGGTATATAAGTAATAAAAAAGGGATAATTCGTAGAAGAACATAATTGACAAATAAGTATTAGATTGAATTCACAGATACGTGCTCGAGTTCAGGTAAATTGATTTGCAACCTAAAAACGAAAATATTTCTTAGTTGATCCTGCTCGAAGGACCAATGCTTAGATCAGTGGAAAAATGAGAAGTGGACTAATTTTATACTAATAAGCCTAATATATTATTATAGATAGAAGATATAAACAAACTCCAATATCAAGTATAATGAATGTTTGGTCGCTATAAATCACAAAACAAGGGAAGGAGATTCGTATACCATCGATTTCATAGTATCTAATTACAAGATGTACTACACACCTCATTATCAATGCTAGTGTCCGCCGCGACGGTGACATTGGCCTGTATGTCGGCCACCATCGTCTCCTCCGCCTTGACGGGCGCCACCTCGGAGCTGGTCTCCGAGTTCTCCGAGTTGGAAGACTCCGGATCAGCCTTTACCTCGTGCGTCTTCATGTGTTTCTTGTAAGAACTCGATTCGATGTAGCCTGTAATATATCGAAATCGTATCATAATGATTTGTTGAGCATTGTATTATAAATTGTAGATAGTCTAAATCTGGTGCCCTCCTTGCTCATGGAGAAGCTTTACTTAGAAGTTAAGGGAGGCTCCAATGTCCACATTATGTAGTACACCCGATTCGATTAATTATTCAAGAAAACTACATGGGAAGGACTTTCTTAGCCGAGAGGCAAATAACGCCGGGCGAAAAGACCTGGGAAATTAGCCTGTGGTCGAAATCAAGCCCAAAGGGGTGAAGAACGACTGTCGCGGCGACGAGACGGAGAGGCAGACAGACGCACCCTTCCCGCAGACGCTGCAGTGGTACTTGCGCTCGCCGGTGTGGTGCCGCCGGTGCACGGCCAAGTACGAGGCGGAGCTGAACCGCTGGTCGCACAGCTCGCACGCGTACAGCTTCTCGCCCGTGTGCCGGCTGGCGTGCACGCGCAGCTCCGTGCGCGACGTGCAGCCCTTGAAGCACACTGGGCACACGAACCTGCGACACGGTATCGTTATATGATTGTTTCATATCATCACGCCCGTGATGTCCGAAGGGGTAGGCAGTCTAAGGACCAGCTAGCGCCACAGGGACAGGGTTAGGTGGAAAATTGTGAAAAAGTGTGTGTGACACGTGGCTAGCTCGTCGCCGACACAATAACACACTTTAAAACCGATATACCATTTGTCGTTTTTTACGACACGCTAGGCCAGAAACATAGTTTGCATTTTCTTTTAAGTTCCAGATCAACATGAGATGTGATTATAATTAGCAATAATAAGAATAGCGAGGTCGGCGAAAGTCTGCTTTCCTGAGTGTGGGTCAGCAATGTTGTCAGGAGTAACGGTGATGGCGGCCCTCCGAGGAGCTGCGTCACCATCAAGCGATCATTTGACGGAGCTAAATGGATGGATGCCAGCACTTCAACCGCACGAAGGACATACTTCTTGTTGCCGGTGTGCGTGACCATGTGGTTGTTGCGCGCGGAGGAGGTGGTGAAGCGCGCCGAGCACAGCTTGCAGCTGTACGGCTTCTCGCCGGTGTGCGTGCGCCGGTGGTAGATCAGCGCCGACTGCTGCGCGAACTTGCGGTCGCAGTACTGGCACTCGAACGGACGCTCGCCTGGGTACACATACAACATAAAGTCAGTGGATGTATCTACCTTTTTTTATATAAACATCTTTATCCCCGGACAACAGAGGGGGCGAGGGTATAGGGGGCGGTCCGGGCCCGGGCGGCAGTTGATGAGGGCGGGTAATTTAAAACAACTGTTAAATTTTAAAGATATAATTAGAAAATCAGTCCTGGGTGACACTGTCTGACCCCGGGCTGGTAGGCGGCGGAAAAACGGGAATTTAAATCCCCTCCTGTCCCGCCTCAGGGCGAAAAAATGGAGCTCCGCCTCGAACGACATAAACCCGCGCTACGCCACTGGGTACAGGCGAAGCTGTCGACTGCTTTCTAGCTGACACGCACGCACTGTGGCCAGATGTCTCTTACCGGTGTGCACGCGCATGTGCGCGTTCAGCTTGGACACCTCGTAGAAGGCCTTGTTGCAGACGGTGCACACGTGGTTACGGATGCCACGGTGCTTCTTCATGTGCTGGCACAGGGTCGAGTGGCGGCGGAAGGTCTTGTTGCATTCGGAGCATTTGAGAGGCTTTTCGCCGGTGTGCAGACGAAAGTGGACCTAGAAGTGACGGGTTAATGTTTGAATTTCATTGCGCTGACAGCAGTTGTACTTACACAGGAATTTTAAGATCAGAAAAAAAAATACTCCTTCGGGGATTATGGGCATATTGGGCATAATGTTGTATAAGTTTTGTAAAAAAAAATTATACGGAAATGTGCTTTTGCGAGGATTTTACCCGCTTATGAACTTGTGAATTCTGCAATCCACATCATTGCCTCTAAATAACAATTTTACATAGTCCAATAAAGTTTTCCAAGTAAGGTTGGAAGCAATCCAGGACCTTTCCGTAACATTGCAACGTGCATAATTGTCATGATATTTTTTAATCCATTTACCGAATAATGTTCCAATATAGTGTCGGAATTAACGATAAGTAACATTAAAACCTACAAGCACAAAATAAAATAAGTTTTATTGAAAACGTCAAAATTGTAAACAAATCAAGATGACAACAGTTTGAGACGACACATTTTGTAAACAATTTTCCCAGAAACCAAACTAGCAAGAACTGCACAATGGGCTTCGACTACTACGGGATCCTGGGCGTGAAGCGCTCCTGCAACCAGCTGGAGATCAAGAAGGCCTATCGCCGCTTAGCGCTGAAGTACAACCCGGAGAAACACGACAACGACGAGAACATGAAGAGGATCTTCGCTCTCATCGGAGAGGCCTATGAAGTGCTGGTGAACCACAAGTGAGGCTCATTACTTCCTTACTTAGGACCCTTGAAGGGAATGGATTAAATAAACACGTAGTCTGTGGGGCTGTGCTAGTATATTTTTATATTAGAGTGACAAACAGGCAAGCGGGCATTGAGCTATTATTACTACGTATAGAGAAGCTATGTCAAACAAAAATATTATCACGAAGCATGGACTGAGCGTGTTTCAACATTTGCAGCGCTAAAACTAACAATGTCGTCTAATTAAGCTATTAAAACACGCAGCGCTAGATCGCTCATAGAGTATATTTTTCTCGCGACCAAAACATCGTAAACACCGTGAATTTCATGGCGCTTACGCGTGAACGTAGGCGAGTGACTAAACGAGTTGTTGCCGATCGGCAACAACGCACGGCACAAAAAACTTGTTCGCTGCGTCGCTACGCTAGTAATAATAGTTCAATGCAAGCGGGTCATCTGGTTAGTAATAACCGCCGCTCGTGGACAACGCAACACCAAAGCTGGATAGTTGATGCGTTGTCGTTCTCCGAGGAGTCAGAGGGTTTGGGTATTTTTTAATAAGCACCTCAGGGCTGAGTGTTTACATTTCGCAATCATCAGAAAGGTGGAAAGGGTATCCTACGACTTGACTTATCCTTTTTATTCATCAACTAGCGGCCTGCCCCGGCTTCGCCACGGGTGGACATTTATTTTCTAACCTAACTCAACTTTTTTTAAAATATCGCGTAAATCAGGGATAATGTAGCTTCTAATGGTGAAACATTTTTTGAAATTTTTGAGGATTCGAACATACTGTACATTACAATAGCCAATAATAGTGATATTTAATCGCTTTTCTTTTAACAGGAGGCGAGCGGTATATGACCAGTACGGTGAAGAGGGTCTGAAGAAAGGAGTACCTGGCCCAACAGAGTACATCCAGCCGTATACATATCACGGCGAGCCACTGAGGACTTTCCACGAATTCTTCGGCACTACCAATCCCTATGCCGATCTACTAGATTATTACGAAAACCCACCGCCAATGTTCGATTCCCCACTAGGAAAAGGATACAAGGAAAAAGACGCTACCATACTGAGACCACTAGCTTTATCTCTTGAGGAAGTCTACAAAGGCGGTTTGAAGAAGATGAAGATACAACGGCTGGTATTCACCGATGAAACCTGTTCAGAGTTGAAGCTGAGGGAAAAGGTGTTGTCCATTCCAATAAAGCCTGGCATCTATCCTAATACGGAGGTGCGCTTCAAGGAGGAGGGAGACCAAGGGCCGACGAGGATTCCAGCAGACGTCATCTTCATAACGGAAGATCGACCACACGAGATGTACGTCAGATCTGGTCTGAGCGATTTAGTGACGGTGAAGACGGTGTCATTGGAGGAAGCGTTGTGCGGGTTCATGATGACGTTGAAGACTTTGGACGACCGGGTTTTGAGGATCAAGGTATCTGATGTGGTGACTCCGACGTACGAAAAGATAATAGAAGACGAGGGTCTGCCGGTGCCGGCGTGTCCTCTTAAAGCAAAGGGCAATCTTATTATAAGGTTTTCGGTAGAATTCCCTGAGTACCTGTCGAAGCGAGCTAAGAGAGCGTTTGCTGAGGCGTTCAGGGTGCAGGAGGACGAAGAAGAGAAGTTCCATAAACTGACTTGCGGGACGCTGTCCGACCCTTCTATTTTCGATTGAAACAGGTAGTTTTAATTTATTTATTATAATCATTTGCAATATTTATAATTAAACTTATCATTCTCTTTTTATGCGTTTTTTATTTCATCGTGTCTTATCTGTTTCTTTTAACAAAAACTAGTAACGTCGGCTGTTTTAAATCTTAAAGATTAGTCGGTTCTTTGTTGTTCTTATAATTTAAACAAATAGATAATGCTAGAAACGACTGTAGAATCTAAGTAAGCTTGAAGACGCTCATTGCGATACAAATTTATAGTGTGTCTTCTGATCGAATTGAGACTGCTTTTACTGGCATGGTAGCTAAAAGTTCCTAAACATATATCTATTTCTACGCAGTGCATGAGAGGAAAATGTCTCAATCCAATGGTTTTTCCGGCGGAACCAGCACACGTCCCTGGTGAGTCCAGCGACATGTGCTGGCACAGCTAAAATTGTGCTGGACCCAGTTTGATTGCTGAATCTAGCATTGCAATCTCTAATAAAAGCTTGTCGCATACGTTGCACTGGTGCGTCTTCTGCTCGAAGTGCATCTGCCGGTGGCGGTACAGCAGCACCTGGGCCAGGGACCTACCTTCAGGTCGGTCGGGTTATAGAAGCTCTTGTTGCACATGGAGCAGATGTAGGGCCGCTCGCCGCGGTGGCGCGCCATGTGCGAGCGCAGCGCGTAGCCGCTGAAGAAGCGCTTGTCGCACACGTTGCACTGGTGCGTCTTCTGCTCGAAGTGCGTCTGCCGGTGGCGGTACAGCAGGGTCTTGGTCGCGAATGTACGCTGGCAGACGGAGCACGTGGGCTGTTTAGGCGGGCGCTGCTCATGAGTGCGCATGTGCATTTTGAGCATGCCTGGGCCCTGGAAGAAAGTCATCCAACTTGCTTTACTCTGTCGGGTTATCCTTGTTGCAACAACAACTTATGGGGACCCGCTCGTTGAGATGCTATACTAGACTTATCAAATAATCTTCAGAATTGTTGAATGTAAATATGAAGAGTTAGTTATTCAAACAACCGAAACGAATCAATACCGTTTATTGAATGCCCGATAAAATACAATTTACATAATATTTGTAATACAATACTTATATACATACATACATAAATAATGTCACGCCTTTTTCCCATGGGGGTAGGCAGGCAGAGATCACGTACTTCCATTGCCTACTACGATATACTTATATCTAAGTATAGGATAAATGCAGAATCATAAGTATATAAATAACATTAGGGTTGATACATCACATAGACATCTCCAAATGAACACACTCATTGAATCACCTGCTAAAAATTAAAGATATCAAGAAGTATATGAGAGGGCTAGAAAATAAATCGCAGGCTTTGAGGCATGAATTTTCCATATAGCCAACATGAGAGTTGGTCTGGGACACGCAAATAATTATTTTGCGTAATTTACCAACTGTGTTTTTTGCCTAGCATGTCGTGCGGCTAGTTCATTTTCATAATTTTCCTTAGAACCCAGCTCAATTAATTTTTAAACTGAATGTGGTGTAAGCCTACTTTATCGTTCCTTGGACTCTGCCTACCCCCTCCAGGTATTACAGGTGATATACCAGCTCACCTTAAAAGTCCTCTCGCAGACCGGGCACATAGGCGGCTTCTTGCAGTTCGCTTTGATCCAATTAGAGTGCGAGCGCATGTGCTGCTTTAGCCAACGCGCGTGCTTAAACTCCTTGTGGCAGAGGTTGCACACGTGCCGCCCTGGGGAGACTGACGAGGTGGCTTGGAAGACTACCATTTGGAGGTAGCTTTCCTCGTCCGAGTTGAGAGGGTCCTCGTCTTTGGTGCCGCCGTTAGATTGGGGTTGTTCCACCTGAAAAGAAACATTAGTCTCACAATTTGATGTCTACAGACTCACATCGCAATCACACACGTCGACGCGCTCGTAAGAAGCGACAGAAATTAATCCTGACTAACTAACTAACTAACTAAACTTCACGCCACTTCCCTAGCGGGGTAGGTAGAGAGAACCGAACGCCATATGGCACGATCCTTACAAACCTCACTCGCCTCTTCAACATTCAACAATATTCTTTAATCCTGACTAGAGATGGTATAAAACGCTAGGCTTAGAATTTATTAACATTATATTTAGTCTTGTGAAATATAATCACACGTGGAGGAGAGCTGGTGAGTTTCAGCCAAATATCACGTAATTTATTCCGCAAGAAACCGTGAAAAATTGGGCTCAATTGATTAAAACATGAAACGTTACGTAAAAATTCTGACGGAAACGCCTCCAACAAACTACACGACGCCATGTCTCAACAAACTACAAAGCTTTTTTGGTAGGCTTAATGTACTTACATGTTAGGATTTTCTTTGTAAGCCAAACCCTGCGACTTCTCACTTAGGCAGCAGCACATACATATTTTGCTGTTTTACGCCAAGTTTCTGTGTACTTCGCCACAAAAAATTGTAAAGTACCTTATCTTCAAAGGTGTCCTTAACAGGCTGCGGCGTGGGCACGTCGCCGTCAAAGAACGTGTCAAGGTACTGGCCGGCCGAGCTGACGACGGGCAGCTCCATGTAGTGCATGTACGGCTCCGTGCAGCCCTGCAAGCTCAGGTCTTTCTGGGGAAGAGATGAAGCGACTTTGGGGTTCAAACTCCCTCTGAGCTGGGGCGGATCTTGAATGTGGGGGGGCCCTAGGCTAATCCTACTCAGAGGGGCTTGAAATGGTTTTCTTCTAAGTACTGCTAGTGACCCTCGTTATGATTGATAGATATGTGTATTGTCTTCATCGGGGGCCTTTTTCTCCACAAGGCCCTGGGCTGCAGCCCAAAAAGCCCGTATAGTAGATCCGGCCCTGCCTCTGGAGGAAAGACTACTAAAATCATATTAATACTAATATAATAAAGAGGAAAGATTTGACTGTATGTGAATTGAATAGGCTCCGAAACTACTGAACCGATTTGAAAATTTCTATCACCAAACGTAGCCTACTATAATATAAATATAACCATTGGGAGAGCAACGGTAATTTTTTTAGACCCTTTTTGATTTATTTTCTTTGGTGAAGATACTTTTTTTACACATAAGTATTGTAATGTCCCCCTATAACTTTTTTTAAGGAAGATAGAAGCTAGATATTTGCAAACGACTGATAATATATCAGTGTTGTACTCTTATAAACTAACCTCTTCTCTTTCGAGACTGAGAACTTCAGCAGCCACCAACTTAGCGTGGGACTCCCTCAGTGTGACGTCATTCCTTTCCACCTGCTCCTTGAAGGCGTGGTAGCGTGATATCTGGTGAACACACTGCAAGCACAGCTGGGAGGGCAGGCCGTCGCCCACCGCCACCTATCGGGAAAATGAGGAACTAATTCACATCACACGGCTTTGGTTTTGGGTTTGGAATTTAACACGTAACGAAGAGACGGAATTGAATGAACGATTCAATGAAACCGATCTGTTTTTAGGTGCAGTTGACATTCGTTGTCCCATGTTGGTCTGGGACTTAAAAAGAATGTGCCAACTGTGTTTCTTGCCTAGCATGTCTCATAGGCGACAATTGGTACATCGGGATTATGGGTGTGTGATTGTGTAGGCGACGAGCTAGCTACATTTGTCACTACTTTATCTCAACTTTCCATCAAACCTAGCCCAGTATTATTTTTTGGCTGAATGTAGTTAAGGGGGGCTAGGTGCCCCTTTGATTCTTTCTACCCCTTCGGAGATTACGGGTGTGATGGTATGTACCTACATTGCTACATTATTTAAACCTATTTAAGTACAGTGCACAACCAATCTGTCGTAAAACGGTTGTAAGCTGTTTAATAGTAAAAATAATGTCCTCCTAAACGATATAGGTCACGGCGGCCAATCTCAACGAGGATTAACCATCTGCGCAGGAGATATTAAAGTGCACAAGTGCGCGAGCACAGGTGTACTCTTTGTTCCTTCACTCTCATAGTCCGGTGAGACGGCGATTCGACATGACCGGTGAGAGGTCAGGCGCAGGACCAACAGCTTAACGTGCTTTCCGAGGTACGGGGGTGATTAAACCCTTAACTTCATGACTCCGTACTGTT
Organism: Glyphodes perspectalis; assembly: GCA_951394215.1. Lineage (NCBI taxonomy): Eukaryota > Metazoa > Arthropoda > Insecta > Lepidoptera > Crambidae > Glyphodes > Glyphodes perspectalis. The sequence continues at coordinate 4,183,626 of OX596220.1, forward strand.
ACTGAATAATTTAATATCGAAATAAACAGCCACAAATTTTTGGCTAGACCCTACATTTGAACCCGGGACCTCTTGGTCCTTAGGCGGCGCATGTACCTACCTCTAGTGGCTGCACTACAGTGGCGTAGCGTGGTGGGGGCAAAGCGGGCCGGGGGGGTCCGCCCCGGGCGACACTAAATAACTGTTCAACTTTTGAAGATTTATTTAGTAAATCGGACCACGGTTACAATGCCGATGGGGCGGGAGAAAACCGAGTATTTTCCGTGAATGCCATGCACACGGACTAGAAAATACTATAGCGTGAAGCTACGTTTATGCGTGTGTGAATGAGATACTTATGGATACCAGATATCGGATATCTGTCATGTGGAGCACTTATTATGTCAATGTGTGACCTAAGTTGCGTGTCAAGGTGGAGCACCTGAGGAGCTTCAATGTCTAGTCAGTGGCGCGGAGTCCTTCTTTTTTTACTAGTCCGTGGCCGTGCAACGTTTTATACGCTGCATAATAAACACGTCGGTTAAGATCGAAGTTTCCGAAGCTTTGCGACGCGCTCCTATTAGTTACATGTAGGCTGCCAGTGGCGGATTTACCCTAAGGCCCAGTAGGCCCGGGCCTAGGTTAGCCACATATTAGAGGCGGCCAATCGTGATAAAGATTAAGTGATGACGCGTTAGTACTGAGAATTATGGCCTCGGGCCTAGGGCGGGGCCAAGACTGTAAATCCGGGACTGGGCTATAGATACGCTATTTCAATGTCAGTGAAAAAAACTCTGGTATTTTATTTACGTTGCTCGGTACCGGGTTCGTGTTCCAGCGAATTACGGAAAAAGCTGCGATTGAGAAAGAGAGAAACAGTGAGTTGAAGTTGTAAGTAGTAGGTACCTAAACGTCGTGCAAGTTCTTTCGTGCTTTTTGTATATGAAGCGATGTCTTTTTAGGTGTCGCATTATGCGAGTATAGCGAAAGGATTTTCGCATTATTAAAGCTTGAAAACGCGTACGATATATCTACATAGGTAGGTATGTGTACAAACAAGGCGAAATGCTTTTAACAAGTAACAAAGCTATGCGCCCAGAAACATCGCCAGACTAAAAACGCCCGAATGTCTGTTGTATCAGGGACGAATTTACGGTGAAATACGGTGGTATTTGCAATAGCTTAATATATTTTTTTGTATTTACGCATTTTCTCAACTCTTTCCTAGTCTGTCTTTTCCATTTGGTAATATAAATGAATCTCGGATCGTGCCTTATAATATAAAAGTTTTTCTGGGTATATTAGATATTAAATAACTTGATAAATTAAAAAACTTTATTCCCGCAGAAGACTAACTTACATCACATCGCATGTGTTTTTTTGCGAACAAAGTAAATAATGTTTCCCGCCAAACCGGCCAAACTTACGCTATACGAACCAGAGTCAAAATAAAGGATAACAATAATAAAATCTTACATTAAACTATCTCCGTCATCGTCATTCATTTGTGAATTTACGTACGTCATCGCATTCACACTGCCTCGGTTCCTACCTGGCAGACAGAGATAGCGATGATTTCACAATTCTGAGAGCACGCATTGCGTCGGGAAATCTCGAAAGCCGATGAATGAATTCTAACTATACAAAGATGACGCGATGCGACTCTGCTATCGACACGCGTCATGCGCTTCCCCCCTCAAGTGGGAGTGAGACAACAATGTAATTCCAAAATAATTTCATTGACGTAGGTATTGGTGTTTTACCTGTACTTTTGATATGCCCATCAACATCGTTGCAGTCAGTTGCTCGAACAAAGGTCTCATGTCTTTTTTTATTTGCAAACACGCGCGACATATTTTATCGAACTTCAAAGGCTGCGTTTTATTTGCAGTAGCCATTTTGAACTGCAGCTGTCTAATTCGTTTTGTCCTTGTTTTTTGACAGTTTCACAAAATAAAATAACAACACCAAACTAAAATAACGAAACATACACCTATTTTACATTTTAAAACACTAGTTTAATACCAACACTATAAACTAGCACGTTTAAATACAATTATAAGCGCCAAATGTCCGCTTATGAAACGATTCCACGAAAGAATGCGATGAAATGGGTGGGGTAAAGCTGGCGTAGTCATGAGCGAGCGAGTAGGATGCTTCGCAGTTTCAATATCCATATGTGGGAGAGAGACAGATAACGGTAGAACGTGTTCAATATCAAGTTAGTTCAATACTGCGTCTATAAATGAAAGAGTTGGCACGACATTCTCAAGATAGATAGATTTATCAGGAACATTTACATTATGCTGAAAGTGAATGCAACACTGGTCGACAGGCAAGTTTTTATAGTATTTTAGCAATTATTTGCAATATGTATTACTTTAAAGGAAATTCAAGTAGAACAATTGGCAAGTAAAGAAACAAAAATATAGGTAATAAGAACGAAATATGAACTAATTTAACTTCGCGCTGAAAAGAGATGGGTATATTTATTTTTTTCACTGTTTCATTACATTCAGTGATTAACTTAAGTATTTCCTTTTGCCAATTTTTCGCGGAAATCCTAAGTTACATAGCGAACTAGTTTTGTTATTTCTTCTTTCTTTAAATAATTGATGCATAAAATGGTTACAGTATTTGTTTATCTGTATGTGCGTAATGTTGTTGTTTGTTAATTAACTTACATACCTACTTACATACACACATCATCACTCCCGCATCAATGATGTTATTGCCTAAACATGATTTGGAAGGTATATTTGAAATTATTTTTTTATATCTCAATCAATCTATTTATTACATACTTTCGATTTGTGCTATTATTTATTCCAAAAATTCCTAATGCTTATTTACCTATGTTATATATAAGTTACAACCACCAGCAGGGTGGCAAGCTTATAAACTACGCGGTTTACCTATTCATACTGAATTAACCTGGATTTAATGTCCATAACTACCCTGAATCTCGTTAATTTAAAATCTCGCATCCCTTAACTTCCTAACTAAGAAAGAGGAAAAAAGCATTTCGCAAGATCTGCATTTTTACGTTTGGACTATATAGGTAGGTAGGTACCTACACACAAACATGAAAATATTTAGGTTGGTAGTTGCCTAAGGAAATATGAAATAGCTAGAAAGGTAATCGTATAATATTTCATCGTTCATCTGTGTTCGAAAAGTATTTACTTACCTACCTACATATAAGAATTTAAAGATATAACGGTAAATTACTGCCAATGTACCTACCTAATTAACAGACTCGCTAAAGCCTGGATTATGGTCTAAGCGGACCCTGTCTAAGCACGGGACATAACATAACGCTGGGAAGATGATAAATTTCCATTATTTTACTGCATTTTCATTGTTTGTAAAGAGGTATTAATTAAATTACAGTGCAGTGTATTGAATGTGATGAAATAATATTTTAAGCACGTATACATACGTGAATTCTTGCATGCACAAACATAGGAACAATAGCAGTTTATTGTCGATGTTTTTATAATCCCTTTAGCAAAATCAGCCAATACCAGTGACGGTTTGGTACTATGACGCTCAGAGTTGCCACCCGTCCCGATTTTGCCGGGACAGTCCCGATTTCGAAGACATTGTCCCGCGTCCCGACGGCCTATCGATTTTGTCCCGATTTTTGACAATATGCGATAGGCTCTATTAATTCATTCACGGGTACTCAACCCAGTCACGCGCCACCGCGTCATCTACCGCGCGCCGCATGTACATACCTCCTTCAAATGCGTATATTGAGCGCGTATTTTCACTAATGACCATGAAATGGTCTAATGTCAGAAATCGTTGCTCGGTAGATTTGATAAAAAAAGAATTGCTAATTTCTTTGAACATACACATGTCTTGTTCAGACTTCATAAATAAATACAAAAATGATGTAAGTAGAATTATTAAAAGCAGCTCGTAACAACAAGAAATACGTATGGAAAAATAAATAAAATAAATACAAATAAAAACACAAAATAAAGTTTCATTTTCCTTAGACTGTCTCACATGGGTCATATTTTGATTGGACCAAACTCCGAACGTCTCTGATGGATGCCCAATCGTCCCGATTTTTATTTCCCTAAAGGTGGCAACCCTGATGACGCTTGTCAGAGTCTCGAAGCAGCAAATAGTTGATTTATTCATTAACAGTTAGGTATTTATATTTCAGGGCCTTTATCACCCAACTGCTGCTTGGAGCGAGCTTTTAAGCTCTACTATCTCTACCTCTAATAGAGGCGGGGTAATCCTACCTACGATGGTTTACTTATAGGTACTACGAGGGACCCTCGTTCTGTTCGTTATATATGAGTATTGTCTTCAACGGCCACGGCTTCCTTTTTGGCCACGCGGCCCTAGTCTTTAGCCCAAAAAGTTCATAGAATAGGTCCGGCCCTGACCTCGACATAAGGTTTTTTGTTCTTTACATTTAGTAGGTTCCTATTTAAGTAGGCAAAGTCGGACTAATAAAGAGAGTTAATTAAAATGTAATAAATATGTGGGGTTACTGTAACCTGATTTATCAATCCCGCATAGCAACAGCGCGGTTTATTGATACTGTATAGATTCAATATTTAAAAAAAACCGCGCAGTTATTTAAGTAGGCCTGCTCTGACAGATGACAGTTTCACAATCCTCGTCTGTGCCCCCCTCAGACTTCCTTAGTCTGAGGTGCCCTCCGCGCTACCATGCGCATCTATCTATTAAAAATCTGTTCCTTTTTTTTCTTATGATGCTTTTTTGTTCTTTACAAATTAATTGGTCATGATGAGGTAATTTTTTTCATTATATATATATATACTGTGAAACTTTGTTCAAGAGAACTAGTTTATGAATTGTTGCATAAGCATGTTGGGGCTCTATAATTATTCGTATTAGTTAGAATGGCTGTTATGGTAGCTGCGCTCCTGGATTTTATTAACTGTATCGAAGAATCGGAAAGTTTTCAGGATTTTTAGGATTACCTACATTTTGGTCTCTTGTGAATTATGACTGGTTCAAATAACTAACTAACTAATTAAACTTCACGCCATTCATTGCTGGTATAAACTATGAGAATATGAGCATAAGATTTCTCAAAAAAATAAATAGAATACTTTTTAAGATGAAAAATTTTAAGTCAATTTTATTTCATTAAATATTCATAGTCCGCTTTATTTTTATTATTGACGCTGAGTGAAATTATCAACTCTATTAAATCTTAAACTTTATAGGAACAGGATGAAAACATTATAAATGTCAAATACGTCAAATCAAATGTCACTTTGATGTTTTCAAGTAGAAAGGAATGGGAAGACTTTTGCGAAAACGATACATACAATAAACATTAAAAATAGTTATTAAATTGTATTAGGAGTGAGCAAAATGTCTGTGCTATCAGGGTCGTCATGGGAAGGTTCGTGTTTTTGTATTGCTCGGCGTATCGCCTGATTACCGGTTTAGTGCGCTTGGCCTGTGACGTTGCACATTGAACTGTACTGCATCTACAAGCTCTACTTAAATTTTAAACAATGTATTTAATATATCTTTACTCATACGAAAACCTACTTTCCATAATACTGGCAATAATTGTTAGATAGTCGTTTGTAAATGAAAAGTCAACCTAAAATATGACTTCATGATTGATCCTATTCATATAATTTTCTTTGCCTCAGTTTAGTTGATAATTGCATTATTTCTAACTTTACGAGCTATTGTGTACGAATAGTTGTAGGATATAATTAAATGGGTTAATCAATTTAATTTAATTTGTGGTATTATCATCTCTTAACTGATAAGCTGGGATAAGTCAGCTTATCAGATTATCTTACTTTTAAAAATAGTGTGAAAATTACGTGTGATTTGAGATAATATTACTGAAAATTAATGTTGGTTTTAGTAGTAAATTCTAAATTCAAAACCATTGAATGAATAAATTTTTACTAATAAGAATTTCATTTATACATATTTATGTATTACTTGTCATACTAGCAAGGTGAAAAATTGTTTTGCTTATTTGAGTATCAAGATAATTTAATGCTTTTGCACCACTCTATCAATAAAGCAAACTATGATACAGATAATGAATCAACAAGTTGTGTACACTGATAATTGAGTCTAAAATTATAAGATAAATTTCTAATTTAGTAATCGGGGACAAAAACTGTATCTTTCAGACCTAAGAAAGCAGGCTCGCCTCCTTGAGAATGACATAGACGTGAAGCTGGTGGGGTTCAGCAAGTTAGGTATGAGCCCCAGCTCATCAGGGCTCAGCTCTGAGAGCGTCCCGCTGATAAGCAGCGAAGACATGTTTGACACAATGTCGATGGAGCTACAACAATTGTTAAATAAGGTAATTTTTTAGTTTTAATTACCTATGCTATTATTTTTTATATCTAGAAAATTAAATTAAAGTCTATCTTACAAGCCGTTGCAAGCATTGTTCACATACTATGGTCCACTAAGGACTAAGTGCAGAAACCATCTCCGTTAACATAGAAGCCGTTGCTAGTTGGACTTAATCCTAAGTCTAGTTATAAGATTGATATGCAATTACAATCTAAAATTGATAGTTAATAAATATTTTTATTTTTATTTTTTGTATAGCTATCTTCAATAAATGATAAAATGGCAGAGTTGGCACCGGGAGGTGCAGCTACAATGCACACTATAAAGAGACACAGAGAGATATTAATGGTAAGTATGTTATTAATACATTGTTTGTTGCTCCCAGGGAAGTTAATACTGGAATTATTTAATTTTAATAGGTTTGGTAAACATAGTAAATTTCGTGTATTGTACTTTCTCAGTTAGCTCTAGGTCAATCAAATTAGTATTGACATATTCGTTGGATCTACATGATCCACTAAATCGCCCATATTTAAAGTTGTTGAATTTAATTTGTAATTTTTTTTAAATCACAGCAATCCTACTAGCGGTTATGCGACGTCGGCGCGACATTGATCTGGCATGCTGCAAAGCCCTTTCAGCAGTTTATTTTATCTGTAACCCTAAGTATGGGGGCACATATTAGCTAAGCTAACGAAACTTTTGTGCGTGTGCGCAGGACTACCAGCAAGAGTTCTCGAAGACGTCGGCGCGAGTAAGCGCGCGCCGCGAGCGCGAGGAGCTGCTGCGCGGGAGCAGCCCGCCGCCCGGCGCCGCCGCCGGCCTCAGCCGCCGCGACCAGTACGCCAAGGAGGCCAACCACCTGCACAGGTACCAACGACTACCATTGATGATCTGATCGGCTGATCATCGAGGGCCGTCGAACATCAATATCCTCTTAAAACTAGTTAGCCCCGGTAAAAATAGTTTACTTTGTGAATTTTTATCTATACTTATAATAAATCTGTAGAGAGGTCAATTCTGTACATAAAATATATTTTCAAAATAACTATCAGGGGGTTATTAGTGATCGATACTGATGCCAAAATGCAATCAGTAAAATTTTTGTCTGTCTGTCTGTCTGTATGTTCCTTATAGAAACAAAAACTACTCGACGGATTTTATCGAATCTTGGTACAATTATTTTTCATACTCCTGGGCAGGTTATAGTATATTTTTCATCACGCTACAATCAATAGGAGCAGAGTAGTGAAGGAAAATGTTGGGAAAACGAGAGAAGTTACTCCATTTTTTAAGCTTCCGTCGCGTGTGCAGCCTTAATGGTTAAAGTTACATAGAAATCATGTATGAAGGAACTAGTCTTTATAATATTAACCATAAACGCGGGTGACACCGCTGGCACAGCTAGTATACCATAAAAAGAGTAAGTGTTTATTTTTTACTTCAATTTTAACCAGTGTCAGATCAAACCAATGGTAGACCCATAACAAATGCTTACCTAAAGGTCCATGCGTGACAAAATTGCATTTGTTTGGGTCCACTATGGTTGTGTCACGGGAAAGGCCCCGGAGAGCCTCATTTACCTAACTGTGCCAGGTACAGGTTTTGTAAAAAAGGGCTATGGGGCCTATAAGTATTTGCTACCTCCTGCCATGTCGCCACTCAGCTGAACTGATTTCATGAAGTTGCTACCTCATGCTAGATGTCTAATCCAGCACTAGTTCTAACTCCTCAGTTGATTTGATCACATAAATCTGTTTGCTGTCGCAGCTCGCACATTCTGGTGGACGAGCAGATCAACATCGCGATGGAGGCGCGCGAGCACCTCACGTCGCAGCGGCAGACCTTCAAGCGCATCCAGACGCGGTTCAACGACATCACCAACAGGTAACGACGGAAACAGTAATAGATTATGAATCTACATACATATATTAACATATTATTTAAAATGATAGTGTAGCCGTACAGTAACGAGATTACTTTCCGATCGTATCATCGTTGTGTTGAGTTGCTCTATTACAGTTTTGTACTGGTCTTAATACAATACCATACGACGTTCGGTTCTCTCTGCCTACCCCGTTAGGGAAGTGGCGTGAAGTTTAGTTAGTGAGTTAGTTAATTAATACAATACTGCAAGCGCTTTGCAAAAAAGCGGTTTCGTCATTACGTCGGTGCGGGATTGGCGTTGGATTAATGGGTATATTAAAACTATATTCAAATGTTCTACAAATTGTTAGTAATGTTTAAATGTTATGTTTAAATAAAAATGTTAAGAGCGCACCCGGTTGCGATCGTTCCGTGATTTGCACTGATTTATTAAAGGCGTAATCGATTGCGCAAGAGTTACACTTTTCACCCACCACCTTGGGCGAATAGGGAAACACTTCATAGTTTAGGTCTCAGCTAGGCGAAATATGTTTCCCAGAGACGTCAACAAAATGGGTACCTTTTTTATGTTATATAGGTATTTTAGTAATATGCCATTCGCTTGTTCCCAGGTTCCCCATGCTGAACAGCCTGATGTTCCGGATAAACGCGCGCAAGCGCCGCGACTCGCTCGTCCTGGGCGTGGTGGTGGCGGTGTGCACGTTCCTGCTGCTGCTCTACGCCTTCCACTGAGGCGAGCGCGGGGGGGGGGGGGGACTGGACAACTTGGCCCCGTTGGGTAATGAGCCTGGACTGAGGCATGTTTGTTATGTGTTAGGTGCGACGGTCCTAAGCATTCAAATTTAATTACAAAATCTATTTATTTATATATAGGCTTTAAATAGCACTTATATATAAACTTTTTATAAGTACCGAATCATGGTGCCAGTCAGTTCTTTGGCACCACCCAACTACTACTGTCTTCTGTTGTTATGATTTATGAAGTACTTTTTAGCCTAATTTATGCGATCCAGTAATTCCATTCCTTGTTCAGATCGAGTTTGATCATGGTCCCACATTTAGCAAGTTCGGTTGCTTAAATGTTGTATGATATGATGTTAACATAAACTACAAATGAAAGTGATGGAAATTGTATCGTTTTGTTTATAAATTTCACTTTTCGTTAGCCTATATATTTCTTTTGTCTTGAGCAAAAGAAACAAGAGTTATAGACAAAAGACGAATAGTTAGTTTACGAATAAAAAAATTAACAAAAAAAAAACTGCTGCCACTAAAAAATTCTACTAAAAAATATTGTCGTTATATGGCGACATCGTTTGACAATCTTTTATTCAAGCCGAAAATGGTCCATGTATTATTGAAGTTCGTGATCAAATTTTTTTTTCGCTGGTCCAATTTATGCTGAGTCCATGCAAGACTGTTCCCCAAGCCTTGTTCATAGGGGTCAAGTTGTCGTGTACTTTAGATAGATGGCCATGCCACGTGTAAATCACGTTCAAAATGAACACTTTCTAAGATAATAATATTTTGCTTTTATTGTCTCTCAGTTATAACCAATGTATTTCTTGTTATGTTTTAAATTTGGAGCTTTGCAATTACATTCCTGTTTTCGATTTTTACGATTTGGATATGATACGGAACGAACCGAGCCCAAGGACCATGTTCCTAAAAAACATAGAATTTAAATATGGTCAAATATTGCTTTTTTATTATGTTCTACAAATATAAAATGGTAGAATGAAATGATTGACAGAACTTTTTCATTGTCATAGCATTTCATTCACCGGTTGTTAACCCTCATTACTTATCACGGATTTGTTGTGGTCCGTCAGTTCGTAACATATCCAATCGGCTGTTATTCGTCGACTCATTAGACATGTGTAACTGCGCTACGAAATCGCGCTAACTCACACTGCGCCGGATGTGTCATTCATTGTAAAACATGTTGGTGCATGGCTCATTGCGCAATATCGCGTCAATTCGAAGTCATAACGGAAGTTAGTTAGCGAACATTTGCTGAGTTATGCATGTTTACCAGACGTTCCTATGTTTTCACTTCTATGACACGAGCGTAACTTTGAAACCAGCTTTTACACTTCAATACAAATAGTTAAGTTATTTAAGTTTAAACAACTGCATTTTAATATTGCCAAGACGGTTAGGTAATTAATAGCTAATCTTTCAATATTCACATCAGATATACAATGTTGTTGATATTGCATAATAATGAATCTGACGATTGAAAAATTAATACTTTTATTACCTTATCAAGCAAATGGTAAAACTAACTTAATTTGTTCCAACTTGTCTTTTAATTAATGTTTTTTTTATATTAAAGGAGTGGATTTGGGATAGTTGTGATAAATGAACGAATTAAATGAATGATGTAGTATTAAAGTTTATATCATTCCTTCAACATATTATTTGGAGGTTTGAATTGAAATCATAGGGAAACCAATATAATTGTTTTTTTTTTATTAAACACTGGTTTTAAAATTTAATCGGAAAGAATTGTTTTAGTACCAAACATTATTGTGAAACTTCACAGGTATGTAATGAAAAGACAAGAAATGATAATAAGTGATGCAATAAGTATAACTCCTGCGTTTTGATGGGGAATAAGCGTTAGAGGTTGGTAGGTATAGCGTGTGTATAGATTATAATTATAGATAATACTTATTATGACTCGTCCCATGATATCTGTGTATGTATGTAAAATAATTGTATCACATAACGTATGTAAAGGAACTTGTAAATACTTATCTTTAGCTATTTACCAAAATAAAAATCTTATTTATTTTTCGAGAATTTTTATTTCAATGATAAAAGTATTGAAAATTTGTAGATACCTTGTACATGACGGTTAACATGAGAAGCTACTTAATCATGCGATATCGAGCTGACTTGAGATTGATATCATCGAGTAAATAACCTATAGACTGGTTATTATGGGCGTATCAAAGCAGGTGCAATTTATTAGGTCGTGCTATGATAAGTATGCCGTGTATTTTGTTATTCTGAGGGAGTGCGCAGACTGATCTGGCCGCGGACCAGTCCCCCGACCACAAAAAAACAAGTAGGGCGAGAATTCAAAGAGGAAGGTGTGCTATCATTAATTTGCGGCACTCGTTACATCATTTTCAAGCGTGTAAGTCCTTTCTGTGCGTTTTGATGATGTTCTAATCAGGATATCTTGAAGAAAGAAGAAATTGTTGACAAATCTCCGTCGTCTGTGCACTCCTACATTGCCGCCGTTAGTAAAGTTAATTTATCGAATTTTACAAACAAAGACGTGTAGATTAGGAAATAAAACATAAAATATTTGTACTAGACTATTTTCTAAGTATGCACGCCGAAAATACAAATGATTAGACGAAGCTTATTTTAATAAGTTAATATTATATACTTAAAAATATATATTTCTAAGTATACCTACTGGTTTAAGCAAGTAAGGGAAAGTAGTACATCTACATATACGCTTGGGGACGGCAAAGCAAATATGAGATCAAACGCAGCGCCAATAGTATTAGTTGGCGCCCATAATTATTGAATTCTAATTACAAACTACATAAATAAGATACTACTGCGTTTCATAGCATCATACATTTATGATTCCATAGATATAGGTTTTCTACATTAACTAGCGCATGCAATAAATAACTAGGTACTTAATTACATACTAGTACACATAAATTGTCCAGTCTATTTTTTGTAGTAGACTTACTCAGCCTTCTTACAAAATATAGATAATAATTTATCAGTTTAAAATTATGCGACAGTTTTAAAATGTTGTCGTATGTGTATAATTGTTTTTTTTTATTACTTATGGTTTCAAAAGCGAAGGAATTTGATAAATTTATATCTTTATCACTTCACAGAATAAAACACGAAATGACGCATAATAGGTCATTTTATGTGCAAAAGTCGGGTGAATAATAGATAAAATATATTAAAATAGACTATGCATTTCAGACTACGGATAACTCGCAACAGAGCCAAGCAATAGCTGACTTAGCAGGCAAGCCTTGTTTTGGTGTTACAAATACGCAAGGTTAACATTTTAGATTTTATGTGAAAATGCAACGTTGAAATTATGAGATTTTGGTTAGAGAAAAAATCTTAACAATACTTAAGGGATGAAATTTTAACACTAAAACGTGACCTCAAAAAACCAATGGGTTCAGTGCTGATTTTTCTATAAGATGTAAATATATTATTGTGCCATAAAATACTAATAATATGACTTTTTTTCAAATGACCATATTAATCTAATGTTTTATGGACATTTTTTGGGTAAACGTTTTTAAGTCAGTTGTTTAACAATTTATCAGTCAGCTAATAATTAACTGATCCTTTGAAAAATCCGGTCTAACAATAAGAATAAATAAGTGATGGATAAATTCTCTAGACTGACACACCAATTCACTATAAGTAGTTCCAAATACTTAAATACGTTTACAAACATCCATGACTCGAGTACAAATGCGCATGTTCATCATACGACTTATTTTCCTTTAGCGGGATTCGAAGCCGCGCCTCTTGGTTTCGTGGTCAGGGTTTCTGACCACTCGAACAACGGGTCCGTCAAATAGCAGTTATCTTATTCGTTCACTGATAGTCCTGTAATGGCCCATTATCAGATGATAATGAGCCATTATACATTATACATACTTAATACATAGATAGATATGTATTAAGTATGTATATTATACTGTAATCAATTATAATATGAGAACGCATCTATATTATTATATCGTTGCTTTATTTTAATTACGTTCATAAAACAACTTTTAAAATATTGAAAACGTTATTGAACATTTTTATTTATATTTAAAATTATTTAAAATGGATAAAAGGATGTGGAAGTGATTTCGCATCTTCAAACTACATACAAGTTATTTTAACACTAAGATTTTGTTACAAATGTTACAACCAATTCGACAATTAAAAATACTGTAAAATACGTGATTTCACAGCTACCATAAATTCTGTTATTTTAAGAATTTTAAAGGCTTGAACAATATTATATTTATTATACTATGTTGTTCTTCATTATAGATTATTTGATATATAACCTATGTATATGTATATTTCATGGAGTGTATCAGGTACTTATCCTATGTACTACTATGTACTAAGCTGATATATATATTAACACTTTTACTACTGTCTACTAAACCTTAATATTAGTAATTGCCTAACGACTCAAAGTACAATATATAGCCTTTATTTATTTAAATAAATCAACAAAATATAATTAAAGAAAATTCTTCCTATTAAAAACAAAAATCAATCTGATTTCTTAAATTCTGGGACATTTAGGTAAATGATTAGGATATATTTTATCTAAGATCCTAAATTCACTTGACATGCTAGTAAAATCACTATGTCTACCATCGTTCAAACCTGAACATTATTCTAATAAAACATGTTGGCAGTATAATTTGAGGTTATGAGATGAATACTATAATAGAGCTTATAAATAGTTCGCAAGCGCATCCCCCGCACAGATAAGACTTGTCATTCGAGGAAAATCTAAATGAAAATCGTTATAAATATAAAAATGCGATATTCTCTGACGTTACACCCGATTCTTCTAACTTAACGACCGCGAAATATTCATATTAATATGCAAGAATTTACAGTAAAAATATTAACATAGATTTACACTTAGCGCTTAGCCATTATAATAGCCGCGTAGGTAGGTAGTGGGCGATCCGCACCGGGCGGTACTTTTTAGGAGCGCTATTATTTATATGAAATGATTTGACATAAGCAAATCATTCCCGGATGTAATTTGTTGTACGCACGCTACACAGCAGATGCTATGAAAACGTCTGTCAACGAAGACGACGAATCAACTTACCATAATATTCAGCATGCATGGCTTTTTTATATATTGTTTTCAGTCTACTGTACAGCACAGGTTAATGTTTAAGGAAGTCATTTCATAAAGGCTCAAATTTGTCCGGTAGACGAGTTACCTCAATGGCATAGTGTGACGTTAAAGTCTAGAACGCCATTCTAGACTTTAACGTTCTTCTATCTTGTCGGTTTTTGGATCAATTTCGTCTCTGTTTACATTGTTAGTATTCTATATTTAGAGACCATTCATGAATTACATAAGAATAATATTGACCATTAAAGACTACCTTAAACCTTTAAGGGAGTCTGAAATAGTCAACATCGTCCGTAAGACGTAAGACCACATGACAAATAAGACTTCGGACTCCTCCTATTCCCTATACCGAGTGTAAGTTTCTAAAAACTCAATCACAAAAAGTAAGAAATAAAAATACGCGTAAATGCTTTATTGAACGAAATCTTCGGACATTTAACTAGGAGAAGGAGGAGTGTCGAAAATTACGTCATTACGCCATATGCGCCCTTATATAATAAATGAATCGTCTGATTCTGTCAACACATTCAGTGCCACCGACTCTTGGAAAGTTCACTTAATTCTTCACTCGCTCGTCGCGCCCACCATAAAATGTAGGCGCATGCGAAGACATCATAAAAATCTTGGCAGTGAATGTGTTAAAACTAACATTTCCCATACTCCCCACGTGAATTACCATCCGACTCCGCTCCCCAGTCACACTCCCCACGCGTACTATCCGACCCCGCTCCCCAGTCACACTCCCCACGCGTACTATCCGACCCCGCTCCCCAGTCACACTCCCCACGCGTACTATCCGACCCCGCTCCCCAGTCACACTCCCCACGCGTACTATCCGACCCCGCTCCCCGCGCGCACTATCCGACCCGGACCCGGCGCATCGGTCACCGTTGCACGTGCATGGTCTCCCGGTGCACCCGCAGCGTGCCGCGCTGCGTGAAGCTCTTCCCGCAGAGGTGGCACGCGAACGGTTTCTCGCCAGTGTGGGTGCGGAAGTGTTTCTCCAGGTCGCCCTTGGTGGCGAATTGCTTCCCGCACGCGTCTAGCGGGCACGGCACGCTCTTGTTGTGCATGCGCAGGTGTAGGTAAAGCTTTTTGGGCGTGTCAAATTTCTTTGGGCATTGCTGTAACAATCAGTATCAGTCGGTGTCATATCATCCTACCATGCTTATTCAGGGCCGCATAGACTAGTCATCTGCAGACCACCAAGTTCCACGGTCATGCCTTTGGTCCGTGAAAGAGCTAAAGAGCTAAAATTGTTATTAGTTTAAAATTATAAAAGGTTACTTTAAAATTAGCTCAGTTCATATTCAACCATGTGGTCCGTAATAACATGAAATCAAAGTAAACATATTTTCATTCTACAATAGGTGATGTATGACTGGCTCTTGGCCTTGGCCCCCAAGATAAGGAAGCGGGCCTTACAGCAGTGCTGATTCGAACCAAGGAACGTACATCTGGTTATTAAAATCGAAGTACGGACTTATTTCACATATGACTTGTGAGGAAACTTGCACCTTCAAAGTCTGGGTAGCATATATATGAGATGTGAAGATCATATTGGGCAGTCGCTTCAATGTAATAACCAGGCCTCCTAAATCTACTGTCATGGTTTACTAGTACACCTTGCCTGCCCCTTTGGAGATTACGTGATCTACGAGATGCATGTATGTATGATCTATATGGACCCTGAATGAGCATGGGATCATGCTCAAAAGAAAATATATATATATATACGTTCTTCTTCAATCAGTATGAGTTGGTCTTTTAGGATCTTAAACTCAAGCCATAAATAAACATTTATTATGTAAGGAGCTAGAATTAGTATAATAGTGAATAATAAATTAACTTAATCAGCACCAGTATACTTACATGGCATTCATGAAGAATAGTTAAATTTTCGAGTTTAATTTTTTTACTTTTGGGCTCCTTTTTTGTTGAAGTGTTCTTTTTTGTTGAAGAAGTCTGTAAGAAGTAAGTCAAGTTGTATGATATACAATTTTTTTTTCATATTTATATTATAAATATGTTATAAATAATATGAAAAATTTTAAATAGACATTAATGTGTAATTTGTAAAATACTATAAAAAATATTATAGCCTACCACAGTAACTGTTGTAGAATGCGCAAATAAGTCTCTTCTTACTGCTAAAAGTTTTTTATTGCTAGGTGAAGCCTGAAAATTAAAATTTGTTGATGATTGCCTTAATCTGTCACAATTGTGACTCCATATGTATATCCATTATTCTAATTTGGTATAAAGGACAAAACTAATGACACAAACAAATGTAATCTTTGGATCTAATTGTTACAAAATGATATATATTATTCGTTCTGAGAGTGGCTTCGCTCGCGGTTAGCCTATGAGCTATTTCAGTGTTTTATTGATATCTGTGTTTATTTCATCCCAAACCCTTTAGTTGTTTTTAAGTTTATTTGTTACAAACATACAAACACAAATGTTTCTTTATAATATGAGTGCAGATAGGGTAGATGAGGCAAATGTCATTGCAACTTCCCAACAGAATTGATGGGGGTCAAAATAATTGTTACTTTAAATATCACTTACATGTTTAGTTTCTGTAGAATCCTTGCTCTGTTTATTGGGTGATGGTGTTTCTTCGTCTGTGATATATTTAGTTTTAGATCCACTGCTTGATATATTATCTTCATTTATTTGAAGTCGCTGAAATTTGGGAAGAAAAGCATGTGTGAGTATCAAATGAGGGATTATTAAGAGACATCAAATTTACAGGAGATAGTATCCACAAATATCTTACAAAAAAACAAACATATAATAGCCTCAATAGATAAATTTATTGTTTATAAATAACTTTCAGGCTAGAGTTTTGGTTTAGTATTTCCTTTGCACATTAACTATCTCAGCTGGCCTTTATGTTGACGATATACATACTATAATACTACATGCACATGTATAAATATATTTATATTTTAAATATGTAAATGAGCTTATGGAGTAATCCATGTTGTGTGAAAGCTTAAAAAGACACAATAGCACCAAGTAACTTATTGCACAACTTAATTCATCAAGAAATAGATATAAGATATCCCCAACTCCTGTACACTTAAAAAGCTAATCATTTTGGTGACTTCTGCAAATTCAGCAATTTAAATTTAAATGCCTGTGCGTCAGCAAAAGTAAAGGCAGTTAAAGACAAAATTTGCTCTTTATTAATGAATCATTGTAGAGGGATATAAAGCTTCTATCATTTTCTACTTGTTTTTTATTTAAATCTAAAGTCAAACTTTAAGAATTCAATTCTAGAGAAAAAAAAGATTAGCAACATACTGGTTCCTCATCATCATAATCAGGAAATAATGATCTGAGATGGATATTGTTTCTGGTCGCAAGTACTCTTAGGTCTTTGGCATTTGAAATCACTTTGGAACATTTATCACAAATTTTCTGTGGGAGATTGTCTGATGGATGAACCTGTAAAAAAAAAAATTACTAATGTTAAGTAAATAAATGTAGAAATTGACAGCATACTCTGACCTATCTTTTTATTTATCTATAATTTTTATTTAAAGATAAATTTTGTATTGCTTAGTGATTGGTTTTGAATTATGTATATTTCGGACACTAGTTCAAAGTTATTTCATACTCTTTATTGGTTAATTTATTGAGAATTGTAATCACATCCCAACAGCTTTTAAATGTATACAATAATGTTTTCTGTTTTGATATACATAGAAAGAGTGGAATTCTACTTTGAATTATATTGACTGTAGAAACAATTAGTTAAATCTTAATTTCACTTGGGACATATTCATAAACTACCCTCTGACCTTCCAAATATATTCTATGTCTACCACAATTTACTAAATTCTAAAAATCTTACTCTAACTCCAGTGCACAAGTATATATCTTCAGGTAAATCTTCTCTTTCGAACATGTTACATACTCCGGGCTGCTCGACGCATAACCTGCATTTCTCATAAAATAAAATAAAGGACTCCATATTGTACCAATAGCGTCTAATGTTTATTTTTTAAAACCGTATAAGTTGTTATTATTTTGAGAAGACATAACACGAAAATAACAAATAAAAAACATGCAACAATGCATGCGACGTAATCCGCTCACTGTCAAAAAATCCAGAATGGATATGTCACTCACTGTCAATGTCATGAAAAAAGTCAATATTTTTCATTTTACGTTCAGAAACAAAAATGTTTATAACTATTACTAAACTTCATGCCACTTCCCTAGCGGGGTAGACCGAGAGAACCGAATGTTTATAACTGTTTCTTTTCGGCAAAGCTTTCTAGTTTTAACATACATTCCTATCTTTTTTGATTTTACAGTTTTGGTTTTGCCAAAGATAATATTACCCATTAAAAAAAGCGTGGAGCACTTTTCTATATAAATTGAAATACCGTCGTCGTCGTCGTGGTTCTCACCCATAGGGTGGATACGGGGCTCGAGCTTGGGCTCTTTGCCCGAGCATCTTCTCCCTTGATTTTCTCTAGGAGCAGTAGGGTCCCTTCAGTCAAAAGAGCCCCCCTCGCGCTAATCTGGAGCACCCTCGGCGTGGTCAGACCCACCAGGTGGAACCCATTCGGGAAGCCCAGCGAGCGAGTGTGGCTTACAGGAGGAGGGGCTGAAATACCGTCTCAGCGCGCTCCATTCATAGGTCGTCCCGTTTGTTAGAAATAGGCAAAAGTAATTTCTTTATTTTTAATTTTTAATCTATACAGTAGTTTGGTTAGTATATTTTGGTATTTGGGTTATGATTATGTAGCCGACGAGCTAGCTAACATGTCACTTCTTTGCTGCAATTTTCCACATAGCTATATGTTATTTGTTGGTGATTGATGATTTGAAAGAATTTACTGCTTCTTAATTCTGCACATTCTTTATACCTACACACTTTGTCATTCTTTACCATCATTTCTACCATCGGTCTATTATATCGATATCATGGTTATTTTCTCTAAGTACAATGTGACATTTTATAAGGGCCTTAGAGTGCCGCAATAATAAAATTTTGAATAAGAATTTAAGCCCGTAATTTCGAACTCATCTAAAAATTAGGTTCAGGTCGCAGATAGTTTCCAATAAAAACTTTTTTTTAAAACCTACTTTCGTAATGAACATTAATTTGTCATTGATTATTATCATCCGTCGCTATCTTTGTCATTGCTATTAGTTGTCTTCATAAATTACATTTACCTTGAAAAGGGGGATAAAGAAAAACATGTACATATTAGAAACTTCTAGTATAGCTGCATTTACATCTCAGTAGGTAAGTACAAGGCAACTTGCCCTTATCTTTAGAATATGACAAAAATCTGTATGGCTGTCACGGACTAGTAAAAAAAGAAGGACTCCGCGCCATTAACTAGACTTTGAAGCTCCTCAGGTGCTCCACCTTGACACGCAACTTACGTCACACATTGACATAATAAGTGCTCCAAATTACAGATATCCGATATCGGGTATCCTTATGTATCTTACTCACACATTCATAAACGTGGCCTTACCCTATAGTATGACAGCGTGGAGTCCTTCTTTTTTTACTAGCCTGTGATGGCTGTCTAACATTTTCACGTCTTAGGGCCTTTCCACATTGCGACTTTTAGCAACGGCACAAACTCGCGTTTGACAACCGCGCGACTGAATTGCGACCCCAGCGATGAACATGAATTTGTATCGATCATACGCGCGATTGAATCGACGGACACGCGCGTTTGAAGCGTTTGCCGCATCTACGATGCTAGCTACTAAATCGCGACTGCATCGCGATTGTATCGATGCTTTTAGTAACGCGTATGTGTAAAAGTGGATGTTTCGGGTACAATATAAATAAATAATAAATAAATTCTCCAGACTAACACACCAAGTTCCAAACTAAGCTTATGCTTGTGCTATGGATACCAGGTGAACGGATAGACATACTTAAATAAGTTTATAATCATCCATGACTCGAGTACAAATGTCCATGTTCATCACACGAAACATTTGCCCCTAGCGGGATTCAAACCCGTGACCCTTGGTTTCGTGGCCAGGGTCTCTAACCACCCGACCAACGGGCCAGTCAAAAAGTATCGATGCTGCATCGAGACTGAATCGCGTTTGTATCGCTGCAAAACGTCTCAATGTGTGCAAGTGCGCTAGGGCCCTTAGGTACTACTAGCTGGTTATGATAAAAAGTACCCCAAGTGAACCAAGAATCCTAAGTACCTATACTTTTATAGTACAGTTACTTGATCCCGAAGGATCTGTCAATTTATTATCATAAAAAAATAAAATAAAAACCAATTATTCGAGACAATGAGTCCATAGGTGTTAAAACTATGTTAGTAGGTATGTTACATTGTTTGTTATGCGAAACTGGGACTATTATTCGGGATAAAAAGTAGGTTATCCAAAAAAAATCTAAAACCTGCCGGATACACAATAGAGTAATTGGCCAGTTACCACATTCCTCGCGGGTGGTCCTGCGGACAACAATTTGTAATAATAGTTAATGAAGGTATTAAATACATGTATCTAATTTAAAATTCTGCTTGTGTAGGTATTCAACTTGCAAGAATTATTTTCCATGTAGATATCACCACACATACATTACACTTGCAAGGCGTAATGGCCTTTTAAGCTGCAAGCCAAGTCCAGCCCTGTGTGAGATTGATTCTCTGATATTTTAAATTTATCTACCCATCAAGATGTTAGCCTCGACATGTCGTTTGACTTTCGAAGTCAATCTTCGATATCACGTCGATCGCACCACGACTATTTCGCCATGTTTATTTTAAGGGTAGGTAGGTATCTACATTTGTACAAAATAGATTAGAAATAGCAAATACACGACCAATATGATAATGGATATGACTCATTGCCCAATAAGCAATAGTAAATTTGTGATTTGTTTACTTGATTGAAAAGTTGGCAAAGTAGCTGCTAATGTAGATACCTACCGCGTGTCTGGGTGTACGATGCGAAGCGGTTGCCATAGCGACGCGGTGTACACAATACACCGTCGGCAATCGATTGCTAAGACATCCAATTAGCCATTCAGAGTAAACTGGTCGCATTTACATTAATTAATGCAGGATAGTGGACGGAATAGCGCAAATTAAACGGGGCAATGAGACCTCGATAGGCTCGCTAGGACAAAAGTAAAATGGATTATTGTGGTCCCTAAAACTTAATTAATAATATGAATGTTGACACGATGCACAAATTAATACATATAGCATCACGTAACATAACATCACGCCCGTAGTTCCCGAAGGGGTAGGCAACTTTCACCACATTCAGCCAAAAACTGAGCTTGGTTACTTAGTTGGGAAATTGTAAACAAAGTAATGACAAGTGGAGTGGCTAGCTCGTCGCCTAAACAATCACATACCCACAATCCAATATATGCATTATTAGTTGCCTTTTACGTTATGCTAGGCAAGGAACACAGTTAGCACAATCTTTATAAGTCCCAGATCAATATGGGACCATATACATATACCGTCATTTAAGTAGGTATTTTACAGCCTTTTTCTAAATACGGAGACCGTAATTACAAAAGTAGTTTTTTTTTAATCATCTGCACAATAGTACCTAATATAATATTAAGACGAAACTGTCCCTTGCAGATAACAGGTACCTACATATGATAGAAACTGCCAAGGTGTGAACAGACGTATATTTACAAAGAGACTGCTAGAATAACAATAGATACTTTATATCAAAATGAAATTAGAATTCTAAACTTGAATACAAAAATAATAAAAAGGTATAGAAAGTATGAATATACCAGTAATGAGACCAGCGTCGGCAACAACTGGTGATAAAGAGAATCAAAGTAGCCTAACTTTGATCTCATAAAAACTTTATACCTAGTCAAATTCCAGGCGGAGTCGTGGGCAACGGCTTTCAAAATATGAAAACTCAGCTTAAGTAGTTACGCTATCGCCTTGTTGATATATATTTTTTAGAAGTACCTATGTACTTTGTAAAACTACAGATTTTAATAATTTACGTTAATTTACCTACTTATATCATATTTTTTGTGAACATTTTATGCTAATTGATCACGTGGTAGTGGAGAGCATGCATCATACTATTTTAAACTACGATGAAGAAGTCGGTACTTTAATATTCCAATATGTAGCTTTGTTTATAAATTATAATAAACGCGGAAAACTCCGCACTCGTTTTGACGAGGCTAATGACGTCACGTGTATGCACTTTTGAATTCATTCATTCGAAACAATCAGCAAACATTTCTCACTTTAGAAATTGAACCTTATTTCCTGCACACAAGAGGGGCAAAATAACAAAAATATTCCTTTCAAGGACACTGATAAAGAGGTAATTAAACCGATCCACGATAAGTTAATCCTATCTTTTAATAAAGCAGCAGGTTTAACTAATTACGTAATGCCATGGAAATAAACAAAACATTGAACAAAAGTCGATGTTATATTCCTTTTGCTAAAATTAACAGTATGTACTGTACTGGACAAAAGCATAAAAGTAGCTCATTAAATTTCTATTATTATATTAAACCTCAAAGTAGAAGATTTTTTTTTATTTAAAAAATCATGTTTCATGTTTCTAAAATAGACGGAAAGTTTTTAGTGATTATACAAAAGAAAACTTATTTACCAAAAGTTTTTGAACAGTAAGTAGATATTTACTAGAAATAATTAATTCTGTATTCCGTATTTAGAAACTTTTCTTTAAACCCGTGTAGATAGTAGTTTGTATGAAATAGTTTTCTATTGCTACGAGTTTTGCTACGAGCTACGACGCAGGAGCTAGTAGCGCCGGGTACGTTGGCCGGGGCGCCCGTATTTTCTTTTTAACCGACTTCATTAATTTTCCGTAAAACCTCGCTGAACGAACTCTTTGCTGTCTGTTACCGATTTTATCTGTAGACAGCAGTTTTTATGTATTTTCGCGCCATTGTATTTTCCACGACACGTGTATAAATAGCCAATTTAATCTGAAGTTTATGTTAGTTAATAAAATATGTACAATGAGGAACTGATTTTCGTGACTAAGCTGAAAGAATTCTTGTAAAGCTTAAGGTGAGTCATTTTCTTAGAATATGAATAAGTTTAAAATAAGTGTAAATGTAATTATTCGACTTATTATGTACGAATTCCAATATTATTAACTCCAATAATAACTGCGGATACTTTTTTATAAATTAAATATGAGAACATAATATAGAGGTACTTTAAGATACGGTATTCTACTGTATTGTAAATAGTAATAAATACTATGTGCCTATACTAGATGATTCTAGAACAAAAATTTAACCGAAAATGCACCATTTAATTCATTTACAACTAAGTATTATGATGAACGTTTACTTAGCAAGAAACATTCACCCGCTAATCTTTTAGTAATTTGTAACAAAGAATGCAAGTAGGTACCTACTTATTTCTTTAAATGTAAACGTTAAAAATCGGCCTAATACAGCGAAATGTTTTTAATTATATGTAGATAATAAATTTATAGAGATGATTTATTTTAAAATTCAGTTATTTTCTTAGAACAATTTTTTTTTGTTTTTACATTTTATCTTCTGCAGACCCAAAATAATATTTATATAATTTATTCTTAAAATTAAACACGGATGGGCCATTAGATACTTTTATCGTCATATTCCTAGCGTTATGTCCCGTGCTTAGACGGGGTCCGCTTAGACCATGATCCAGGATTTAGCGAGTCTTTTAATTACATTGAAGCGACTGCCGATCAAAAAGTGCATTTGTGGAAAATGAACTCGTTGTTGTGTTACTATTTGCTGAGGTGTCAAATTAACGACAACTGGTACTAGGTAAGTAGTTTCAATATTGAAATACCCGGCCACAAATTTTTGGCCCCATCTGAGTTTGGAACCCAAGACTTCTCGGTCTTTAGGTGGCGCATGCTACCATTAGACTCATAACCCAGTCTGGTTAGAGGCAGTCGAGTCAGAGGTATTTAATAAATTAAAAACTCAAAACATAGGTTAGTTATAGGTTTTCCTTTGAATTCATCCAATGATGTCAAAGTTTAAAACAAAAAACTTTGGTCTTATTTATAATTTTTTATTTTACTTGTAAACTACATCGCCCTGCGGGTTACCCGCCTTAGTTTCCGTTTCCCATGAGAATGCGAGGATAAAATATTGCCTATGTTAGGTATGTACTCACTGATAATGTAGATTTCCATTGATGAAAGAATTTTAAAATAGGTTTAGTGGTTTGAGCGTTAACCTGAATATAACAAACAAACGAAGTCACATTCGCATTAATAATATAAATTAGGTAGTTAGGATTATATACCAGACGTAAACACTACAACAGTAACCAGGATGAACGTTATTTCGTGTCAGCCGACGACACTGCCATTGTAAATTCATTAAATCCGCCCCGCTTTCTAGAACAATCCAATTACCGTAGAGACAATTTATTAAAATGCTCCCTCATTCCGAATGCCGTGGCGCCGAGCCTAACCTACATTAGCGTAAACAATTGATTGATCTATCAGATACCCGTTTGTAATCTATGATATCTGGCTAGTCTAACTAGGAAAGCTACGCCTAGTAATTACGATATATGTTTATATTTACGGGTTATACCTAATCCAGATGCTTTTAGTTTGTTGATGATAGACGAAGAAACTTAAAAATTCAAGTAGGTAGTTAGGTAGTTAATTTTGAAGTTTATAACGTATTACATCCGCGTAGCTCCCGTTCCCGTGGGAATACGGGGATAAAATATAGCCTATATTATTCGCTGATAAAGTAGCTTTCTATTGGTAAAAGAATTTTTTAAATCCGTCTTGAAGTTTCGGAGCCTATGTAATGCAAACAAACAATCAAATCATTCCTCTTTATAATGGTAGTGTGACTAGCTGGTCTCCGCTGTTTTACCTGAAAGTATGGGGATAAAATAAGGACTATTACTTGCTGATAATGTAGCTTTCCATTGGTAAAATATTTTTTAAAATTGGTCCAACAGTTTTGGAACCTATTCAATGCAAACAAACAATAAAATTCCTTTCCTCGTTTAAATTTTAGTGTAGACTGTAGATAGAAATCTACACTTGATCTGATTGGATTGTCTTCTTGATTGAAAATGCAATAATCAAATAAAATATGTTATACATGAGTTTCTTGCGACACCTCTTCTCATCAGGCAATTTACGTCGAGGTGCTGGTAGGATAAAAGAGTGTGACGTGCAAAAGAATTCGTTACAAATTTACTTGCAAAAGTGAATCATTACATTTCATATGATGATGATGCATCTAATGTATATCCAGTGGGTTGCAACTTAACAATCGGCTATGTTCACACATATATAAATTAATGGTGTGGCCTCCTTCTGATAGTAGAATGTAGGCCACATTCCCTGTATTGAAAATTGTTTTTGAGCCATGTTGCTCTCATTTCGGATCTGCATTCTGCCCTAAATTTTGTAATAATAACAATTCCATCATTTATAGAAAAATATGTCGCAGGTTCATATTTATTAAGAATTTTGATGCAAACGATCAAACGATCGCATAGTTTGGATGCGAGTTTACAGTGACTGCCTGTCGGATTAAAGACAACGAAATTTTTTGTTAACTCGGTTAACGCACTTTGTGATTTCCGTTTAGTTTTTATTATACAAGGGAGTATTATCAGGCGTATATCTTGTTCAGTATCACTTCGATATTAGAGGATGGCGAAGCCTTGTAGTACACATTGAAGACTATTTTATTTGAATACTGTGGTACATACTAACTATCTAAATGTTTATCAGGGTGGTGAGATGAGCGACAGAGGAGCGCGACGCGGCGCCGGCGCACCGTTCTACGCGCCCCCGCGCCGTAAGACCTCCGCCGAGATCATCAGCGAAGCCCGAGCTGCAATTTACGGAGGTACAAATTTGTCCCATATTGGTCTGATACTTAAATATAATGTACTAACTTGTATACCAACAGTTACTTGCTGAGCATGCGCATGTAGCAAAAAGCAACTAATCGTGTATATAGGCTTTGTGATTATCTAGGCGATGAGCTAGCTACTTGTCCATAATTATGGATATGAACGAACTCAGTTTTTATTTTTTGGCTAAAAGTGGTTAAAGAAGTTTGCTGCTCCTTGGACCCTGCCTACCACCAAATATAGAAAATACCCTCAAATACCTATCATCAGGTACATCGTAGCTTATAGGACACATAATATCCGGCTCCAGGGACCAAATATATTATACCTAATACGTATTATGACTGGTCCTTCGAGCATGATACATGAATATTACACTTGGATACAAGATAAGTGTTAGCGCAAAACAGTACATTACATTTCTTTATTAGGCTATTCTGCAATAGGCTATAATATAATGATGTACTAAAATTGTATTGTATTTGGTGAGACACGAATCTACAGCTTTTTCGTGCTATCACGCGACATCTTGTGTCAAACTATGTCATAAAGATTCCATTTTATTTGAAATTGCCCTTATAACTTCCGTATCATATCCAATATCTGAATTTCCCTTATGCTAGTGTAAATATACATCAACCCCTAAATGAGCTAGCAAACACGAATATTTACATACCCAGATACAGAAAAAAATCGGGTGGATACATAAGTTCGCAGTGATTACTTATACATGAAAACCTTGAAGATTATTATCTAGGTACTTAATATTTCATGTCTATAATAGAAAAAAGGACCTACGAATAAAACTTTCAAAGAAAGAAAAGCAAAATAAAACTATTCCACCCTTAGTGGCTGGCGCGCCATAAATGTGAATAGCACTTTTGCAAGGTTCCCCTGGTCTACTTAAGTACTAAACTATCTGAAATGGGTGTTGCTAGGACATTTACCCAAAATAGTGGTACCCACCATTTAGTTTAGAACTTAACATTGCTTGAAACGTAAATCATACGTAAAGACTTATTAATAAACTAATAAAAAAATAAATTAATAAACGAGCAATTTTTTTTAGATCAGAGCTATACATACATACATACATAACATCACACCCATAATCCCCGAAGGAGTAGGCAGAGTCAAAGGGACAGCAGGCCCCTTTAACCACATTCAGCCAAAAAATAACACTGGGCTGGGTTAGATGGAAAATTGTGAAAAAGTAGTGACAAGTGGCTAGCTAATCGCCTACACAATCACATATCCAACTTTTCAAGTCCCAGATCAACACGGGACAATGGGCTGGGTTAGATGGAAAATTTAAAAAAAAATCTAATTAGATCAGAGTCATGTTTCTAATAAATGATCGCTTAATCATTTTCTTAGAGACCGATGATTGACATGTTTCCGCCCACATGGTCCACTCTTAGAATTATGTTATTTGTTTGATGTGCTTTTTAGTTAATCCAGTTTAGTCGTTAAAGCATTTCACGTTTCACTAAGGCCACTCGCATTTGAGACGCCTATCTTGATTTATGCAGCGATTTTTCATCGCTCACAATAACTTTATTTAAATAATGAAGTTTGTATGATTAGATTCTTACCTTCTCATCAAGGTGAAAAGTTACGTGAAATATTGCAAATCACCTGGCAAGGCTTAGCCGGTGTCTAACGGCTATATTTAGCGGAATCGGTTATCGCCCGGTATCGTTAATAATTGGCGCGATAGAACCCGCACCACATTCGCTCGACATCCCATGAAACGGTAAATGGGCGGTAGTCACGCTAAGCCGAACCGCGTTTTTCCTTTTCGCCTTTGGCCTGACGTCACTGATACATAGATACATGGTTAGATAGTTTTGTCGAGGCTTTCTGAGAAGTGAGCTATTGTGTACAAGGTTTAATTTTCCTTTCATTTTAAATTCATCAATAAACGAGTAGGTTGGGTATTATCAACCTATCTATTCATCGGAAATATCTAAGTACCTACCTAGCCATAACTGATATGGATTGAATGGTACTGTGTATTTTTGTACTGGGCTTTGTTGTTGCCGTTGAGTTGGCAGAGGCAACTAGTAATTTGGTTAATAAAAATAATGCAGTATGATGAACAAACAGTAGGTATTGCTTATTCATATGCAGATTTATTTTTACCTAGCTGTAAAAAAAAAATTATAGGTTCAAATTATCGGCTCTTATACTTCGATAAGTAATAGAACTTCCAAATAAATTGGGGGGATCCAGAATATAGGTATTAAAGACATCCGAAAAATGAAACGAGATAAAAATAATCAACATCTTTGGGCGTCACGAGAGTTTTTGTTCAACATCTAACAAGTAAATAAGCAGAATATACCATCTTTTTTGTACTGCGAGGTACCTATGTATATCATATTGAATATTGGTATACATTTTAACGAAGGAGGCCATGTCATTGTCCAGCTAGTCCTACATTGTACGGGCAATTTGCTTAAGAAGCACCAATTTCCTTGGCGCGGTCTTGAGGTGGTTGCCCTGGGGTCGGTGCTTACGCCCCGTTGCCAAGGTGAGCGGCTAACGTTACACGCGATAATGTCCCGCACTGATTTCACCCGTAATTACGTATTCGTTATTTTAGCCAGGCAGCCGGTGTTGTTGGCGAAAGCATAGCATTTGTACTTAGAAGCGAATATACCTATTACATACTTAGTTGGTTTGCAAATATAGATACATATTATCTCGCCCGCAGTGCCCACAGGGCCTAGGCAGAGTCCAAGGAGAAGTAGGTTTCGTTAACTATTTTTAGCCTTAGGCTAAATGGAAAATTTATAAATCTTTCTAAGTGTTACTTGATAACTACCATATGTTACCTGACTATGAAATTTGAAAAACTATTTAACTACTTTTGGTTTGTCATTTTTGTGACCAGCGCATAGTTATATTATGCATATTAGTAAATAGGGGATTTGCATGTCTAAGAAAGAATCGTATTCCAGTTCTCATAATGGTAGGTATCGTAAAACTGCAACTCTATGCATCGGTTAACCACGTAGGTATATATCTAATAAATAGGTTCTTTAGTATCATAATAAGAGGATTTCTGCTTTGACAGCTAGTTTCTTCGGCAATACGTAGTATACTTAGTCTTTTATGTATCTATGTGTGAAATATTTAGAATCCTAAGTAGGTACATTCTACAGACGCGGTTCAATGCGGATCCTATCCTCATGAGGTTGTAGCAGAGTTGGCTGTTATCTGTGGGTTGTAATCATGTCCCTCTTTAAAACTATAGGAAGTTCGAATCAGATGGGTTCACTCACATACTAAGTCACACACAATCGCCAATTCAAAACTAACTTGCTTCTCCACCAAGATGACTACTGGCTAAGAAGCTAGAAATTTACCGTGACTATATAAGTTAATTTACGTTTGGCCTGGTCTAAAAATCTAATTTGGACAGAAGACAGGATAGCTAGTTAAAAAAAAATTATACCGTAGAGATGAGTGCTGGCAGCGGCAGCGGCAGCGGGTCCGGCGGCGCGCTGCGGCCGCTGCGCACGCGCCGCCCGTTCACGCCGCGCGAGCCGCAGCGCACGCTGTTCGCCGAGCGCGCGCGCAACCGCGACCCGCGCCCGCCTAGCGCCTTTGAGTGAGTTATTTATTACATTATATTTGAAAGGTATAATGTAAAAAAATGGTATCTAACAGGTTTGAAGATGTTGCAATGAATGATCATTGCGGCATCTTTAAGACTGTTAACGAAAGGTTAAAAGGTAACCACTGTACCAGAAGCTAATTAAATATTCTTATCTGTATTGCTTTAACACCGCGGTGTAAACACTGATCAACACTTGACCAGTCCGGGAAATAAGTAGGTATCATTCCTTAGATAGATATGGGGAATTTACAAGGTTCTGCTACATAATAATTTAGTGCGTACACTAAGTACCTAATTAGAAAACCTGCTGCGCTACATGCGGCCACGCCCACGCTGTTTACTACAATTTTCAAGATTTTTTGTATGAGTGCGATATTTGTCCAGTTCTCGTCCATTACGCCAGCGCATCGATTTTCTTGCCTGCTTAATACAAACTTTACACAATAGTATTTATCTGTCTTTTATTTAAAAAACTGGAACTTCTATAGAACTTTAAAAGAACTTCGTGACAGATAGTACGGATGAAATTGTTTCGTGGGGACATGCAATTTTCAGCACTTTGAGGTGACATTGGAAGTAAAATGTTATCATATGCATCTTCACTAGGTGCCTATATTCACACGTAAAGTTAGGCATTTCAAGGCTAAACAAGTAAAAATAAGCTGTTACTTATATAGATTTAGGTGCAAAATGCCCAAATTCATTCTTTACACGATATACGAAGAAACAGATATTTCTGGTTTAAATTGTGTATTGAGAGAATTATCATTACATTGACCCGACTTCATTCGTAACCCAAAAAAACAGAGAAATTTAAATATTTACATAAATGTCATTAGTTATTTAGTTATACAGTTATCTGTCTCTGCGGGTTTCATGAGATTAATACAGAAATTCCGAAATGTTTTGACGCAAAGTGTGAAGCCTAGAATATGGCACTACTCATTTGCGTATTCTTGATTCAGTCTTAAATACCTGAGCCTGTCGGAGACCGGTGAGGATATGACCACGGCCGTGCTGGGGGCGCGCATCGCCAGCCTCGACGAAGAGGGGCTGAACGGTTTGCTGCTCACAGAACCACAGAGCAACGTCAAGAAAAAAAACTTGGTATCATGTGTCATGTTTTGTATTGGTTAAATAGGTACTAAACATTTTCAGTAACCCAGTAGTGGACCCCGTCTAAGCAGAGATCACAAAGTCACCTTCTTTAGTACAAAAGTTTAGTATATCCTTTAAGTCGGAGACTGACTTGTTTATCATATAAGTGTCAAAGTGTTCTATCTATACTTATAATAAATCTGTAGAAAAGGTCAATTCTGTACATGAAATATATTTTCAAAATAACTATCAGGGGGTGATTAGTGATCGATACTGATGCCAAAAATGCTATCAGTAAAATTTTTGTCTGTCTGTCTGTCTGTCTGTCTGTCTGTCTGTCTGTCTGTCTGTATGTTCCTTATAGAAACAAAAAACTACTCGACGGATTTTAACGAAACTTGGTACAATTATTCTTCATACTCCTGGGCAGGTTATAGTACCTATACTTTTCATCACGCTACAATCAATAGGAGCAGAGTAGTGAAGGGAAACGTCGGGGAAAATGGGAGAAGTTACTCCATTTTTCTTCCGTCGCGTGTGCAGCCTTAATGGTTAAAGTTACATAGAAATCATGTATGACGGAAATAGTCTTTATAATATTAACCATAAACGCGGGTGACACCGCTGGCACAGCTAGTCTAAAATAAAGTGTCAAAGATTGCTTGGCATGATTTCACATTGTTTTTATTTAACGTTGTCTCCTTGACGAATGATTTCGTTCAGATTCTGATAACAGTGAACGTTGCTGGTATGATCGAATTCATGAATCTTGTGTGATGAAATAAAAATTGCTTTAAATAGCTTCTTTTAAAAGAAGCTTCTCTTGGAGAGTTGCAGTGCCCCAAACAAGTTGGGCAAACACAGAGATCCCATATTTTTTTTCATGACACTCTGGACATTCAACCCTCTACAACTTCGTTCTTCCTTATTAACAGTCCCGCAATCCCCTACCAAAGCAGCTTCAAGATCGATCTGGTGATGGATGGAGTGGATTCACGCGCTTACCACACCTCAGCGGTCGCAGCAAACCGCTCCATAGACGGAACACAACTGGACAAGCCAATGAAGGTAAACCTTGTTTATACGGAACAGATTTCAGCTGATCAGAATGATCACATGGCTAGTGCCTACGTTCAAACTCTGTCTGAAAAACGCTGTCTATTTTTTTGCCTTATCGTTTTTGTGATGTACTTAATTAAGTATATAAGAGGAACTAGTAAAAGTATTTTAAAAGTGTTTTTCCCAAATGTCCGGTGGTTCGGACATGTGGAAAGAATAGATGACGAAAGATTGACTAAGTAGATATACAATGCGAAAGTTGTAGGATGTAGGAGCCGCGGAAAGCCTAGCCTCACCCATCACGACCAGATTAGTCGTGTATTAACAGAAGGTAATGTTAGGTTCGGTTCTCTCTGCCTACTCCGCTAGAGAAGTGGCGTGAAGTTTTAGTTAGTTAGTAAAAGTAAAAAAAAAATACGTTTCTCAATTTCATCTTTTAGTGCAGTAGTATGATTAAATTGTAAAAGCTCTATACAATTTAAAGCATCTTACCATGCGGAGAATAGGTATAATAATAAAGAACAAGCCAAACGTTCAACAGACAAGAAGTGCAAACTACCTTATCGTGTAGTTATACATCTTCTTCCGTTTCAGAATCAAAACCCGATTTGGATTTAGCTCAAGCGATTTCAATAACTCGACCCCTTGGAGGGACTGACGGTGATCTGAACTTCTCGGTAGCTCTAGACAATAATTTTAGCAAATGTAAGTCGATGGCAGTTGTCAAGTTTTCATTACATTCTTGTATGAATAGTTGTGGTCGTATGGAGTGACGTCGTTTAATCGTCGTCAATCACTAGAGATAAGCACTTTCAAAGCTTTCATTGTTAAATTTATACACGCGCCTTATGCCAAAACCCGTGACTATTCCCTCCGCTTCTCCGTCTAGGGCAGGGTTTCTCAAACTTATGGCTCCACGTTCCCCTTTTAAAGTCTCCAGAGGACGGCGAACCCCCAGAGTAAGTTCAGATCAGACAGTCCGTTCAGTAGCGCGTCCGCTGACAGTGTTGCACGGGTCAGTCGTTCATCCTCCATTACGTAAATCTTCCCGCGAACCCCCTATGATCCAATGGCGAACCCCTAGGGGTTCGCGTACCCCCCTTTGAGAAACGCTGGTCTAGGGCACATATACGTGACATTGTAGTGTATCGATTGTTATGTTGAATGTTGCATTGCATCGTAATTACCATAATTATTTTCAGCCGTTGGACGTGCATTAAAGTCTCACAATCCTCGTATCATCCAGGAAAAGAAACCTATCTTTATACTCATTCAGTACCTTAGCATTTTCGTACATTACCCATTCAAATATGAATGTGCATTATGATAGAATGTCAATAACTAACTAGATACACTACCATATTAGCTTGCCATTGTACTTAGAGGAACTTTATTCCCTTTGGTTTTAGCTCTAGGTCCCGAGAACACCGTGAAAAGGAAACAGTTTGCCGGCAACAAGTCTTTGTCATTCGACGCGAAACACGACCCTCTGGGCGACCTGGCCGTCAAACACTTGGCTGTTCAGCTGCCGAATGCGTCTGTTGCTGATGTAGATAGGTACTGTAACATTTTTAGTAATAAAGACTCGGTTGCTCGTGATGTCATTACTGGAAGTCTTTAACACATATTAATTTGACTTCTTCGTTATGCATTTGTTGTCCGACTTGTTTCCTCTATCGCCTGTTAATATCTTATTTTGCGGAACTTGCTAAGTGAAGTAAAACAAAAAGCGTTAAAAATATAATTACACTTTTCGGAATCTACTCGAATCGCATAGTCTACTGAAGTAAATTTATACCTACTGAAAATTCATCTTTAAATGACGGTAAATTTTAAAGTACGAGCATTTTAGAACTGCCTGAAGCATTATCTGAACGCTTTAGCCATTGGAACAGTGGTCTACAGAAAAGGCTTGTCTATAAAATTACGGTTCATGTTGCAGCACAAGCGCCTTAGAACTGGCGGAAGCATTATCCGAACGCAACCAGCCGTTGGACCGGACGGTTCTTCTGCTGGAAGCGTTGCAGACCGTGTTAGAGAAGTCTACTCCCAGTGGCAGCCTTCGTGAGTTGGTGCTGCGGTCCCTGTACATGCATATTGACGCAGAGGATGAGCGTGTTGCTGGTCGCTATAGCGAGGGCTATGCTCACGGTGAGTAGTGTCTTGATCGCATCAGTCGTAGGGTTACCATATCTTCAGTGCCATTATGCACATTGCAGGAGATAGCAAATGCTGTCTGATCGAGCTGGACATGCATATTGATGCGGAGAGTCAACGCGTGCGAGTAATTGGCAATGGTATAGATAGGTCGTAGATAAGGTTACCGTATCCTCATTGCCATTAACCATAGAGGTAACAAATACTACATGCCCGTAGCCCTTTTGTAACGGCTCAATCCTTCCAACGGTACGGAAGGCTATTGCTGGAGGCGTTAGACAACTCACTTGAGATGCCGACGCCGGCAGCCTGAAAACAAGCCTGATAAGTCGTGCTACAATATCCAAAAGTTTATTTTTATACTAAAGGTAGTGTTTTGTTTTGCCGCAGTAATAAGTAGTTGGTAACCGTATTATGTATCCACAGATGCGGGTAACAGGAGCACATTTGGCGGCAGCGTGCAAATTGGTTTTCAAGATTGCAAGAAATGACAAGAATGATCACTTCTTTAGAAATACCAATTTACTCGGTAAGTTTTTATGAGATTTATGTTTGTAGAGAAGGTAAGGAGTTTGTGGTAGGTGGACCCAACGAGTTATCTCAATCTAAAAATAAATTTAAAATTGTATCTACATTCGAAACCAACACAAAAATGTGATAGCGCTAAACTAAGCATATATGCTGTGGATACTAGTTAACCCCTAGCGGGGTTAGAATCGACGAACTTAGGCTTACTTAGTCAGGATATTTAAGCACTCCACCAAACAGCCTATCAAAGATAAAGATCTCTTAATAATGTGTTTAAAGATTGGTTGTGATTATATCTTACTTTGATTGACTTTTATTTTCTAAGCTATTAACCTTGCGTATAATCTGATTATGGTAACATTTCCAACAAAATTTAAAATTTTCATTGGTTACCTATTAGTAGTAGATACGTAGGTGTGGTATTGCCTCTTGACCGACCTGACCTTTAATTTAAATTGAGCCGAACGGATTTAGCTCTAATGGCTTTCGTAATCTGCAAAGTAATCCTACTTTAAGGTATGTTTTTATTCAAGAACTACATATGTATATTGGTCTAAGTTCAAAGAAATTTGTGAATAGCACTTACATACAATATCATTCATAATCGCGACAGGGGGCCATCAATGATTGACATTGAGGATAGAAAATAAAAAAGTGCTTTGGGATTGTGGGAGTCGGATTTATTTTTGCCATCATAATATGCCTAAATCTATGCTTATAATAAATCTGTAGAGAGGTCAATTCTGTACATGAAATATATTTTCAAAATAACTATCAGGGGGGGATTAGTGATCGATACTGATGCCAAAAATGCAATCAGTAAAATTTTGGTCTGTCTGTCTGTCTGTCTGTATGTCTGTCTGTATGTCTGTCTGTATGTTCCTTATAGAAACAAAAACTACTCGACGGATTTTAACGAAACTTGGTACAATTATTCTTCATATTCCTGGGCAGGTTATAGTATACTTTTCATCACGCTACAATCAATAGGAGCAGAGTAGTGAAGGGAAATGTTGGGAAAACGGGAGAAGTTACTCCATTTTTTAAGCTTCCGTCGCGTGTGCAGCCTTAATGGTTAAAGTTACATAGAAATCATGTATGACGGAAATAGTCTTTATAATATTAACCATAAACGCGGGTGACACCGCTGGCACAGCTAGTCTGTAATAACAGAGATCTGAAGAATAGTAGGTAAGGAAGAGAGATCATCCAAATGTGTCTACGTAACAAAAACCACTCGCGTCAGGATAGAAACGGTTTCATACAATACTTTCGGTAGTTCTTACATTAATTATGCGTCACATCACAACACATTATTAACATAAACGTTACTTT
The DNA here is from genome assembly GCA_951394215.1 of Glyphodes perspectalis. Lineage (NCBI taxonomy): Eukaryota > Metazoa > Arthropoda > Insecta > Lepidoptera > Crambidae > Glyphodes > Glyphodes perspectalis. Next base: position 4,219,426 of record OX596220.1, read on the forward strand.
ATACTGATTTAGTTCACACTGATCACGTGTGACGAATGTTCATGTGTTTTTATGATGATATTCGTTGGCAGAGTTGGTAGTGGAGGGGTGTGGGCGCGCGGACCCGCTGTCGGAGGGCGAGTGCTGCGTGTACGGCGCGGGCGCGCTGCGCTTCCTGGCGCTGGAGCCGCGCCTGTGCGCCGCCGCGCACCGCGCCGGCGCGCTGCACCTCGCCGCGCTGCACCTCAAGATACTCAACAACGCCGTGAGTGGCCGACACCGAATGCGTACAGGGGGTGTGCGGTGTGCCTCTGTGCGAGACATATGTGACGCCAAAATATTGTACCAATAATTGGCGGTTGGCATGTTGTCCTGCGCTTCTATTGCCCTGCGGTGCACACTTCCCATGTGGGTGTCTTGACCCTGTACTTACATACAATCGTGCTTGTGACCTCCAATGGAAAAGACAGAATGACAGAGACACACACATACAAAATTTCCACATTTGATAAACCCTTATTCTTAAGTTCATTCCAATTTGCAGAAAGCTGAAAATCCCCGCGCTGTGTCTGACCAATCAACGCACGCGTTGTACCAGCTGACCGGAGCCCTGCGGAACCTGGCGGCTGATGAAAAGGAGGCTAAGGAGTTTGTGGCGAGTGGCGCCCTCGCGGAGCTTCTTAATGCTCTATTATATCACACCGACAGAGATGTGCTAACTAACGTGGCCAGATGCCTTAGGTGAGTGTTTTTCAGCAGGGTTTCAAGGGAGGTAGCAAGGGGGAGGAGTATCCTAGAAATCTTGGGCTAAAATCTAAAGGCTAAAATCATCTCTCCGTAACTATAAAATGTCCTCTTTGCGTACCGCAACGTGGCGTTAATAACACAACTACTTATAAGTTGTTGCGCTACGAACCCCCTTTGCGCACCGCACATACCGTTGTCTAACACAAAGTCGTTGCGCTCGGCTCGCAGCGTGCTGTCGGCGGAAGAGGCGTGCTGCGCGTGGCTGTGCGCGTGCAGCGTGAGCGCGCGAGCGGTGGTGCGCGCGCTGGCCGCGTGCGCGCCGCGCCCACCGCTGGCCGTGCGCCTCGCCTACACGCTCGGCAACATGGCCGCAGCCGACGACCAGGCGCGCATCAATGTGAGTGTACACACGTGCGCGCTGATAATGATGATGACGCCATCTTCAGGTATCCTTTCACGTTCGACAAGATATTACTCCAGTAGTAGGTATAAGTTGCAAGTAAATAGGATTTATTCCAAGACGAGGTCACGTCCCAAGACGATTCTTAATAAACGCCAGATTTTAGCAATTCAAAATTAAACAGACCTCATTACAGCGACACAGCGACTTCAATATCGTATAAGATATAGCGACAATATTATGACGCGTACTTTTTCAACTCTTTAGATTTACAATGAGGAAGGCAGCGTAGACGTTCTGCTGACGATTTTGGAGTTGTACACGAAACGCAACGAAGATGTGCGAGATCCAGACAGTGATCCAGATTTACACTTAATAGGTACGTGGATTGCTAGCTTTCTCATATCTAATTAACAAAAATAAAAACCGACTTCAAAAAACCCCGCAAAAAATGTTTATAAAAAAACACAAGTAAAAACTGCCTTAATAGCTATTTAAATGTCTAAACACTAAAAAGTATAAAATAAATTCTTTCGACTGCTTCGATGAAAGTATTAACCTTTAACACGTATATAAATATTTACAATAATCAGTTAGTTTTGGAGTCGGTGCCAGCCCGCGTAATTATATCATCATTTCGGAATTTGCAATTATTTGTTTCTTGGTGAAGGGTGGTAAAATAGGTTTTGAATATACAAAATCAATAGTAAGTTAATATACTCATATTTTAACTATTTGTTTCATATTGTTATTAGTAAGGTAATTTGTTATTAAGTGTCTACTTTTTTTTAGTTTGGCTGGCACCGACTCCAAAACTAACTGATTATTGTAAATATTTAAATACGTGTTAAAGGTTAATACTTTCATCGAAGCAGTCGAAAGAATTTATTTTATACTTTTTAGTGTTTAGACATTTAAATAGCTATTAAGGCAGTTTTTACTTGTGTTTTTTTATAAACATTTTTTGCGGGGTTTTTTGAAGTCGGTTTTTATTTTTGTTAAAATTTAACTTATTTGTTACTTTTTAGTGAAATTTATTAAAAGGTAGGTAGACCAAATCAAAACGAGCTGCTTTAATGAGACAGTGTCGGTCTTATGAGACTAAAGACGAAAAGGTATAACGAGCCTTTAATGTTTAAAGAATTACTTAAAACTACTAATCTTCAAAGAGTTATTCCTTTCATCATCAGCTAAGCAACATAACATGATGAGTACGAGACGCAAATACTGGAATCGTTTTAGAAAAAATAAATAAAACGCTTAACATGTCGTTAAAATTTAAGAGTGGCCCTCGTTTTCATGGAATCCCATCACTAGACCAAGACTTGGTGAAATTGAGACTATCTCGAGAATAACACTCAATATGGCCCTATAATATTGAAATAATTATCCACGAACTCCTAATCGTTAAGGAGTTACACCTTCCATCATCAGCTCAGCAACATGGGATTATGAATACCAGACGTAAATACTTGAATTGTTTTAGAAAATAACTAAAATAGATTGTACGCGCCTATAATACTTGAGGGTTTCCCTCGATTTACCTAAGATTCCTTCATCAGATCCAGATGTGGTACCAATAGGACCAATTCCAGGATATACCCTTTTGAATGAAAAAAAGAACTCTAAAAATCGTCTTACAATTCTCGAAGATATCAATATTTAAAGAATCATAAACTAATTCCTAATCGTTAAGGATTTGTACCTTCCATCATCAGCTCACCAACATAAGATGATAAGTACCATGCGTAAATACTTGAACAATCTTAGAAAATGTCTAAAACACATTGTACGTGCCTATAAAGTTTGAGGGTTGCCCTCGATTTTCCTGGGATCCCTTCATCAGATCCTGACTTGGTGGCAATGGGACCAACTCGGGAGTAAACCCTTTCGATTAAAAAAAAAATTTTGGAAATCGGTTAACAATTCTCAGAGATATCGAGTAACAAACCTACATACATCAAAAAAAAAAAAAAATTCAGTCGAATTGAGAACCTCCTCCTTTTTTTTAAAGTCGGTTAAAAAGAAAATAATTCACAAATGTGGCGACGGCGCTTTTAGAATACTTAGTTATTTCAAACGAACTTTTTCCTTTAACAGGTACAGATTTAGGCGGCTCCGATGGTTCCAATGAAGATGTACTTATAAAGGTAAATAAGTAACCATATTTTTATTTACAACCATACTTAAAAGCCGAGCTTTCAAAATATTATACGAATTTTATTCGTCCTGCCGATAATTTTTGTGAAATTTTCCATATTTTAACAAGAGCGTCAATAAAACATCTCCAATCAATGAATCAAACATTATTTAAATTGTTTTTGAGCTAAAAATGATATAATTGTCTGGCATATTTCCCTTATTAACTATGTATAACCGGTCTCGTAGACTGTCCGCGTGGTAGCTAACCTGTGCCTGTGCGAGCGCGCCGGGCGGGGGCTCGCCGCGTCCCACGCCGAGCGCACTGTGAAGGCGCTGCTGGCTTGCCTCGACCTCGCGGAGAAACCTGCTCAGGAAGAGGTCAGTATATAGACGATAGCCGGACCCCGCGGTTTCACCCGCTTAGTTCCCGTTCCCAGCGCGTACGCAGCGCGCGCTGCCGCCTTGCGACCCATCTCGGGAGAGTGGAATGCTCTTCCCAGAACACCTAGTATGGTGTGTACGACAACACAGACAGCTGTGTGACCGTATCCTAACGGACAGAGTATGACACGAGTTATCGTTCTCTCCTGGGGCGAGTGAGTGCTAGAAGGCTCCCCCGCTAGCTCCCACGACCGCAAAGGCCCTTTTAGTCACCTCCTACGACAGGCACGGATACCTCAGGAGTATTCGGAGCCCCCCCTGCAGGGCGCAGTGCCTTTTATGCCTAACCTATTGCTAATAACGGTCAGCATTAGCAGATATAAGCGTCGCTTTTGAGTTTGTTGGTTGGGTGTATCTAATAAATAATTAGGTAAGTGATTTCTAGCTACATGACTCTGAAAACACGTTTCCAGTAATGTCTGAGCGGTGTCCCACCGGACTTTAAGAACAGAGAACAGAGTGCACCTGTATTTTCGCAGACAATGGCTAATTCTCCTTGAGATATTAACCGTCGTGACCGAAATCGGTTAGAAGGAGGCCATATTATTATTCTGTTTTCCGGCAGCAAGAGGCATCTGAATCAGAAGACCGTCCCAGCTGGATGGAGCGGCACGAGGAGCTGGCGACGGCGGCGCTGGCCACGCTCAACAACATCACCTTCTACCGCGAGCCGCCCGACCCGCCGGACCCCCTGCACGACCTGTTGGAAGAACTCTGCAGGGGTGAGCTACTTATAGGGGAATTAGTAAGACCCTGGGTAGGGAGGAATTGGAGAGCTTGACGTCATTAAATGTTAAAACTTAGTACCTCGTGGCGTTAGGCAAAATTTTAACGCGTTGCATCTTCGTATTTTTTCTTTGTTCTGCAAAAGAAACCATATTATGTGCAGCGACGTGCCGACGGCTGGCAGGCGCGGGCCCGGCGGCGTGTGAGGCGGTGCGCGCGCTCGGCAACCTGTCGCGCGACGCGCCCGCCGCGCAGCGCATCGTGCTCGACGGCGCGCTCGACCTGCTCGCGCCCTTCTTGGACCACGGTACAACTACACTACACATTGCCATACTAATAGTTATCATATATTTGAGAAAGGAGAATCCAGAGTTAATTATGATACCAATGTGTGCAGAGGAGACAAGTGTGCGATGCGCGGCTGCTGGCGTGCTGGTGAACGTATGCGGCGCGGGCTGCGGGGGCGACGGCGTGGGGGGCGCCGCGGCGTTAGCGGCGCGCGCGCTGGGCGCCGCGCTGCGAGCGGGCGACGCCGCCGCCGCCGCGCTGCTGGCGCGCGCGCTGTGGAACGCGCACGCGCACCGCCCGCTGCCCGCCGCGCACGCGCAGCGCGCCGCGCACGCGCTCGAGGCCTTCATCGGTACGTGCGGGGTGTAGCGGGGTGAGGGCGACGCCGCCGCCGCCGCGCTGCTGGCGCGCGCGCTGTGGAACGCGCACGCGCACCGCCCGCTGCCCGCCGCGCACGCGCAGCGCGCCGCGCACGCGCTCGAGGCCTTCATCGGTACGTGCGGGGTGTAGCGGGGTGAGGGCGACGCCGCCGCCGCCGCGCTGCTGGCGCGCGCGCTGTGGAACGCGCACGCGCACCGCCCGCTGCCCGCCGCGCACGCGCTCGAGGCCTTCATCGGTACGTGCGGGGTGTAGCGGGGTGAGGGCGACGCCGCCACTAAATAGAATGATAGATTTTTTGATCCAGTATTGTCCCCTAATTAAGTAGTTTAACAAAATAACACGTTTTATAAAAAGAAACATTCAAATCATACAATACATAATATACGTAAACATTTTATTTGGTTAACAAATATAGATAAAAGTATGTTGACATCCAAAACTAAAAACCTTTCCTCCGTTCCGGACCTCCAAAAACAAAAGGAAACCTACAGTCTCCTTGTTTTTTATTTGTACCTACGTATAATCTGTTTTTACAAAATCTAAAGAATTTGTAAATACGACAAAGAATTAGCCTTATAAAAAAAAACAAAATTAATAATAAATAGGTAAGTTAAATCTATTGTTCAATTAATAAAAAAATAACATTAACAAACAGGAAATATTAAAAGTAAACAAGAGGTGCAAGAATTCTTGAAGCGTTTATTACAAGAATACTTATTATAGCTACAAAAAAATCAAAACACTGTTAATACTTAGATATATACAATAGAATGCCCTTTTGCTGACATATGTTTGTACAAATATCTACATCATTCCCAAAATCGTAATAACCTAATTATAAGTACATACAACCCTCCACAAGACCACCAAGACGCGGTCGCTACAGGTTGAGTTGCAAAAATAGCAAATGACCATGTCTACAAAGTGATATTTTAATATTCGTTTATTGATCTTAAGGCATTAATGAAAGCTTAGTGCTTCCTTATTTATAACTCTAGGTGAAGATACGGGCATTCCGAGCACTGATTAAACAAGATAATAAGAAGTGTCTAGCAAGATCGTACAATAAAGAGTTACTTTGAGTTTAATATCACTTTGGTTCGAAACAAGCAATAATATTATCAATAATTTCTCCCATTCTACAGTTTGAAATAGATAAAGTAAAAGGCACTTATCGATAGTATAATATTACGCTGACGTATTTGAATCATAAAAATAGAAATACTACATAAATTTCGTCCACTCTTACAAGCGACTCCGTGGCGCAACGGTAGCGCGTCTGACTCCAGATCAGAAGGTTGCGTGTTCAAATCACGTCGGGGTCATCCAATGGCACAGACTTTTTGCGATATAATTTTGCAATTATAGTTTTTATTTTATATTTTATAAGTAGATGTTGACAAAATTATACGTTTAATCTAAATTAACATAATATTATACGTGAAAGCATAATGTGGTTGATAAATAGGTATACGTAAAAAGAGTTGATTAGGCTACGAGTTGGCCACTTGCCACTTCTTTTTCACAATTTTACATCTAGAACCGTTTTATCTAAGAACAAAAATAGTAAAAGGAGCTTGCTGTCACTTTGACTCTGAAATTCTAGAAACAGCTTTGACGATTGCGTATTGTATATGAAAAAGCGAAGGATTATTGCATAAATAATAAATTCAATATAAAAAAAAAAAATATTTTTAAACAAATAAATTTGTTTTATTTTACGTTGTATGAAATTTCATGCAAAGCTGGGAGCGCAACTAACAAACAATAACATTTTTAATACGAATATGATAAACATTTTAGATGATATATTAATTTATTAACGTTAAAAGTTTTATTTATTAACTTTGGTATCATTAAAATCATACGTCCATCATTTAATCTTTAAGCAATATTTTTTTAGGAATTAATTCGTATTTAAAAATTCGTTAAAAAAACATGCTTTCAGGAAAATTGGTGAGGCGATGCTACCTACTGCCGCGGCCCGTGTGTTTAAAATGTTTGAATGAGCTATTTTTCGGTGGTGAACGGTAGCCCATATCACTTTGAATATTGTGGAAGGAATCGCGTTGATTCCATAGCAACTAATGAGTTGACCCGTTTGTTCTTGTTTGTAGATGACGAGTCTGTGTTCGCGGCGTGCGAGGCGACGCGCGCGGGCGACCGCCGCGCCAGCGACCCCGCGCTTTTCAAGCACCACGTGCGTTTGTTTTTTATTATTGATTGCATATGATGCGTGCTAAGGCATAACACCACTTACTATCGACTTGTGCTAACACTAGAACTTGGCCGCTAATCATTGATCTTAAAACGCCTGTTGAATAGTTTTTGTGTCGATCAAAATTTTACGTCAAATGTTGGCTCATTTGATTTGCATAGACAATGTCTATGCAAATCAAGGCGTGTCTATTAGACATATCTTAGCACTAGACTCATTATAGTAACTTATTATGATTGTCAAATAATCACTATTCCTCCACGCAGGTCCATTTCGACGTGCACAACAACAACTACGACGACAGGAACGTCTGCAAGCCCTTCCCGAAGGCGTACAGCGTGGACCGGGAGCTGAACCTGGAGCCCTCGGACGAGGACGCGGATGGCACCGGCTGCTCTGGGGAGGACCTCGGCTTTGAGGATGGGGAAGGCGAGGAGTGCGGCTGCGGGCCCTGCAGCCGGCTTGCCGCCTGGGAGGAGCTCGTCGGGGTTGCGATACCTCTACTGGAGAAGTTGCGCCCTCCCAGAGCAGACGCCTCGGTGGGCACCGACTAATGGACGGGGGAACGTGGTGACATTAAGTGTCCTTATTGAATTTTTGGATGCATTTTCTAGTCTCATTACAAGATTCTTAACTTATCTAAAGTTATCAAGTCACACAGCCGGTTTCTGAATTGAAATCCAAATATCTGAACTTATAGATATACCTAACTAAATACTAAAACAGATTAATATCCTAATTAAAATGAAGTATATTCACATTCCAAAACCAATGTAGGTATGTCTATAATTTCTTATAAATACGTCTTGGTATTTTAAGCTGTTTTATGCATTTGTTGTGACTGAAAGATAATTATTGATTTACTTATAAATGTTTGATCGATTTACTTATTGCTCGTCTAGTCATGTATTGGAATCATAAATATTATGATGAGACCTACTTGGGTCTTTTTAGATAAATTTTAGATCTAGAGTTATTTATAGGTAGACATAATACCCCAGTGAACAATCTATACATGTTTCTATGCATTGTCTTTAAAAGGCTCTGCTTTATCGTAAAGTATGTAGGTACGATGTAATATTTCATTCAATAAAATATAAATAGGAATAGCATAGTACTATGCAGTGGAATTCACTACAAAACTTAATAGCAAAGTCGCTTTGACGAACATTAGAAATAATTTTATTCAGGCGTGATAAAATGGTATTCTTAACTAGTTTAAAATCAAAATTTTTTATTGTAGAAAAGCCCCAAGTTTAGCTTTTGTACTGTCTACTGATTTTAGCAATTACGATAAAAAATAATATTTAGGTACATATTTACGTATACTAATATTATAAAGAGGAAAGATTTGATTGTTTGTTTGTATTGAATAGGCTCCGAAACTACTGGACCGATTTTAATAATTATTTCACCAATAGAAAGCGATTTTATCAGTGAGTAACATAGGCTATATTTTATCCCCGTATTCCTACGGGTACGGGAACTACGCGGGTGAAACTGCGGGTCGCGGCTAGTAGTTTATAACTTCGTATGTATATTTAATTATATTAATTGTAATTAAATATTTTAATCAAAGTAATATAGTATAAATTTAGGATGACACTATTATTCCTATCTTATTTCCTTGTTAACACTTGCTGTACCTTCCTACTCTTTATTGTATGTAAATATATATTTACTATACTTATTAGTTTATTAGTAGATCATCTGTTTATTGTATAGTGTCTTCTGCTTGTAATGTGAAATGTTTGTGGACGTCATATATCTAATATATATCATGTGCAATATTATTGAAATAAAATCTTTTTTACAAGTGTTTATTTTTTTTTATCGGATTCGTAGCATGGGGCAGGATAGTTTAACAAAGCCAGGCATGCAATTTTTTAGGTGTCTGTTTGAAGGTAGTCATATGTAGATAGGATACCGTGGTGGTTAATCTGGATTATAGTACCTACTGCCTACCCGTCAGGAATATTAAACATTTACTTGCATTAAAATGTTTATTATTTATTTATTATATTTTCTATCGATGAAGAGTCAAATGCTTGAATTTACTAGATCGCTGAACTCCACCTCAGAGGACATAGCTTCATTCCGTCAGGAGCTGAGTGACATAAAGGGCCAGATGAAGGAGCTTGATAAGTATAAGTCGGAGGTAGTAAGTCTACGCGCTGAGGTAGCTGAACTGAGACAGGACATGGCCTCAAAAGAACAGCGACGCTTCTTAAAAGATGTCGAAATCACAGGAATTACTGAAAATAACACTGAAAACCTACACCAAATGGTAAGTGTCATATCTAGTACGCTAGGATTGGAGCTGGACCCTCGAGACGTAGACGACGTGAGGCGCGTGGGCGCCCGCAGCGGCGATGGCGCGATGGAGCGCCCCCGGCCTATCGTGGTGACAATGACGCGTCGCTCACCCCGTGACCAGCTGCTTCGTGCTGCACGTCTACGACGCGGCCTCACTACGGACAAGTTAAACCTCCCGGGTGCCCCTCGACGCGTTTACTTCAATGAACACCTGACAAAAGATAATAGGATTCTATTCAGTAAGGCCCGAAAAGTCGGCAGCAAACTCCGCTTCAAGTTTGTATGGACATCTAACGGCAACATATTTATGCGACGCACTGAAACAAGCTTTGTTCTCCATATTACCTCAACAGCTATACTTGATAAACTTGAGACCCAAAATAATACTCCCCCGGCCTTTCAAAACCATCCGATCTGTTCCTAACCCTTTAGTACTTACGCTTATTGTATACCCCGCCTATCAACCAGTCTTGATTAAGGGACTCATTTTGTTATCTTCATTAACATATTTTAATTTTTATTATTTTTCCCTGTCTATAAATCAAGCCACAAACACATGTTCAAATTACAAACATAGAATTAAGATTATTCTTCTGTTTAATAGTCAGCACAATTTTTTTATCGAAGGTTTAATTAATCATTCTTCATTGTCTATTTTTTCTACAGCACAGTTAAAAATATATTTAATTAGTATCTTTTCTCAGAAAATATTTTCCCGTGAGCAAATGATATCTTACAAACCACTTCATGTATACAAAACTTCGACATCTCTTTATGTAAATTGTTATTATGGGTTTGGTGATGCTACGAAATATCAATTAATTCTTACAACAAATCTAACACAAATTAACTTTAACTACTCTCTGCTTCCAATTATTAAATTTAGTAATTCGCGCTCTTTCTCTGGAGTTAATTTTAACAGTAGCATGGACGCATCTCTCGCTGTACAACCACTACCTCAACATGGGTACATTGGACCTTGGCAATGATATTGATAATATTCCTGATATAGCATGCCACGAGATACTCGAACCGGAAATCTGCAAAACATTGATAACACCAATCTATAACTTTAAGGTACTGACAATCAACATCAGAAGCATTAACAAAAACTTTGATGCCTTTTCGGTATATATATCTAGGCTGAACCTAGCGTTTGACGTCCTTATTTTAACGGAGTGTAGACTAAATGATTCCACTGTTTTGGAACTAATCCCAGGGTACACTACATACTCAACTAAACAGAACATAAACCAAAATGGTGGCGTAGTCGTTTATGTTAAATTCTCGTGGCGCGTTGTTGTGACAGAACCAGTCCTTAATGATGCTTGTTGTCTTTTGCTAAATATCGGCGATAATATCAATGTTTTGGGTATTTACAGATCTCCATCGTTTAGAAACTTGAACAACTTTCTCCATTCCCTCGAAGAAAATCTACTATCTCTTAAGAGTCGTCAGTGTTTGGTCATAGCGGGTGACATAAATATTAATATTCTTGACTCGGATGCAAACGAATATCTTTGTCTATGTGCAGAACATGGACTAGAGCCAGCCATCACCATTCCCACTCGCTTGAACTCATGTCTTGACCACATATTCGTCAGACATAAAAGTGAGACCATTGGTGTCGTATGCGACCCTGACATCACAGATCATAAGATTGCAATAGTAGGTCTCGCTACTAAGTCAATACAGAATAAAGGCAGTCGAACTCAATTTAAAACTGTAATTGATTATGACGGTGTTTGCAATGATCTTCTTTGGTGGATTGGAATACAATTACCTCCCTTACCTCTGTTGACAAAGCAGCTGAAGTTTTTATGGCCACCATTACTAATACCATTACTCAACACACAAAGCTCGTAAGAATAAGTAGATCACAGTACACCAAAAAGCCGTGGATGACTCAGGGTTTGCTCAGATGCTCCCGACATAAAGACAGGCTCCACGCTAAAGTAAAACAAGACCCAAACAATGAAACTGCAAAAGTCACATACCAACGGTACAGAAACTTTTACATCGATATAATCAGAAAGGTAAAACTGGCTCACGAAAGAGATGAATTACAAAACAACAGTAGAGACACTAAAAAGCTCTGGAAATCGATAAAGAAAATTTGTAATATCAATAACAAAACTACACAAGCTACAGAACTAATATCCTCGGCACACAACCCTAACGCATCTCTTAATAAATGTAATGCTTTTTTTTCAGAGGTTGGTCAAAAATTAGCAAGTAACATTTTAACAAAAACCGGTGAATCTGAAAATAATTTGGCTTCTAAAATTAAATGTACCAACGCTCCTGCAAGCTCTTTCTTTATGGAATCAACTGACCAATATGAGGTCCTTAGCCTCATAGATCAGCTACGAATTGATAGCGCGCCTGGTGTCGATGGAATCACTACAGTCCTTGTAAAGCTAGCCAGAAGCATATTGAGCGAGCCCTTGGTTCACCTGTACAACTTAAGCCTTGAAACTGGCTGCTTTCCTAAGGTATGGAAAACAGCTCTAGTTTCTCCAATTTATAAAGAGGGACTCAAGAATGTACCTGGCAACTACAGACCGATTTCGTTACTTAGCCTTTTCTCCAAAATACTGGAGAAAATCGTTAACAAACGTATAACTAGCTTCATTGAATTAAATGGAACTTTATCACCCAGGCAATTCGGTTTTAGGCGTAACAAATCTACAGAAGATGCCGTCACACTCCTGACAGAGCTTATTTCTGAGAATCTCGACCAAGGGCTAAAGTGCGTGGGAGTATTTCTGGACTTAGCCAAGGCCTTTGACACCGTGTCCCCAAAAATTTTATATCAGAAGCTAGAGAGTATAGGTGTAAGAGGCCACGCGCTCGAATGGTTTAAGAGCTATTTATCTGACAGGCAGCAGGTAACGAAGGTTGGTCGATACAAAAGCGATCGCTTGCCTATTTATTTCGGCGTCCCTCAGGGAAGCATACTCGGTCCTACTCTTTTTATCATATACATCAACGATCTTCACGATGTACCACTGACCAATGCCAAGACAATATGCTACGCTGACGACACTGTGATACTTTTTAAAGGAAAAGACTGGGATAACACACTTCAACACGCAGAATCTGGTATGTCAGCTATTAACGACTGGCTGAAAGCCAATCTACTTACACTAAACGAAACAAAGACGAAATTTATTTGTTTCCATAAAACGGCTGCTACAAGTCCTCCTATCTACGCAGATAACATTAAGATACACTCCTGTAACTCTGTCTCCTTTCAACCCTGTACCTGCAACTTCATCGTTCGTACTAATGTAATTAAATACCTTGGGATTATGGTCGACGAGAATCTCAACTTTAAGAAGCACATACAGTGTCTCTCTAAACGAGTTAGAAAGATTTCAGGCATCATCAGGAAATTAAGAGACTCAGCCAACAAAGAACTGTTGACTGTTATTTACAAAGCTTTGTGTGAATCCATCACCACATACTGTATCTCAGTCTGGGGAGGTGTTGCCAAAACTACACTTCTGGAATTAGAACGCGCGAACAGGTCCTTACTTAAAATTATGCTTAAAAAACATAATCGATACCCAACATCAGACCTTTACAAGGAAGCTGAAGTACTGCCGATCCGACAACTATTTATTCTAAAAAGTTGTCTGTTAACGCACAAACGTCTTATCATCTCCGACATGTACAATATTATCTTAAAAAAACGGGTTTATAGAATTCCACTGCCATCAGTACACACCCAGTTTGCAAGTAGATTTGGTCAGTCAATGAGAGCTCACATTTATAACACAGTGGTTAGTTTTTCTAATATCAAAGAATGTACAGTACCGGAAGCTAAAATAATCCTAACAAAGTGGCTTAAATCGATTGACTACTTTGCTGCAGAAAACCTAATTTTGTAATTGATGTTTCGAAGCTGCTACTTGATCTTCTTACTGCTATTTACATTGTACCTACTCATCTAAATAACCCACATCCATCATAAGTTAAAATTGTTTTTTTTTATTTTTTATTTCTTTATTTGTTCTTATTGATAACTGCATGTGTAATAATAACTATTGTTGATATTTTAAATTATATTTGGTTGCCCAAGATACAGGCACAGCCTAGTTTGGGGGCCTCTGTACAAATTAACAGTGCACTTCTTTCAATGCACAATTCAATTCCTGCAATTTGTTTTCTGTTTTCTGTTGTAACGTGTTATTCGTGTTTTCTTTGTGCAATAAACTTATAAACATATAAACATTATCTTAGCCAAAATATTTTTTAATTTGCTTTCGAGATTTAAGGGCCTGATTTTGTAAAACAGTCAGAGGAGTCAACATAAATTACAATACGGATAAATTGAGAGTGTTTTCACGGTTTCAAATATGTAGTTAATGTAATATACCAAACGATAAAAATTGTGAATCGGTTGGCAAATTTATCTCGCCGTTGAAAAATATGAATATTTATCCATTATAATTATTAAATATATCATTTACAGCAAGTAAACTAATAATTCAATTTTGTATAATATCATCATATCGTGAGAGTTATTTATTTATCTATTATTTTCTTAATATTTAACGTATTTTTTTTAAAAAGCGTATCTACAATTTCGTATAAATTTCGATTTTTTTTTTGATGTAAGAATGAACTTCGTTACAACGTCATGTGACCGCTAGAAAGTATTACATAATTTATGTCAAAAAGTTTGGGATGACTAACTGACTAATCCTACGCCGCCCCTAACAAAATGTTGCTCTATGTTCCTCATTAATATTTAAGTACCTACCTATAAGTATATTAAATTAAACTCGATTTATTTAATGGAAAGAATACTTAACTTTTCCATTACAATGCAATTTAAGTATAAGTAGGCTATAATTACATTACTATAGGTACGAATAAGTAACGAGATTTGTGGAAATATTAAAGAACCTTACCGAATAATTAGGATTTATTAGTAATTATGTAATTTTGATTTGATTGTTAAATGCTTATATTTATGTAAATGAGGCTATATAGCCTCATTGGCAGCTTAACTTTTTAAGAATCTTTATTTATGATTTGACAGATGTCGGACTAGACAACATCAATTTTTACAATTTAATTTAAAATATCTAATTTTCTTATTTACGTTGAAATAATAGCGTAAAATGTTGTTTTATAATGTGATTTTACATAAACTATTTGTTGAAATAAAAAGCTGTGTTGCTCTGAAATTAGAGAAACAACATTTTACGCTATTATTTCAGCGTAAAAAAGAAAATTAGATATTTTAAATTAAACTGTAAAAATTGATGTTGTCTAGTCCGACATCTGTCAAATCATAAATAAAGATTCTTAAAAAGTTAAGCTGCCAATGAGGCTATATAGCCTCATTTACATTCATTTAATAATGTTATGAACACTCCACAATTGCGTCAGTATCTACCTAAAATATAATAGCAGCAGCAGTCTAATAAACTTTATTTAATATACTTACATTCGGTGATGCACAAAGTTATGACAGCAACATTAAATAGGTACGCTAATTCTGTTAATAAGTACATACAGATGAGGTGATGGAAGTAGGTACTTTTATTCTTGGGGGCATTTTATTATTATCCTTACAGCCAAATAAGACGAAGCAGTGTATTTCACAGAGTTAATTTGCGGGGTTTTAGGAAAACGTAACCTATAAAGGTTTCCGTTAATCAGTAAATGTATCAATTAACACACAAACATACGCTGCACAAAGTAAACACATGCCGATCCCATTCGATCCTAAGAATGGTTTAACTAATAATTAGTCTAGCAAAGTTCGTAACATACGACACTTTGAATCTCTAGGAAATATTGCACTTTAAGTAGGCTTTGGCATTGTAGACATTTCTGCAATTAATATATCTATATAAACTACCGCAACCACCAATCAATACCTTTTGCAACCAAACGTTAAAACGGAATTAGTCCTCTAGGCTATGTTTACTCTTCGACGGAAGCTCGGATCGGAAACGCGTAGCCGCTAGCCGCCCATCCGCGAGGAAGGCACGACGGTTTGGCAACTCGAGTGGCGCAAGCGCAGCAATGTCCCGCGTCGCCGGAGCGCATGGCACGCCTCAAGATACAGGTGGCATTCAAAATGATTTTTGCTGGAGAATTAATTTCTAATTTTGACCAGTAAATTTTGTAATAGCCAGTAAAAGAACGAAAGGTCAAACGATCTTCAATTATAGAATGAAGATTTTCGGCCGCTTCGGCTTATTTTTATTTCAAAGAAAAAGCGAGCAAGGAAGAAGTCCAGAAAAGTTTCCAATGGTTTCCAAAAATACTTATACATACTCAGTTGAATCATATCTTCGCCTAGAGATATGGACTCTATAACAGCTTTAACAAAGATGATATGACACAAGATGTATTTATCGTTAAAATAAGTCAAGGATGAGCAGCAGTCTTGGATTACGTATTTTTATTTCATTTGTTACGCTCGGCTAATGTAGAAGTGAATATCTAGAGGAAGCAAATGTGGCAACACTGTTAAGATCTGTACAAATAGCATGGTATATTCAATAAAGGAAACGGAGTTTCGTTTATTCTACTCTATTAATTAATATATGAAAAATAACTTAGATACTGCTTTAAAGAGCATATGATATTTAAGCGGTCTGAACACTGCAACTAAGATAATGTAATTTCGCTAGCACTTAGATTCAAATAATAGATAACACGTTTTGTGCGTAAGTCGAATCTAGAAACTTTCTGCTTCTGCACATCTAATCGGTATAAATATTAGGTATATTAGTCAGTACTTACCACGTAACTCGTTCAATCAACGAAATATCAGGTCGGATTACTCAATTAAAATAGTATTGTCAATGAGTGGGCAGATCCCTACTCACCAGTTGAAATTACTTGGTGCCAAAAGAGATTAGGCACTCGCGGAGGCAACACACATCACCCTGTACACGCGAACGGATCCCAGTTTTGTTATAAGATACCGCTGCAGCGGCGACCGGACCAATCGTCCGCGGACTGATACGGCATCTAGTCACACAGGTTGGTACTTCATCCTCAACATACCCTTCAACCGCTTGCTGGTAATAACATCGATATTGATCTCGGTTCATAAAGATATCCATGATCGAAATAACTTACCAACTAGGTATATTTATTATTAGGCTACATAATACCTACCTACCTTTGGACTGCATATAAAGCGCAAGTCAACAAATAACTTGCTCGTTTGAATCCCTTTAAAAATTGGGAATCGTTGTGGCAGTTTTGCTGGACAAAGTCGGATAAGTACAAAGCAATACTTACCTAGATATTTTGTCAGTAGGATATTAATGATAAGTAAACGGTAATGGTAGTTAACCTTGTGCATATTCAAACAACCTAAGTAAATAAATTTACTAAGGTAGAGAGAATGTACAATCAAACTACGAGTGGACTAGGACTGAATAGTTATCAACAAAATCAAAAACGTCTATTTACGGTAATAAATTTCTGTCTAGCATACTTGATTCCATAAGTAAGTACTTATGTTCTATGCTGATACACCTCGTCGAGATTTACCTACATTTGCAAAATCATGATACTGATGATACTGAGTGTAGTCTGTCCTACCCATTTTTTAAGTTGGTCAAATCTAAGAAATCGAGTAAATTCTTACACCTATTACTTCAGAGCATACCCACGCAATGTCATAATTTAAATCACTTAACTGGAAGCGCCGTAAATCCGCTCATTTCCTAATCACTCTCGCACTGCATTCCCTCAAATCGTCTGCTAATGAGCACTAGATTCGTTTATTTAACGGGGACCGTGGTGGATGTTCCAGTAGTGGTAACAATGGCGTGCAGACGACACCTGGCGATCGTGCTCTCGGCGTGCCTCCTGGCCAACGCGCTATGTGTGCCGGCGGACCCGGCGAGGCGGCGGAGAGGCTTCGACAACAACGAACTGGACAGCTCCAGCGAAACAGCCGTGTCATTCGGGAATAGTGCCTCGGTGAGTTACTGAATTTGTTATGCGTAGTATGTTAAAGTATACTAGTAAGGTGGTTTCAAGCCTTCGAATATAAGATTTTTTTACTTTCCAAGATTCAAATACCGACTAAGCACGATTTTTTTACTTTCTAAGATTCAAATACCGACTAAGCACGGGACATAACGCTAGGTTAAACTATTTCCGTTAAACTTCTAGTTTTGATAGGTTTTGATAGTGATTGCATAGGTAGGTAATATAAAATTCCCTAGTTATTTTACGAGCATATTAATTGCGCGGTATGAGTTCTTAAAGTTGCTGACCATCCGTGACCGCATGACTAAGTGTCAACCCATACCGGTGGTAATAACGTGTCATTACGCGCTTGCGAAATACCAGCAGAACAGGTTGACTCGACAACCTAATCATTATTTTCCTAAGCGTTTCTTAAAAAGCTAGTGAATAGGTGGTTAAAAAAGTCATCACTAATTTCAAGTTGAAATTGGGGTTTAAACATAAGTAGTTAGTTCCTTTTATGTTAACACCTACTATGTACCTACACTTAGTGAGCAAATAAATGTCGACGATGAAGTGACAATACCTCCTAACTAATATTTTTTTAGGAATCGACTTTTTTGATGCAGTAGCCTTAAAATTCAATTTCGCATAGAATATTATTTTTTTCTTGTTTGTTATCAAATAATAAAGTAATCCTGTAAACATTAGGTACATTAAAAGTTATATGAAAGTCTTATGATCAAAACCTAAAAATTGGATCGTTTTTCATTCTCCTGTAAAATAAGCATACTTATATACAGTTAGGAGGTATTGTCACTTCACCTCGATGTTTGATTTGATATGATTTCAATTATGTAATTTTTTATTAAAGTGGAACTTGCTCTGCGAGCAAGCAAGTTAATCTGTATAAGCGTGATCAAATAGAGCCTACCACAGGCATAATGCTACTGTGTACTGGTTACACAGCATTTAATAATCAAATATAGTTTTAAATGATAACTTAACTGGTAATTTTGCCTGTCTCTCTGTTCGTCGTTTTATTAATTTAAGCGAGAACCCGTCTGCGATTACATTTGCCACGCCTAAAGTTTGAACATCAGAAAGAATATAAATACAGGCTTGGGTTTTTACCGCGAAGAAATGAATACACCTCACAAAATATAGGACAGAGTCTCTGTAAAAGATCAAACATCGCGGGGGCGGAATCACAAGCTTAAGCTAGTTTCTAATAATCTGTCTTTGTGACAGGCATCGGAATCTAGTGTAGCGTCAACGTCCTCGCCCACCAGCACCACCACAGTGGAAATCGACTCGTTCGAAGACGACGACGACGATGACGAAGTGTTCAACGAGCCCATGCAGGCGGCGCCCTCCACCGGCAGCAACATCTTTAGCCTACTGCGCCTGGCTGGAGCACTGTTTCCTAGCTCCAGTGGAGCTTCGGTAAGTTTAGAAAATGTAGCAAGTAGTTACTCAGAGAGGATCCAATCCACTTCTTACTTCATTTTGATTGGATTCTTTCTTTCTGTGTGTCATCCTGATAAATAAATTCTCGGTCTATTATGCACTCATTTATAACTAATCTTACCCCGAATTGGACGCACTTCGCATTAAAAAAAAATTATGAGCGTGATTTCTGCTTTTTTTGTTACGGCGGTTCTTATATTTTTCACATAGACATTTTATTTAATGTTTTATGCACGAGTTTTAACCTTCATTTGTTTTTTGTGTAAGCACCGAAGCACGATATTTTTAATAAATAAGGTAAGGACTTCACTGTTTGCCGTTGTTGCACTTGTGTACCTATGCTTATTTTTTAATATAGCTTATACATAACTTTTTTATACCCTAAAGCATAGAGATCATGGAGTAGTACTAATGTCTCTGTTCATTACATTTCAGTTACTGTCGCACATGTTTCGTGAAATATTAGGATACAATATTGGCCCCGGATATCATCAAGGTCACCTGTTTTTACGTCGTCAAGATGTTGGAGACAACGAAATTGACATTGACTATACCCAGGACTTAAAACCACCACCTTTCCAAAGGCAAGAGACAGAGGAGACAAGTAGTTCAGAGACCGATGAAGATTCGAATGGAGATGATGAGAATGGCAATGGTGATACAAATAATGCTGCTGAAGAAAGCCTCGAAGACGGCAACGGCAGTAACGGTGACAGGGCATCTGAGCAAAACGATGAATCTGAGAGTAACGGTGATTATGATTCTGACGAACCCCCGGAAGGTGATGGGCAGGGAGGGGGAATTCTGGGTATTCTGGCTGGATTGAGTGGAGGTGTAAGTATTTTAACGTACAAAATTAAATGTCTCAAAATATCAGGTTAAAATACTTATAATCTAAGTAGCCACGATGTTTCTAAAGCACGTGTAAATTAATTTTGATTTTTGACTTCATTGCACCATTTATCCTTAATGATATTGTCAAAAGAACAAAAAAACTTAATAATCGGCCATTAAATTATGAAACTGTATTATTGCAAAATTTCAGGAAGATGGACAATCTGACTTGGGATCTCTTTTAGCAACAGTAGGCGGCATCGTTGCAAACCTTAGTGTAAGTATATTTGTCTGTGACAATAATTAATTGAGTTTATCTATTGTACAATTGATAAAATATTAAATGTCTATGTTTCAGGGCGACGGGGTTGACCTAAATGCACTCATTGCCTCTGGTCTTGGACTGTTTGTTGGTTTACTGGTAGGTTTATTTGAAACGGTTAAAATGTCTATGGCTTATTCAATAAGATTCTTAAAGAAATACACGGTAAAATTTTCGATTTTATTAAATTTATGATATCTTACCAGTCTGAAGGCGAAGAAAACCCTGGAGCTATAATCGCGAGCTACCTGCTGACTTCTCTGGAGACCATCACAGGCGGTGGAGCGGTATTTATCAAATCTGCATTCCTTAAATACTCTTTAGAAGAAAAAGTTTGTAACGCCCATATTTTTTTCCAGAAAAACAATGGCGCTTTCTTTGGAAACCTAGTATCCAAATTGGTTAAAGGAACAAGTGCGGTATGTGACACATATTGTTTATAAATAATCATTAAATTGATTTAGATTAAGTTAAAAGGTTTAACCTAATCTAAAGTAGGTACGGTGAAAACCATAAGTGCAAGTTAGCACATTATTATGTATGTACTGCACATTATTAAAAGCAAGCACTACACTTTATACAAGCATATTTTCCAGGCCGGAGACGCCGACGCGAGTTCTGAGGAGGAGGGCGGCATGAAGATGGCGGACTCTGCCGGTTTCTTCCTTAGCCTCATCATGTCATTACTGGGCGATATGTCCAAGGGAAGCTCAGGAGGAAGCTCGGCCTGGCGCAGACATGGACAAGCGCTCGTTTTTGAGCACACTCGATGAGATACTACGACGAACAATTAGGAACAAATGTTGATTTTATTTAGATGATCTTTGATCTTTTCATTTGTACTCTGTTTACCAGTGTCATATAGAAAGTATTTTTAGACAGTTTGTAAAATATAGATACTTTATAATTATATGAATGGTGGGTTTTCTTTTATTTTTTTCAATTACTTTTTTTGGAAGGTAAATTATAAAAAAATATAAAACGGTGAGTCCACATGAAAACCTATTTGTTTCCCAAGCAGATTTATAATACTTACATGTACGTAGTATATTATTACTCTGTGATAATACTGACGTAAAACACTTAGGCGCCTATTTGGTAGGTATCTGTCGCTTCCTTATCCTCACTATCTCACATACCTACCTACATCACGCCCATTGAGCGATCACACAGATATATATATACCTATATTTAATACAATTTGTGTTTATAACATTTTATTTAATATACTTATCCATTATTTTTCATTTTAGCCCCTGCTTTAGTTATTTTTTTTTGTTGTCGATGCCCATGGCAAACCATAGCTTATTAGAACCAATAGCCTTTGAGCAATGGTCAAACAAACACATATGGTAAAACCATAAAGACTCCTTGCTTTCTACTGTACCCTAATAAAATCTTTAACGGTTTTGTTTACTTCAACAGCAGGGCAACACCTCGGGGCAAGGGCTGCCGCCACCGACTTCGCCGCTGTGGACCCTAAAGATGGACATCCTGCGAGCCATCTTACAGTTCGGCACCAGCATCGCTGGTATGGCGTCCGCTTCCTCCACTAACGCCATTACCACGTAGAACCAGCTCAAGAGTAGGATAAACTCTAGTCTGGTGCGCTTACCTAAATGTACGGTTCCTAATCCAAGCCATTTAGAGTTCGAAGTCGGTCTTGAAAAGATACATCATTGTCACGTGGTTAAAAGGTACTTAATCGTTAGTGTATAATTTATACAATCAACTTATTTAAAAATTTAGTCAAGCTTTAAGGTGCCATGATAATTTAATAAATAGTTCACAGTTTTTATATACGTCTTTTATTTTGATTATGTTCTCACTTCAATACAATCGATATTCCTTTATCGATATCTAAGTATATCTTCATCATATCGATGGCCTTTGGATCCAATCTAGTTAAAATCTTTCCGTCTTTCGAAAGAAATGAGGAATGATCCTTAAACGACCGTTTGAAGTTTTTACTTCTGCCTTTGGATCCAATGTAGTTAAAATCTTTCGTCCTAACGACTGTTTGAAGTTTTTACTTAGAGGAAATATTAGGAATAAAAATTCATTCTTTTCCCCTTTTATTTTCTAGAAATTATAATCCAAAAAAAATAAACCTTTCTTACGCTAAATTATAAAGCAAACATAGCATTGGAACGCGCGTAAGAGGAGAACTACAGAAAATTTTAATACTTTTACTACGCTTCATTTATTATAAAACATTATTATATATTTTGACTGGCTCGATGGCGCATTCGGTAGGGACCCTGCCCTATGCGCCAGGAGTTGTGGTTCGACCCTCACCCAGGACAAACATTCGTGTGATGAATACTTGTGTTTGTTCTGTGTCTGGGTGTTAATATACAATAATTGATTCTGATATCTGTAACACAAGTGCTTAAGCTACTTATCTCGGGTTCAGAACAATGTATGTGATGTAGTCTGATATTTATTATAGGTACCTTATATTAAATAATTCGCTTCACCTTGTCGCTATATTAAAATTAAGTAGGATAGGTATTTTTCACTTTAGATACCAACTAATGTTTTAAGAAATATAAAACGTTTATTAAAGTTTATACCAAAAATAAAAGTAGCTTATTATGAGACACTTCGGAGACACATATTTACGTCTCTCTTTATAATGATCACAGCCTCTTCTCAAGCACTGGAGTAATAGTGATTTCGTTGATCTGAAATTAAGATATTCCTTATTAGAAGGGTCGTAAACTTTTAACCGAGTATTTTAAATATAATGTTGACCAGACAGACATAAACCCGCTGCGGTTTTATCATGTTTCACACAATCTGAGTACAGTATGTGTGTAGGGTTGCCAACCGTACTTTATTTTAAAGTATTGTACGTTATTTAGGGCAGTTGTACTCTATACTTTATAAGGAAAATAAAGTACGCGAAAATACTATTACGCACGAATATTATTTCTCTAGGATTAATTATACCTACACCCAATAAACAAAATAAAGTGGTTGTAAATGTTGTGTAAAAGAAAACGACAGTTACTGGGGTTGATTAGATAACTTGTTAAAAGTTGCTAAAAGCATTGCAATATATGCAAAGTTAAATTAATCGTACTTTATTTAGATAGAATGTAGTTTTTTTTTAACCAAAACACTTTATTTGTACAAAAAAAGTTGGCAACCCTATATGTGTGTCTATCTATGGCTGTGTGTGTCGTTGGGTGTATGTGTGTGTGTGTGTCTTGTGTGAACTGAGCGGACGTACGTTAACAGTAGGTGGCGTCCCTATAGCGTAGAGCACGGCGTCAGCCACGTCGTTTGGGCTCAGCATGGGCAGGTGGCGCGCCTTGCTCGCCATCGCCGTGTCCACCAGCCCCGGGGAGATGCTCTGCGAAATAAGACATGAGTACGTATTCATACCAAAACTAACTAACTCCACGCCACTTCCCTAGGCTAGGCAGAGAGAACGGAATACCAAATGGTACGCCTTATTGATATACTTATACACATCGATTCTAGCTGTTTTTCGGGAGCGGTGGTAGCTCAATGGTTTTTAACACGGGCGTGTAGGTACTTCTGCATTATTCAAATCTATGTTTGTGTTTATACTACTTACTCAGCGTTGAAGAAAAACTGGTATGTAACGGAACCTACACATTCGAACAAACAACTATGGATGTGTATATGTCGCAGTCATCTGGTTGAATCTGCTATTTGATTGGTCTGCTATTTGATTGAATGACTAGCGCGTTCATTGAATGACGAATGAAAACAAACAAAAAACTTCATTTGAATAGGGATGTTGACTGGCAAATTAATTGAGATACTTTTAACAAGCTGTCAAAACGCAATCACTTCATAGATTGTGTACGGGCTCGTCGGTTTATGACGACACTAGTTCGTATAATCAACTGAATAAATATTAAGCAGTTTTTGTAAAATGAATAATCGTAGACTCAATATAATTCAAAATCAATAAGGTTTTACAACGTACTACGATACTTTCTTTTATCAAATTGATTTCACGTTACCGTGACCCTGATGGTGCTGCCCGCGGTTGCCATCTCGTTCAACAGTGCCTGCGAGAACGCGGTGACGGCGTATTTGGTGCTCGAGTAGATGTTGAACTGGTCGCTGAACGGGATGTAGTGCCCGCAGATGCTGCGCACAGAACAAAGAGTTAACTGGAACTCGTTAAAACAAAATGTCTTGTTATTTTTTGCTTTAGCAAATTTTTTTGTAGAAATAAATCAAGGATTAAAACTCCTGCCTACCGGTACATCAAACCTATAATTTTATGTACATTTTCTATGATAGAGCGGCATTTTCAGTTTTTTTTTTCTCAGCGGCGACGCGACCGAAGACTTTGGTTTGGTTTGGAAGTGCAGCTGCTCCCTGCCTCGCCCCCCTCCCGCTAACTTCCGAATTGAATTGATGATCTTGATGTCAATACTAGGAACTCCAATCCAGCAGCATTTTTTTCTGGATCCAGCAGAGCTAAAATTGTGCTAGACCCAGCTGGATTCCAATCTCTAGTAGGGATTAAAGTCCATCGGCATTGAACCAGCACATGTCGCTGGATCCAGCATTGAAATCCCTAGTCAATACCTGCTGATGTTGACGATATGTCCGGCCACGGAGCGCTGCTTCATGGAGTGCACGGCGCGGCGCGTGCACGCCATCACGGCGCGCACGTTGGTGTCCAGGGTCGCGTGCAACTGCTCCTCGCTCATCTGGTGGTCATTAATGTCTGCCGGCATCGAAACATGACATTAACATTTATTAAACTGCGGTGTTTATGGCAGGAGCGGTGGTGCCTATTATCCGAGAGGTGCGGGTTCAAACTCGGGCATGTACCGCTGGATTTTTCAAATCTATGTCAGTACGTATTTATAGGTATGGCACGGCGGTAAGGGAAAACATCGTGATAAAACATGCGGATTCAAACAGCTAAAAATGTGTAATTATCTATATTCTAAGTACGAGACAGAAAGCCAAGTAGATAATGAAGTTTTATTTGGCTGATATAGCGGTTAAAGTCCTAGTGTGTACGATCACCTGAAGCATATTAATTAATATCAGCCATATTAATTATAATATGGGGCCTCAATCTTTAAGAATCCAATCTTTGCAAATGTTTTTGTAAAAGTTCTCCATAACAAAATACCTGGTAATGTTTCCAAGTTATTATACGCGGCCCAGGTAGAACTAGGTCTGCCTTACCAAAAGTACCTATTAAAATTCAACGCCGCTAATACACAATGAACAAAACAGATTGTATTTTTTAACACACTTCGTTCCTTGTCAGGTACATATTTGACCTTTGCTTTATAACATTTGTCGCACAACACACACAAAAGACGTGATTTGTTCGGGCCTGCTAACTCGCACTGAAACGAAATGTGTATGTGTTTACCTTCTTATTCAATTAATTGATATATCCCGTGCAAAGCCCGTAGTAATATCAGCGTTAAACAAGTTTGGGATTTCTTTTTTTGGGATTTGCACAAAAATTATTGCATCGACTTTGGAACCAATGCAAATGGTATTGACCTTTAACCTCCATTCAAACATTCGACATTTTCGCCTTTTACGCCATATACCTAAACGCATACGGCAAAAACAAACCTTACCACTAAACAGAAAAACAAAGAAGTACCTAATAAGTGTCCTTATACATAAAGTGGGTTTGTCCGAATGTGTCGAAAAAAATGTTCCAACTGTGTTATAATTGGGGTAACGCTAATACACCAATAGTCGCCTTTTACAAGCTTTAACAACTGTAGGTATGTATTAGTATTACCTACATGAACTTCGCTCCACTGCCTGCTCACATCGTAAAGGCGCCGGCCATCAATCATACGATATTTTTTCTCACTACAGCGCCCTCCCCCTTGTGGTGTTTCGAGATATTTTCTGAACCCCTTTCGAGCCTCACGTGATTGGACGGTCCCTAATGTCGGTTGACGCACCTGTGATGTTCCCAGCGAAATACACTCCAGCGTTGTTGACCATCACGTCGACTCCGCCAAACTCCTCCTCGACCCAGCGGAACGCGTCGGCGA
This sequence comes from Glyphodes perspectalis, assembly GCA_951394215.1. Lineage (NCBI taxonomy): Eukaryota > Metazoa > Arthropoda > Insecta > Lepidoptera > Crambidae > Glyphodes > Glyphodes perspectalis. Next base: position 4,245,690 of record OX596220.1, read on the forward strand.
TATCTTCCAAACGCGACACGTCGCACTGGCGCGCGTGGATCGACCCGCCGCCAGACACTTGCGACTTTAACTCCTGTTGAAATAGGAGGTTTATTGTGAAAATCGCTGTTGTTAGTGAAGTTGGTTAGTGGTTTAACTCTTTCTAATTGAGCTGGGGTTGTCTATTACAAGAGGCCTCGGTCTTAAATATGCGGTGTTTTCCAGCAAGATCCAGGAGATCGCGTGACTACATTTAAGCAGTATTAGATAAGTTTAACAGGAAAATCTAATTTTATTTTATTTACCGTACGTAAGCTGATACCATTTGTCCAATCGTCACTACTGGGAGCAAACGAAACTTTTTTTCCCGCTCGTACTCAGTGGGGACGACATGGTGGGGACGGCCGGGAATAAACGCATTTAGGTAATCATGCCTAGTAAATTAATAAGTAGTTAATGGACTATGAACATTCAAATACGTTATGACGGAGACAATTAACATAATTATAGAGTCAAATCAAAAATAGATATAAAGTCTAAGTCGTTAAGGCGTTGCAAATGGTGCCAGGAACAAATAAGATAGATTAAACCATATCTGCAAGGGCGTTATAGGACTAATTTCCCATAAAGAGCGATGGTTCGCTACAGTATGGTGAGGTCACCTCGACTCGGGCCGGTCGCCGCGCGAGCCCCACGACGCGCAGGCCGGCGCGCGCGAGGCGCACGCACGTGGCGGCGCCGATGCCAGCTGACGCGCCCGTCACCACCGCCACCTTGTCCACCCAGCGCTCCATCGCTGCAACACAGGTGTTCCGTGCTACTTACCTTTTAACATATTAACTTTTTTATTTTTTTAAACCGGAGAAACGCGTTGACGGATTAACCAGAATTATAAGAATGTATGAATAAAAGGTCACGTAGGTACACTTAAAGACCCTTATCTGACTAGCGCGAATAAAAAGACTTAAGATGCGAAAGGTGTGTGTCAGGATGTGATATCTGCCTATCCCTGGGGGGAGAGTGGTTATGTGGGACTCAACGGCCTCTGCAACAAGAGAAGATGTGTACCAACCTGGGGATTAAAATAAATAGAACAAAATTATAATTATATATGTAACTCATATTATAACACATGACACGATGGTGTGTAATTGGTACAATTACAACACGTGCACAATTTATATAAATTACAATAGGTATGATAAAGAAAAACGAGATAAAAATTATGAAGGCAAGCATCCCAAGTAACACAGATAGCAGTATAAGGTCTTAGTAACAGCAAACCCGGGAGCGATAAGCTTAAAAAGCTGTTGATTAATGTCTGAGTAAACGTGTACTCAGCTCTTATTCAAGCAAATTGGGCACACTTTTAAATGCTTTAATTTGAATAATAGCAATATAAAATCTGAGTAGTAGCAATGTAATTGTCCACATAGCTTAATAACGTCTGAAAAACGGCAGTCGTTACTTATACACAGATGTTTTATCATGTTTATTCAGATAAATATTTGTGGCTGTGATATTCAAAAACTACTCAGCTATAAGCACATTTGTACCACACTATTTCAAACAAAATGTGTGTTTCCTTCAAGAAATTGTTGACATCATTAATATTTATTAAGATATTAATGTGGACGGAATGAATACTTGGAATTGTTAAGTAATTTTTAAAAATACGAGTTTTAGCTATTACACAAGTGAAATAATATTGCGCAAGTAATTTTGTCGTCAATAACGTATGTCCTGTAACTATTGGTTTTACGCGCCGCTTCAATATCGGAGTTTAATGATAGAAATAAGTTAATGTACAAGACAGAAATAAGGCAAAAAAAACTTTTAGCGTAATTCCTTATTTTAGTGTTTTAAAAGTAATAATTAGTTTATGTATAATACTCGAATTTGTATCTGAATTAATAAAACACAGCATTTGATAGCAAAAACAATTCCAAAAACATTTTTTTTGGAGGTTATAATGGCGATTCCTATAAATCTGATTATTAGCTGCTCACGGAGCTGTTTTACCGAGCTGCTGCTGAATAATAGTTTTGACTCGTCACATATTAAGCCTTTATTTGGCAAAGCGCGGTATGGCGGAATAATTTCTGAATAACAGTTGAGTATTTGTTCACATGTTTTATTAAACAGCTTATTAGGGTTCAAAACAGAACAATCAAAAACTAGAATTTCGTGGAAAAAAGATTAGGTGATCGATCGAACTTTATTATTTAACTAGGTATTATATAATGCAATCAGTTCACTTAAATAAAAAAAAAATTATTAAGCAAATGAATTAAAGCTATTTAGGTATACCAATCTAACGTAAAAAGGATGTAAAATATTTTTTTTATTTTGTTTTATTTAGAAAAAAAGCTGTGGTAATCATGTTTTTTTTTTTCAACTTACGTACCTATGTCTAGTTTGAGTTAACTACTCGTATGTACTGCATACCTTATTAAAATGCTAAAAAGGGAAAAGAAACGAGGTCTCTTTTGGTTCCCCATCTATTCTAATGATAATGTAGCAATTTTTCATTGTCTGAAAACAAACGGATATTATACCTACACTAGCTGTGCCAGCGGTGTCACCCGCGTTTATGGTTAATATTATATAGACTATTTCCGTCATACATGATTTCTATGTAACTTTAACCATTAAGGCTGCACACGCGACGGAAGCTTAAAAATGGAGTAACTTCTCCCGTTTTCCCAACATTTCCCGTCACTACTCTGCTCCTATTGATTGTAGCGTGATGAAAAGTATACTATAATCTGCCCAGGAGTATGAAGAATAATTGTACCAAGTTTCGTTAAAATTCGTCGAGTAGTCTTTGTTTGTAAAAGGAACATACAGACATACAGACAGACAGATAGACAAAAATTGTGTACTGATTGCATTTTTGGCATCAGTATCGATCACTAATCACCCCCTGATAGTTATTTTGAAAATATATTTCATGTAGGTACAGAATTGACCTCTCTACAGATTTATTATAAGTATAGATAAACGGAAACCTAAAACAAAATTAAACCTAGCTAGATAGATTAATTGCCCCCGAAACCCCCTAAATACTAAATTTTATGAAAATTCTTGGAGCCGTTTTCGACATTCAGATTACAATATAGATAGGTATAGATACATTAGTTTTTTTATTTAAAGATACTTATTAATAATATCATAATGACACATAATTTGAGTATACTATACAAATTCAAAACCTCGGACACAACAAAAGGTAGATTTAAACTACCGCATTGAATGTACTACAAATACAAAACGCTAGAATAAAATGATTCGGACCGCGCGTATTTTTGAATTCGTTAATATTCTCATCTGATTCATCTCCACTAGATGTGTAATCATCGTCACCCACACAGTCTGTATATGAAATTGCGGGTACGGAACACTCTTCTACGTACGATCGCACTTGACTGTTAAGGTTAGCTTGACCGCTTTCTTCCACAGCTAGTTTACTAAACACTATGCTGCCTACGCCCAACATACAACAACTAACGTTTAATAAATATCTACAAATAAAGCAATATTCAGCATTCTTCTGTGTAAATACTGTTTAACTAACTTTAAAACTGCTAGTTTCGGTATAAGAATAGAAGTATGTGTAAGAGAGTTATAAACTATGTCTACATTTCTTTTATACCAATATAAGCTTAATTAGAACCCAGAAAATACTTTTTATCAGCAGCTGAATAATTCGCAAAATAAAGAACCTTATAAGATTTCAAAATAATATTAAAGCTGTTATTCAGATACAAGCATTTTAAAACCGAATTTTAACACTATTATTCAGCATCTAGTTGCTGAGGGTACTTTATACAGAATAAAGCATTTTTAACAGCAATAAGCTTAATAATGTTTGTATAATAGTATTGTACATTACGTTTATTCAGCTTGTTATCTTTTAGCTTACTGTTATGCAAATTAAAGCTATGTGAAACTCTGTAAGCTTAGAAACGTTTGTGTAATATTGAGAATAAAAGTTATTACTAAGCCTTAAGAAAGAAGCCGAAATTATACAAATTTTACTAAGCTTAAAAAATTATAATAGCCGTAATACAACGTTAGTCAGAATTTAGCTATTTCCTTAACTGTAACACAAATGTTACGTAACTATTAACTGTGTTATGAGTCGCATTAGTACTGTTATCATGCTTGTGTGTTACTTGGGATACGAGCTAATAGCATGCAATGTACCTATCATTGGAAAGGGTCTTTTATTTATGTACGACATGACCTCCTAACCGATATCGGCCACGGCGGCCAATTTCAACGAGGATTAGCCATCTGCGCAGGAGATATTAAAGTGCACAAGTGTGTGCGCAAACACAGGTGCACTCTCTGTTCCGTCGCTCTCATAGTCCGGTGAGACGACAATTCGACATGATCGAAAAGAGGTCAGGCGCAGGACCAACGGCTTAACGTGCTTTCCAAGGCACGGGGGTGATTAAACCGCCAACTACCTGACTCCGGGCTGTTACTGTGTAATTTCAATATGTCAATACCCAGCCATAAATGTTTGGCCCGACTTGGGATTTGAACCCGGAACCTCTTGGTCCTAAGGCGGCGTTTGCTACCACTAAATCAACGAGGCAGTCAACATACATACAGTGTACTACATATAACTAGATACAGCGGGAATCTTTGTGTTAAAAAATTTGGCGCAATAAAGCAAACTTACCCACCCATCTAAACATTTTTTTCATTTCAAAGTAAAATAATTCAGCGAGCACGTTCTACGGGTCAGGTACCTAACCTATGATTTAATTTTTATGTGCATTAATTTAGATATACTTTAATATATGTACTTATTTTATTACATTATTACCTCGAATTTGAAACATTAGAACAAGGGTATTTTCCTTTTCAACTTATTATGATTATCTCCTATGCTATCCTCATATGTAAAATATCCAGATTATATAGATATTAATTGGATATAATACTTACACTTATCTATACTAATGTACTTATGGAAAACTAACGTAAAACCGCAAGGAATCTGATCTATTATGTGTTTAAGTAGGTAGAAGTTAGATATATTTTTAAACGCGTGAACTCTTAAGAAAAAACTTAAAATAAGGTGTTTAACCATACACTTTTTTTAAAAGTTTCCTTCTAAATCTAATTTATTGCCCATATAAATCTTAAAAGGAACCCATTTCAACTTGGTAGATCCAAGGATTGAGGCTGTGCGTCAGAACTACCATATGGCTTGTCTACCTCAAGTTTAAACGTCTTCCCCTCCTCCAGGTCTCTTTAAAACTCTGTAACACGCTGTAACTTATGAATAGCCAAACTTTGCAGAGGGCTCTGAAGAAAGTTCCCGACGAACATTGAGGTAACCTGCGGCTAACTTATTAGGCAGTGAAGGAAATGTTGCGAAGTCCAACGAATTATTTAAAACGATCCCGACCGTTTCTCTCGCTAAACTGCTTAAACGGCTTAACTCCTTGAAATCAGACTGACCGACAAATACTTATTATGAATGATAGTAACTGATCTTATTGCTATGGAAATAAGGTTTATAATGAGAATGACTTTTTACTACGCAGCTTTTTGCTTCACACTTCTCTATCTCCAAAAATTACGAAACTGCTATACAAATGTTCAACCCTATTCTCAATTTACTCCCTTAAGGGTAACATTCTCAAAAACTTGAATTGTCATATTGCTTTATATTTAATCAAATAGGTACCAAAAGATAAAGTTTCTTCTCTAGTTTCAAAAATTACGAACTTTCCATACAAATGTTCATCCCCTATTTTAATGCCTTTAGGTTTGTTTTCACATAAAAAAGTATCCTATGAGCATTCTCAAGGTCTACTCTACTCTACCTCTATACCAAATTTCATTAAAATCGGTTCAGCGGTGTCTACGTGAAAGCGTATCTAACAGAGTAAGTAGATATTATTAGGGATGAACCGATCACTGATTAAAATTAATCCGATGACTAAGAAGATTTGCATGGGTAATTGAAAATATTGATATTAGACGTTCAACAGTTGCTTTTCGTTAAGATTAACACAGCAAAAATCATAGTCAACAGAAGAACCATAAATTATTTTAATGAAAACATGCCGTACTAACCTATTAAACAAGGTATGCATGCATTGTACAGTTAAGTTGTTGTTGCATGTTTTATACATTATGGAATACTTGCAAAAAGTAGGGTTGCTATCCGTCCGGGTTTCCTCGGTATTGTCCTAGTTTAGAGAGCATCCGGGGAGCGTCCGGGCAAGGCTTAATTTGTAGTCCGGGTTTAAAAAATAATTTGAAAGTGCCGCACGCCACGAACAACCGACGAACCGACTTGTTAAATTCACCATAATTTTTAACTGTTTTTTTATGACACTGACTAGTTTAAAAAACCTGTTGGCATTTCATTTGTCTTTCGATGATATGGCGGTCGAAAAAATGTAATGTCGGTCAAGTTGATTTTCGATGAAATAGCCTACCGATGAAATGGCTTTCGATGACTAGTCATGCCAAAATCATTGGGTCTACACTACAAAGATTTTGGCATCTCATTCTATTTCATCTGGTCGACCTGTCCGCACGCAGTCTCAAACAAAAATGCAAAATGATCGTCACGTCGATAGGACTGCGCCCTCTCAGGGAAAACAGGGGTAGCACTTCTCAAGTTCGTTCCGAACTCTCGGGGATTGCCAGTGCCGACAATGGGGGACCTAAACATAAGATGTAGGACCATACTAATATTAATCTATACTTATAATAAATCTTTAGAGGTCAATTCTGTACATGAAAAATATTTTCAAAATAACTATCAGGGGGTGATTAGTGATCGATAAAATCGCCAAAAATGCAATCAGTAAATTTTTTGTCTGTATGTCTGTCTGTCTGTCTGTCTGTCTGTATGTTCCTTATAGAAACAAAAACTACTCGACGGATTTTAACGAAACTTGGTACAATTATTCTTCATACTCCTGGGCAGGTTATAGTATACTTTTCATTACGCTACAATTAATAGGAGCAATGTAGTGAAGGGAAATGTTGGGAAAACGGGAGAAGTTACTCCATTTTTTAAGCTTCCTTCGCGTGTGCAGCCTTAGTGGTTAAAGTTACATAGAAATCATGTATGACGGAAATATTCTTTATAATATTAACCATAAACGCGGGTGACACCGCTGGCACAGCTAGTTTATAATATAGATAAGAGCTTACATATACTTTACCATGTCTAAGTATATTTTATATTAAAAACTAAAACCTTTTAACTTAATTTTAGGAAAATAAAGTCATACTAATCTACACTCAACACGTACGTTCCTCATTAAATGTAAATAATATTGGTTTTATTAAGAGTAGGCTGGTATATGGACATACTTACATATATTTGGATATTATATGAGTATTTTATTATATTTTTTTGGGTAGGTATATATTTGGGTATTTCTATACCGAAATAAATATTATTAATTAAATTTATACCTATATAAATTTCAATTAAAACGTCTATAAGTAGTAAGTTTGTTATCATCATTGTTTAATTAGTTATCTACTTATTTAAGATACATTCACAGAAACGCTTACCTTACAGGTTAATCCGGTGAAACTGAACGTATCAATTGGCTATGTAAATATTTAATTTGTTTTTTAAGCGTTGTTGACAATATAATTTATCTATCAGTTTTGCGGACGTTCGCCGGCCCCGACCTCGACTTTCACTCGGGCGCGTTAGACTGCGGTGAGCGGATAGCGGTCGCCTAGCGCGCTCCCAACACAATGTGTATCGCAAACGGAGCACTCACAACCTGTTGAATGACGTCAAACTCTTCGTTCATCGCAATTAAAATATACAGGGTTAATCAGTGGGAGATACACAGGGCAGAATTATTCATTAGGCAGATTGGGCAACTGTCCAGGGGCCCTGCAGCGGATAGGGGCCTGACCCGATAAAAAGTTATTTATAGGAGAAAAAATACCCGTAATAATAAAAATACGTTATGCATTGTTTGTCTGGAAATACAGATTTTTAAGCTTTAGAGATTTCATTAAGTTTTCCAGCATAACCGAGCCTGACATTATTGATACTTTTTGATCAAAAATTCGTCAGGAATGGACCCCGATAATTTAGGGGTCTCAACCCGCTAACCTCGTCTCTCTCACTCAAGCCCCTGATAAGCCATAGCCATGAAGCAAACAATATAATAAGTAGGTACGTTTAGGGTGTTCAAATTAAGTAGATACACTTGCAAAGCTATTTAATAATAAATCATGGAAACCAAAAATATAGTCTTATTTTTTGTACTTATAAGTATATGTACAAAACCTGAAAACTGATTATACAGAATAGTTAACTAGATCGATTCCCAAATAATATCTACCTACTTACAAAACTTGAAATAAAATACATAGCACGAGCGCATTGGTTTGCTTGTCGAACTCACAAGGTTACAATGATGTTTGGTCCCGTGGGTATTATTTTTAACTAGCTTTTGCTGTGCAATTATGCAATTATGTCTGTTACAGGCATTTGTCCATCCCAAATTTAAACCCTTCACCCTCCTCCAGATCTTTTAAAAACGATGCAACACGTTGTAACAATGAAAAGTCAAAAATAAAGCTTTACACTTTTATCTTCAATAAGTACAAAGCTACTACAGAAATTCTCAACCCCTATTTTACTACCTACTTCCACTACACAATCACATACCCAAAACCCAATATACCAATAGTCGCCTCTAACAATATACTAGGCAAGGAACACACACAGTTTACGTCCAAGACCAACATACGACTATGCGAATTGGTATGAAAATAAATTTAATAACAAATAGAATAACCTACCCTCTGACCTAAATATGATTGCCAACAAAAAAACTGGTCAAATCAAAAATCTAAATTAATTAAAATAATAAAATAGTCATGATAGGTTTGTGATAGACAAGCTATCAAGGTGTGTTTTTTAATCATCTAAGTATATTTAGACAAATATCTCATCTAGTTATCAGGTGGGTGAAGGTCGATGTACCACCGGTTCTCGTACTATCATTGTCGACCTCTATTTTTATGTCAACTTTTGCAAAACATACAGGGTTGTCAAAAAACTCGAAAATCATTTACATCTATATTAATAATTTCGTGCAGGGGTACGGTAGACTCGATCGAAACCTTACTTGAATAATAAAACATAAAAAAATAAAAATTTCGAGTCGGCAACATATATCCGCAAAATTCGGTTTGTCGAGTATTTTGTTAAATTCTAATGGTGCTGACAGACAAATCGCAGTCGCCATATTCATAAACGTCACTCACACCGGATGACATTTTGAGTACATACGTTCCGTTTTAGCTATTAACGTAGGTACTCTGGTTAAGTGTTTTTTCTTAAAACCTGAGATTGGCCAATTGCCATAACATTAAATAAATAATACTGTCCGTAACCTTAAACTTTTTAAGTTGAAGTTCTTTTCGAATGTTATTTTACATGTTTCAGTATCCATTTAGTTTACTAAATATGTATCATAATAGCTAAATGGATATAATAACTAAATGGATATTATGCCGAAAATCGTAAGTATTTCATAAAATGAATGTGAAAAAATGTTGTATATACTAGAAACATTTTATGATAATTAATCTGTGAAAATAGAGAATATTTATGATTTTCATAATAAGTACCTTTGCCAACTTCTCGGATGAGTACTCATTGAAAAATTGCAATTTTTGTTTTGGTTTGGTTTTACTTGGTTTCTCAACATGATTATTGATTTAGCCAGTTTGTATAACAGAGAGAAAAGATCTTTTTTTTTAAATAATTGTAAGCCAAGTAATAAACCAAACCTACCTACCAAAGTTAAGAAAAAGCCTGAGTGCTTAAAACAGAGAGGTTTACAGAAAATAAACCATAAAAGCTATTTGTTTTGTTAATTTAGTTAGTTTATTTTGAAAGTTGATTTAAAATTAAAATTATTTTCGTAAGAACTTTTGCAGTTTTAATCTACTATATTTATTAAACACAATGAACGATGCCCTTAATAATAAATGAATCATGATGAATCGATGCACGAAAGGATGATAAGTAGTGTTGCCGCTCGATAGTCCTATCGATAGACTATCGATAGTTGGGCATAAGCAATAGTATCGATAACAATGCCTTGCTTTGCCTATAATATTCCTTGAGAACCGATAACTACAGAAATATCTACCTACATGTGTATTATCACATTTTACCCGAGCGAAGCCGGGTTTTCATCTAGTACATACATAATGTCACGCCTTTTTCCCATGGGGGTAGGGGTGAGAACACATTCCCATCTGCTACGATTCTAACACACCTCTCGCTTAAAATTATTTAAATATTAGGTATACATAAATTATATATACATGCATGTTTAGTATATATGCTAGACATGGATCTATTATTTTGTTTATTTTATCTCCCACCATAGTAGGTATTACACAAGTACGGTAACAAAATACATGTTTTCTCAGACCTATTGTCATGTTAGCGACGCGAGCCGGTTTCCACAAAGGACGTCTTGTTTATGTTTATGGTCTACATCGTCTGCGTACTACACATATTTCAACTACTTACATATATATCACTTCACACATCGTACAAAGAAAATGTACAAGCGCAGATGTTTGATTGCACATCCTTAATATAAATAACCATATAATATCTATATGATATGATTATAGCAAAAGAAGCGTATGTGCTTATCTTAATTCTTATTGGCTCACCATTTAGAATGTCGAAACACAGTTTCATACAAAAATTCAACTTATTTTATTTAATTCTGAGGTGAAACTCTAGAGACGACTACTTAGGTATGTACATATATGTAGTATGTATGTATAAGGATATTAAGTAATATTACCGTGAATCTGTTACGATCCAGATCAAGAAATTAAAACGACCTTCAGCCGACCGCTAAGACAAAGCCTTTGCAATATTTAATTACATTCATAATTCGCTATTTACGCGCTATAGGTATATGACAAGCTAGTAGCAGCGCCCCGCGGCTTCTCCCGCATAGCTCCCATTCCCGTGGGAATATTGGCATAAAATATAGCCTATTAATTTATAGCCCATGACACTCACAAATAATATGGCTTCTATTAAAAAAATAAAATTAAAAACCTCTTTATAATATTAGTATTGTATAGATTACGCTATCTTGCATTAGGTATCCATGCTATATTATAATCGTAGCAACACAATAAATAAAACACAAGAATAATTTAAAATTGTATAATTCATTAAGATAATTGTATGTTAATAGAAAAATCTCCGACATACGACACTTAACAAGGCTAGAAATATTGAAATGGTCGACTATACAACACGCGGCATAAACTATACTATGCGATCTCTGACACTCATAGGAACATTTGCACCTTAACCTACTCTATCGCTAACAGCAAGCTTATTGAAACGATCGCCGACGCCCTAGGAGGTACACTGCTCACCAAAAACTTTTCACATACTTTTTAATGAGATATTCCACAAATCCCCATTGGAATAGGGACTGGGCAACAATGCGATTTTTTAATCAATAGACTATACCTAGTTAACTAAGGCAATTATTCATTCACGCAACCAAAACAATTGCCTTTGGAAAGAATAATTTCGCAGTCAATGTAAATTAAAGAGACACAGCACAATACTAATACTATGCACTAGTTTATACATAATTTTCTCACAATTAATAGTTTAAATGACAATCCCAAATTCCCAATGTATATGGGAGCTCTTATTTATCCCTTTAAGCAAATGTCTCCTGCGTTCTTTTTCAATTTGCTCTGGTTTCGGTTGCCCGTCCTCCGGAGTGGAGCGAAGCAGTGGAGCCGTGAAACGGAGAAATATTAACCAATAGCATTGCACAAAATCTCCGCTCCAAAAGTGGACATTTTCTATTGGTCGATTTTTAACTTGGTGACCGCTCCGGTGGACAGGCAGCCTTTCTAAATCCTATCGCATAAAAAAAAAAAATATTTTTTTTTCTAAGTTGCAAGCTAGGCTGAGATCTAGTTATATCTTGGCTAGTCATATCTATGTGAATTCCTAGAAATTCACATAACTGTATGTATGTGCAAGTACGTGCAATAAAATGTATGTATGCAATATCTAATTGCATTAGATTTACACACATTATAAGTTTGTGAAAATAAGTCACTCCTATTTTTGGGAACCTATCACCTCCTAGGCACGTCGATACAAAAAATACATTTCCAATCACGAGACCAGCTGATCCAGACTAATAGCCACGATTATTACTTTATTTACATTCCAAAGGCAGTTCCCCGTCCTGACGAAACTCATCTTGCCATTGCAAATGTATGTTTAATGGTCAATGTATTCATTGAAATAATTCATCATTATTAATTAACGGCGATTATACACGATCACATTTGAATATGAAGAACTTCTAGATCCATATTATTTCAACTGTACACATATTGGTACTAATTATTGAGACCTAACGGAACGCAAGAAGATACTAATTTACTATCTGTAACGATGGTTCCGATTCTTCAACCAGACAGATTCATTTACTTTTAGATCGCCGTATAATCCCCGCATTAATGACAATGGTTCACAATGGATACACGAAATCAAAATTCTCCCAAAACGGGACTCTTGTAGTAATTAAAAAGTGTTAGTAACTAAAGATATTTATACAACCTAATATTATTTAAATTCAAAAATACTGCAATATCCATAATTATTATTGTTTCACAACAAACACATAGAAATCTGTACAGTTTGTTAAAGATTCAACTTTCTTTATATGTTCCATACAAGACGACTATAATACCCGAGCTCAGGACGAGATGGCAATCGTGGTGCAAATTGCCATCGCTATTCTATATTGCATATTAAAATGACTTGGATCATGTTAATTTCAGCTAAGTAAAGATGTAATTTTTAAATTTGACAGCCCTTGACGGTTGAAACACTTCATGTCAGTTGTAACGAGAGTTCTAACGAGAGTTACAAAGTCTGTCGCTGTAGGCTTGCGAACCGACGGCGTTACTACTTTGACATTTATAACTACTATTCATTTTACCTATAGACCACTTAATTAAATTATGATGTTATTTTTTTATGTAACAAAAAATATCGTAGAAAGTTTAACGTGATGCCATATCCTTAGAAAATTGACATCTCGACCTGTCGCGTACAGTACGTGTATCATTATGGTCGGTAAAGATCTCATGCATGTGATATAAAATACCACTTTATAAATAAACTCTGGAAATTTGTATACAGTAGTCTGTTCCTTGGCCACAATAACTTAGCATCAAGTATATAAAAAAATTACGTAAACGCAATCGATGACGTTAGTATAGTTATATTAACAGAAAATGTAAGAAAACTAGCTTTGAAAAGCGGAGTTTTTAGCAGAAAAATCACCAAAATATTAAATTATGTAACGCACTGTACAATAATTATGCTAAGGATCCTGTTCCCTTATCACCCGACATCACAATATAATCAGTCATCGCAGTACCTAGTTCTTGTATGGAACACGTTCATACAACGAGTTTTCATTTCCGACACGACCTATGTATCACTGGGCTCAATATATTGCTTCTGTTCAAACAGAACTATGGGAAGACTTGTTTGTCAATATGATCTAATTAGCCACGACAGTAATTTTATAGTTTTTAACCGACTTCAAATAAAAGGAGGAGGTTCTCAATTTGACCGATTTTTTTTTAATGTTAACAGAGCCTATTTATAATACTCTAACATAAATAAAAGTACCTAACCCAATAAAAAAGGTTGACTGCATCAATGGAAACGTTTTTGAAAAACCTAAGTTCATCTGATTACGACAAGAAACGTATGGTACGGTTGCTTCTTTTTCTCCCAACTTCGCCGAATGTCATAGCTACATTACCACTATATCGATAAACATTTAAGAACTGCCAACAAATATATAAATTTTAATATAATGTTAAGATTTCGTCAAAAAACGGAAAAGACCTGTCCTGAATAAATATCTGTAAGTATCGTTGATTAGTTATATTTTATAATTTTGTATCTATATAATATATAACTATGAGTTGAACGGCATTATACTCTATACTTAATAGTGTTAAAATTAAGCGGGAGGCACCCGACACACATAAACAAAAGATATACAGTTGGGAGTTTTAGTTAGGAATTCGAGGTCTTTCGAGAATTCGTGACGATTTAAAGGGTAGCCAGAATTTGGCATACCCGATAAGACTCCTTCTACACTGTCGCTATATAATCATTCAAACACGATTTGACTGATTGGACATTATTTGCCTCACATTTAGCCGCATCGCTGATGAGCGGACGAGGGAGAATGGCTTAATTGACCATAAATGAACCGGCCACCGGTCGTTAACGTATTGGAACGATGTTGATGTCTCCCGATCGCAAGTAAAATGTTATTTAATCGTCATTCCGGACCTACGATTCCATTTTGAAATCTTCCACATTTGATCAATAGTCAAGATTTTTGGGGATATCATTTAAAAATTGGTCAACTGAAGATGAATTAATAATTTAATGGCTACTATATTATAATAATCTTTTTCTCGAACATGATTTCACGGTATGGGCTAGGACGGCAGGACTAATTATTTATTAGTCTAATAATATATACCACGACTAATAAGCACCTATGGAATCATTTAGATGTACAATAACTCACCATATTACAGAACATTTTAGCATCGATTGTGACTTCTCGACCTTTGAAAGCTTTCCTCCCTTCAAATATACTCGCTCATCATAACAATATCATGTTTTAAAAACAAAAACACATTTCGTTTAGTGGTACATCATTTACAGTCAACCTCTATTTAGACGCAATATTATTCGTAATTCCTAAAACCACATAAATTTCTTACAGATCAAAAATTAATATCGTGGCCAATCGGTGAGTTAGTGTAAATAAAAATAAAATCTGATATTTTATACCTCTCTTACTGCTAAATACATAATATTTAAAACAAATTGCACTTACTAATATCACTTACGTAACGCTAAGTTCTTATGTAAAATATTTTATTTCAATTTACAATTCGTGTACGGATTGTCGATAGCTTGTGAAAATACGTCTTTTTACATACCTAGTGCAGCGCGTAACAGTATATTTTAATCTATAAACTCTAAAACGTGGCTATGATATATCTTTATGGTGCTCACCAAAGTGCCACTTAATTAATGAGTTACAAAAGTAATTAAACACGACCAGGGCCCCAATTATGCCCTAACACTAAACTCTTAATTGTCAACTTTGACAAGTTTCGCATCATGAACTACCAACATCTTTAAAACAACAGATCACTGGTCATTAAGACGCAATTTATCAGCAGAATTGAGGTCCAAAATCATGGTGAAAAGGGGTAATGATAAAATTAACTTTCATTACCAGTACCAACAGCTGTTTGAAAAAAGTCTGCTGACTTTATTTATCAAAATTAACTTGAAGTGGCCATTCAAGTATTAAAAGGGGTAGAGGGGGGAGCTTTGCTTACTTTAGCAGACAAACAGGTAAGAGGTAAAAAATTACCAATATCCTGCTTACAAAATACTTGAATGGCCTCTACACCATAGTTTAACATTACCCCAGCGTTTACTTTGACTTGTGAAAGCTCTCACATATTCTCACTGAGCAAAATACAATAAATATTCAAAGATTAAACAATAACTACTAATTTACAACGGATAACTCACAGACATTGCTCTCGAATCCTCAATAAACCAAATCTGTGACTAAATTATTACTTTTTGTACAAACACATCCATTCCTTTACTTACAGGTATTGTTTAACATTTCATTAGCTATTAGTACCAAAGAGACCAACATTAATGCGTGGTTCTTACATTTTAGTGTTATAACAGCAGTGAAATATAGATATATAAGAGTTTGTCTTTCAATATTATCGATAGTATGACTGTTTGACGATATTTTTACAACAGTCAAACAATAAAATTGCAATTACAATCTTATATGAAGCTGTTAAAATGAATTAAATCACAAACGCATTAAAAATCACATCACTGGCAAGAGTCTAATAGAATGAAACAAATCTTACATTTATATCAATTTAAAAAAAAAACAGAAACAATGGAATAAAAACTTTTCACTAAATAACCCATGAGAGATCAATTCAATAATTTCATAATTTCACTTTCCAAATAACTAAACTAACCTGTTTAATTTCACGTTGTGTTGCCAAAAAACGTAGTTGGTGTATTTTAAACAAATGTTAAGTACATTTTAGTACCGAGTGTACTAGCACAGTGGAGATTAGAAGAGTTTTAATAACCAGGCCATGTCGTTCGCGCATGTGTAAGGTTTTCTACACATTTATACAATATGATTCACCCACACATGGCCGAAAATTTAATTGAGTAATTTCGATATTAGAATCATAGTCGGTCCAGCACTTAATATACTAACTGAAGCATCCATTTTATACTTGTTTAAGAGTACATTCCATATAATGATGAGCCTACCACTATACATTTCAATACAATGTCTGAACACTCTTTACGATACAATGAGCTAGCTAAATTGGATGGATATACAACATAGGCACATTGCAAAATAAAATTAGTGCAAGTCGATAGTTACATAAATAAAGAGCAAACCAAAAATTATGTACATCTACAATAAATTATGTATTTATTTATACAATGCAGATGACCAAAATAGCTATTTTCCCATTTCCTTCACATTTTTTAACTACACCTTTTATAGTGAAATCAAACCCTATTCAGCAGTCAATTTTAGGCGGTAGGTACACAGCAAGTCCGCAGTCAATGCGGAAAGAATACCTCGCTACAAAAACTCTCTTACCTCCATTGTACTACGACCCTTATGTAGCACTTTTACCAAATCATTATTAGGACTCCTTTCGTTCTCTGAGGACTCGCACGTTACGAACGCATATATGCGTCAAAGGCACTAAGTGAAAGTACGAAAACGCACATATGCGCTTGTGGTAGTGATTGGGAAGTGGCAGTTACACTTAGAATATTTAACCATCAAATTTATAAGACTGAGTACTTCGGAATTGGAGGAACTAGCCACACCTCAGTGCTGTATCCGGTCTCGATGCGTGATTCACAGTCAATAAAGATTTGTGATAGTAATTCACTTACTAATTTATGTTTTGGATGTAGTAAGTAGTGCTCCAGTGTAACTCCAGTCGTCAGAGTGGTCATTGCGCTTGTTAGCGTTGCCGGCGGGCGGCGCGGGCGCAGCGTGACGTCACAACGCGTCACGTCAGCAATCCAAGTGTGACGTCAGCAGATTGGTGTCGTCACTCGCCGCGCGTGACGTCACAGCGGGCCCCGCAGCGGCCCCTCACTGGAAGAGGCTCTGCACTTTCAGCTTCGGCAGGTACTGGGGCGCGGCGCTCCTTATTATTTTTATCTAGAAAGGAAAAGGAAAACATTTATGAATAATGACAATTATTGCAATTCTTTCTACGCTATACAAGCTAATAGATAAGTACATATTTAAGATGCGACCGCGCCACCAGATAGTCAAGTTTATAGCTCCAGTAATACGTAAACAAATCACGTCGACCGAACATAGAGAGACGCCATACAATCCTGCATCGCGCTGACGAAGTTATTCTCGCCACTAAGTATATATACAATACACCGCGACGGTTAGTCGGACCTAGGTCCCTGAGCAAGGAAGACCTAGTTTGGCGGAAGTACTTCCACTTTTAGTGCGAGCGCGTAGTTCGCACAAAGATATAAGATTAAGAGAAATGTAAATAAACCTACGCTAGTGCAAATAACCTGCAATGTACACTTACATCATGATATTCGGTGTTATCTTTTAGATCCAGCGGGTCTTTCAGTATCTGGAAAACAACAGTATGAATGAAGATATATTTACATTTGATAAAACAGACGCCTATGTAATTCATATAAGGCAGAAGTAATAATGGCGTAATTGTAACATTTAAGGCCCGTGGCAATTAATTAAAAAACAGTATGCGATTTCAATGCGGGGGTCCCCCATGCCTATAGTTACACCACTGTACAGGGATAGCAACTTTCTTGCTCTATAAGAAATGCTTGAGCTTCTTTTTCTCTTTCATATTAGCTTTCCTTCCTTAACTCTCAAATTATCTCTATCCTCGTATTCTATTTGCCTCTTTATTCACTGATTTTTTTTGACTTTGACTTTAGTAGTTAGTGGGTTTATGTAGAGTACATAAAGCAATACATAATATGCGTGCGCAGACCTTGGGCGGACGTCCGCGGCGCGGCGGGTGTCGCGCGGCGGGCGCGGCCAGCACGCGCAGCTGGTGCGCGCGCAGCAGGTGCTCCGTGTGCTCGCGCGGCGACCGGACCACCGCGCTGCACGTCGAGAACACGCACGGCATCTCCCGCTCCGACACACTGTCGCCCTCCGCTCCCGTCTCGGCTTCTGCAACATGAAAAACTGTTTTATATCACAGCACCATTCAACACTATAAATATTTGAGTATGACTCTGACAGGCTGGCGCCGCAGTGGCCGCAAGTCCCCCCTGACCCCTCACACTCCCCCGGGCGGCACGCGACAGTACCGGCGTGCGCGTCCCGCGGCGGCGCGCGCCGCTCGTGGCGCAGCAGGTGCAGGCGCAGCAGCCGCTCGCTGGGCAGGCTGGCGTCGCAGTGGCCGCAGCGCTGCGCCGGCGGGCTGCGCGCCTCGGGGTGCGCCTCGCGTCTGCAAACAACATAACTATGTATAAAACTTATTCTCACAATGGCGTATGCTCAGGCTAATATATTTAGATAGAACAGGTTGGCTGTATTGTATCTTTGAAATCTTTTGCGTTTGTAACTCAATGATCTGCAAGCTAACTGAAATGCTGTTCGATTGTTATTTTGGTGCAGCTAACACTGCAACGAAACTGCAACTGGCCGTATTATATTTAAAATAAAAAAAGAAGTAAATACACAAGTGCACAACTACATTATGATGCACAAGTGCACAACTGCTGATAAGGGTGAAATTATTAGTGAGTCTAGCATGTTCGAGCTCTCCACCGGCCGCCAGTTCAGGTGCCGCTTGCAATGCTGGTTCTGGTTCGTCACCTGCTAAAGTCAAAGTCAAAGTCAAAGTCAAAATATCTTTATTTACGTAGGCCTCAAAAAAGCACTTGTGAATCGTCAAGTAAGTACATAGTAGAACAATTTGAATCTACCACCGGTTCGGAATGTCGCATCTACCGAGAAGAAACCGGCAAGAAACTCTACGCTAGCCACTGTCAGCCAGTGGGCGGTGTTCGATACATCTCCCCGTGTCCCCCACTCGCTACGCCACTGTCGTCCAGCCCACCTGTGCGTGTACATGTGGTTGCGCTGCTGGAACTGCTCGCCGCAGACGGTGCAGTCGTACGAGCTCTCCACCGGCCGCCCGTTCAGGTGCCGCTTGCGGTGCTGGTTCAGGTTCGTCACCTGTGCAAACGAATCAGAAACAGTGCTCAATTAGAAACGGGGCAATGCTCAAAGCTCTGGCCACAAAAGTATTGGTCGCCAATGAGGGTTTTCAAATATAAAAACCGCCAGATGGCGCGAGAAAGTCTCGCGGTCTTATCACTGTCACTATTGGCTCTTTGTTGACAGCTCCCTACATAATGTGACACATTGTCAGTTTGTTCTGACAACTAACCAATGAAGAGGGTGAAAAGACAGCAAGTCACAGTTACGCCACCTTTTGGATGCGTCTGTTCATCACACAAAACATTTGTCGCTAGTTACATAGACATTTGTAATCGCACGCCCCTCCCGTCGCCTGGCGATAGGACTATGCTAGCGCCCTATTTTGAGCCTTTTTTTTTATTACATAAACATACTGTCCACAGTCCACAATTAAATAGTGATATCATTGGCTAATGTCTTTCTAATTTTTCCATGATCAATTGCAATATAAATATAAATTTTCTCCTCCAGTTTGGTAAACAAGGTGTCTAAAAAAAAAATCGTTAAATATACCTGCGCATACGCCTTATTGCACCCAGGCTCTGGACATACAAACGGTCGCTCGCCAGTATGAAGCCGGACGTGGTTGTTCAGATTCGTCACCTATTTGAAAAGAAGTTATTTTTTATTTGACATAAGAAAAAAATGCATAATCCTACTAATCCTACTATATTATAAACGCGAAAGTTTGTGAGGATGTATGGATGTTTGTTACTCTTTTATGCAAAAACTACTGAATGGATTTTAATAAAACCTTACAGAATTATAGCTTATACATCCGAATAACATATAGGCTATGTTTTATCGATGTACCACGCGAGCAAAGCCGCGGGCAGAAGCTAGTATATAATATTTTTTAATAATACGTGCGCCATACCTGCGTGAACGCCTTTCCGCACTCGGAACATTTGAACGGACGCTCGTTGGTGTGGATCCGAAGGTGAGCCCTCAGGTTGTTGGACTGGGAAAACGCTGCAACAAACACAAACACAAATAAAATCATCTGTAATAAATCTAGTTGTCTATAAAATCACCTAAAAAGCAAATGGTATTATACCCAACAATAATGGCAGCATTTAACAACTGCAACTCGGCTATTGATTGGCAGTGATGATCAACAATAGATTGTTGTTTTTTTACAATAATATAAGAAGCAGGCTTTGTCACTTGGGTCTTACCGTCACGAGCAGACTAATAAAAGAATTAAGCTTACATCCTATTAACCTACTAGTTGCTTAACCAAGAGTTTACCTTTATTGCAGTATGTGCAGACAAATCGTCTCTCAGCACGATGGTTGCGCAGGTGGTTCTGCAGCTGCATAGTCTTCTGAAACGACTTATGGCAAATGCCACAGTAAAGTGACTTGTCATTGCTTTCCTGCAAATTAAAAACAATTTTGCTTGCCTATGCAAAGTAAGAGAGAATTTATGAACTAATAAAAAAATCTAATGAATGGGAAAGTAGGTTAACTTTTGCTACATTGCTTTACAATATGGTAACAGTATAATTCCTTATATTTTTATATTGTAGTGAAATCCCTTATATTTTCATGTTGTAAATAAAACAAATTTAAAAGCAAAAGTAATTTAAAAGCCACTCAGAATTATATCAGATGATTTATAGACTGACAATATGGTGATACCTGTAACTCTTTATGTTTTGGTTATTAATATAGAGACTAGTTTCGCACTAATATAGGAAAAATAATAGAATAAAAGTTATTAAAAAACATTTCTATGCCCAAATGTAACTGCTATACAACTGTGCACCCAATTTGTATTCACAATTTTTTTTTTACTAACAAGAATACCAGTATTATATACTATCTTTCAATAACTTTATTAAAAAATAGAAACCTCATCAGTGTTGGAAGTGTGGGCTTCAGAGGGGTCAGGAGGCTCAGCACTGCTGTCTTCAAGGGTGACTTCCGGAACCAGTGGCTGGCACTTGAAGCAAGCGTATACCCCATCTTTGCCTGTCTCAAACAGTTGCTGGAAATGAACATAACATATTATTATAAAGTAATCATTTGATAGTCAGGTCTTTATTGGACTAAGAGATCAAAATTACTGTATGAATATTTTTTAAATGTTATATTTTATTATGTGTTTTATCTAACCCAACTCAAATGTGGTTAAGCTCATTGCTCCATGAACTCTGTTCACTTCTTTTATTTTAATTATATGATTTTTATTTGTCTTTTTGATTTTTAATTATGTTTAAAAAAAATGGTCATTAATATACATTTAGGAATTCATTTGCATTAAAACTCTTTAAGTCTTACATAAATATACATAACATCATGCCTGGAATACCTGAAGGGGTAGGCAGAGTCAAAGGGGCACCTAGTGACCATAAACACAGTCAACAAAGAACCAAACGGGCTAAGGGCTGGGTTAGATGGAAAATTGTGAAAATGTAGTGACAAGTGGCTTGCGCTGCTTGCAAATCGGCCACACAGTCACATACCCAAAAAGTCTAAGTGAAGTTTAAGTGTTGATAGTAGTAATTTATTTATATACTGTAACTTTTTAAAAACAACATAAACCCTATGTTACACATAATAAGTAGTTAGCATAGAATAATTTTAATATATAATATTAATTTTTGGGACTTAATACACTCTTATGCTTTCGTTATGATGAAAACAGACCTAAGTTCACTAAAATCAGAGTGTGTAATACATAGTAGTTAGAATAAAGCTGTTTTGTGCTACCTATCTATATGGCCACAATAATTCAAGGTTCGCTATTCAAGACATACGATGGTCACTGTACAGAAAAAAACCAAGTCACTTGTTTTTTACAGGCACCGAGTAGAGCCAGACATAAAAAAACACCGACGGCCAACAAACAAAAAAACGCGGGCAGGTTTCCGATGCACATTTTTTTATCTTATTGCAGTAGAATAAGCTTCGTATTAAAGAATACTCATAGCCAAATAACAACTTTACGACTTTATGCCATTCTCCAATGGCACATAAACCAATTTCTTCCAGACGCGTTATTTTTATATCAATATCTAAAGAAAACAAAAAATAATTTTCGAAGTATTGACAAAAGGACGCATAAGAACTGATTAAAATACTTACAACAACAGGTTTATCGCATATTCCACATTTATCCATTATATTTAAACGAAAAATCACAAAGTATTTGTAAATAACACATAAAAATTCACAAAATTTATTTTTCGCACTTCGAGATCCGACAGCTCAAAAAGAGACAGGCAGGGCGGGGGAGGGGAGTGCAGGGCGGGGCAGGCGCAACCATAAATGAACATAGACAACACATTTGGTTTTAGACAGAAAATTAATAAGTATGTACATAGTGTTTATGATTATAAATTAAATTGCTTTAAAAAAAATAGCAATATTTCTCAGTAAAGTCTTTAAACATACATGTCCTTAAGCGACATATAAAAACAAAACCATGATGAAACGAAACTGTTTTGGCAATTGACATTGACATCATATTGACGTTTTCGAGTTTCTCAGTCTCGTGTTTTTCTGTAAATTAAATTACGTTCTAACTAAAAAAATATTTATTTTCGCCAATGTAGCCTTAAATGTGTATATAAATGATTGATGTGATACAAATAGACCAAAAGATTTTGTTTTTTTTATGTGAATTTTGTAGTGTTATTGTTGTTTGTTACTTCGTTTTTGTTCTTGGCCAAAGATGTCTGAGAAGCCTGTCGCTGCTAGTGGCAACCAGCCCATTGTCAAGATTGGCCACTACACCCTGGGAGCTACCCTGGGTGTGGGCACCTTCGGGAAAGTGAAGATAGGCGAACACCAGCTGACCAAACACAAAGTAGCTGTTAAGATCCTGAACAGACAGAAGATCAAGTCCCTGGATGTAGTCGGCAAGATCAGGCGAGAGATACAGAACCTGAAGTTGTTCAGGCACCCTCATATCATTAAACTTTATCAGGTAAACACTTCAATAAATAGCTTGACCTTGACTTCATTATGCACTATTAATAAACACATTTAGATTTGATCTATTCAAATGAAACATTATGAATTCTGCATATGATTCAATCAGCCTGCTTTTCTTATCATTTTTGAAAATTGGTTGATAATTTAAAATTCTACTTCATATCTATGTTTACTTATCCAAATAATGTTTGAAGTAATTAAATCATTAAGAGTTAAACATAAATATCTGTTGTACCAGCACTTGACATGTTAATTATTGGGAGTAATTAATTAGAATAGTTTGTATTAATTATCTAAAATACGTATGTAATCTGAGGTACAGGTTATTTTTAAGTTCAGATCACTGAATACAAAATGAGTTCTGCGAAAACTGTTAAAATATTTATATTCAAAAACTTCCAACAATACCAATTAATAATATACCTACATTGATTACAATTTGAATAATATAAATTTATGTTAGTATACCTTATTTAATTCTAATTTGATCTTATGAGAACTGTGTACAATTAAAGTATTAGTAGTACAATAGTAAAATAGTTAATAATACTTTTAAACTAATATATATTATAAACATGAGCCATATAAATAAAAAACAACAATGTTATATATATTTAAAATTGTCTGAGGTTATCAAATAATAAAGATGTTCTTCTTCTTCAGGTAATTTCAACTCCAACAGACATCTTCATGATTATGGAATATGTCTCTGGCGGAGAGCTTTTTGACTACATAGTAAAACGGGGGAAACTGCAAGAGCATGAGGCCCGGCGCTTCTTCCAGCAGATTATCTCTGGTGTGGACTACTGCCATCGACACATGATCGTCCACAGAGACTTAAAGCCAGAGAATCTTCTACTGGACCACAACATGCATGTCAAGATTGCCGACTTTGGCCTCTCGAACATGATGATGGATGGAGAGTTTTTGAGAACATCCTGTGGGTCTCCTAACTACGCAGCTCCAGAAGTAAGTTATCTGATTTATTAATTTTAATAGCATAAAGGCTAATGAAGTAAAAAGTCCATTTTGGTCTCCAAGATTAATTCATAAGTGTAGCAATATTTAGTTATAAATACTTTTCAAATGCAATACTTGAAAAGTAAACTCCATCAAATAAATAGGTTTTCTATTACTTCCTGTATTTGATAATTTTATCAAAAAAATTTTTAGACAGGTCTATCAAGTCAGGTATACAAAATAAAATACAGCTAGGACTACCCATATTCAAGTGAAGCTTACATTTATTTTGCATAAATTTGTTGAAACTTGTAGGTGTTTTATTTAGCTACTTTTTTTTCAAAGGCCATAATTTAATGTTATGTGTTAAAATTTTGTATTCAAAAATAAACCTTATATACTCAAACTCAAAATATCTTTATTTATGTACGCCCAAAAAGCACTTATACATCGTCAAGTAATACAAAGTATAACAATTTAAATCTACCATTGGTCCGGAATGTCGCATCTACCGAGAAGAAACCGTCAAGAAACTCGGTAGTTACTATTTTCAATGCCAGATTGAATATAAAAATTAAAATGTACAGATTATATCATTCAGTCCCATGTTGCTCTAGGACTAAAAAAGAATGTGCCAACTGTGTTTTTTTGCCTATCATGTCGCAAAAGGCGACTAATGGTATATGGGGTTGTGGGTATGTGATTGTGTAGGCGACAAGCTAGCCACTTGTCACTACTTTTTCATAATTTTCCATCTTCCATCACCCAGCCCAGTTTTATTTTTGGCTGAATGTGGTTAAAGGGGCCAGCTGCCCCTTTGACTCTGCCTACCCTTTTGGGGATTATGTTATATTATGTTAATGTTTATACCAAGTCATAAAACATGCAATCACATGTAATCAAAGTTAAGACTTTGTGATTAAAAGACATAAAACTTAACAGGAATTTGTAATCAACATTAATAACTCTTGAATTAGGTAGTATTTATCTTACACTTGGTTATGGTTAGTATTAAATTATTCCTTTTTTTAGGTTATATCAGGAAAATTGTACGCTGGACCGGAAGTAGATGTGTGGTCATGTGGCGTGATCCTCTACGCTCTTCTCTGTGGCACGTTGCCTTTCGACGATGAGCATGTACCTACCCTCTTCCGGAAGATCAAGTCCGGAATCTTCCCTATACCTGAGTACCTGAACAAGAGTGTGGTGAGCCTGCTGTGCATGATGCTGCAAGTGGACCCGATGAAGAGGGCGAGCATCGAGGACGTGAAGAAGCACGATTGGTTCCAGAAGGACCTGCCGGGGTACCTGTTCCCTTCGCCCGTTGAACAGGTAGTTGTAGAATTACCGACTCGTAGATATTCATGTCATAATATTTAATTTGAGTTAAATGCGTACAATAACTAAGGCCTAAAAAAAACATAGAGTAATTATTATTTAGGTAAGAAACTGCGTACAGGACCTCAGCGTGCTGACAGTGGCTCAGTTTGATAGACCTGTTCAATCATAACTATGTGCGAGTGCGACTCGCTTACAGAACAACATCTAGTATGTGGGGCGTGCAAGGTTAGGGTAGAGCAATCTTTGAGAGAGTGAGCATACTCTTGGACAGAGACTCTTGTATCATAACATAAACATACACATGTTTCATTCGACTCTTTTAATGCGCAGGACTGCAGTGTGATCAATACAGAGATAATCCATTTATACAGAATTCCCCATTGCTCGCTCAGAAACACTTTTTAACGTTAATTTAATCTATACTAATATTATAATGAGGAAAGATTTGTATTTTTGTGTGTATGTTTGTAATGAATAAACTCAAAAAGTACAGTGCCGATTTCAAAAATTCTTTCACCATTGGAAAGCTACATTATCCGGAAGTAAATTAGGCTATATTTTGTCCCCATATTCCTACAGGAACGGGAACTATGCGGCTAAAACCGCGGGGCGCTGCTAGTGATATTATAAGACAGCAAAGCGACGCATAAGCGGTCACTGATGTTTGTGATAAGTTTATATCGCCCAGTCTGGCCTAAACTGGACTATCAAAATGCGTGTCCAAAGGTCACTTCACACTTCACTGCCGAATCACTCAATATGTAGGTTCGACTGGTCTCTCCAAGTCCGCCATATAACTCTTCGTCCCTGCCTGCTGGATAACAGCGTGATCGACACGAACGCGATCGCGGAGGTGTGCGACAAGTTCTATGCCCAGTCTGACAAAGTCTGGTCTATTTAAGTCCAATTCATGTGTGTGACGTACGTATGGTTTATAATAATACCAGTGTACCATACTATCATAATAATAGGTGTGTCACAGGTGAGCCTAGTCAGCGTAACCCACAACCCGCTCTATAACTTTCCTGACTGCGAACAGCAGTGTGATCGACATTGAAGCGATCGTGGGTGCGACAAGTTCGTATTGCCTACTTTGGAAAACATACTGTCATGACTGCCAGGGGGCAGTTCGGCTGCCCAATAAACTGTTCCTTCCTCATACTTTCATGCTTTTGAGACTAGTCACAAACATAAGCCCAGTAAGCGTGTAGGTTCCCACAGCCCTATCTATAACATGTCGTCTGTGGCTCCAGGTCAGTAGCGTGATCAACACGGAGGCTATCGAGGAGATGTGCGAGAAGTTCATATTGCTTACAAAGACGGCTCAATGCTATAACTATACGCGTGTCTAGCACTTTACTGAAGGGATAATTTATTTGTACAGTCAGACACCTGTGCTTAGTCAGTATGTAGGTTCTTTTAGGCTGCCTGTACACCGGAGCGGAGCGAACAGCGGAGCGGTGAGAGTTAAAAATACACCAATAGAATTGCATAAAATAGCCACTCCTCTTCAGTAGACGTTTTCTATTGGTGGATTTTCAACCCGCTCACCTCTCCGCTACCTCGCTCCGCTCTGGTAGGTAGGCAGCCTAAGTCTCTTAAGAATCGTTTTCAATTAAGCGCAGTCAGGGTATAGGTGGGTTTTCATAGCCCTCTCTATAACTGGTCGTGTCCCCCCAGGACAGCAGCGTGATCGACACGGAGGCGATCGCGGAGGTGTGCGACAAGTTCGGCGTGGTGCCGCACGAGGTGCACAACGCGCTGCTGAGCGGCGACCCGCACGACCAGCTCGCCATCGCCTACCACCTCATCATCGACAACAAGCGCATCGCCGACGAGGCCGCTAAGGCGGAGATCAAGGACTTCTACGTTGCCAGTCAGTACCTTCGATACCTCCTTATCTATGAATTCTTATACATACATACATATCATCACACCCGTAATCCCCGAAGAGGTAACTGAGTCGAAGGGACAGAAAACCCCTTTAACCACACTCAGCCAAAAATAAAACTGGGATGGGTTTGATTGTAAAATTGTAAAAAAGTAGTGACAAGTGCCTTGCTCACCGCCTACACAATCACACGCCCAAAACCCGATATACTTAGCATTAGTCACCTTTTACGATATGCTAGGCAAGTAACACAGTTGGCACACTCTTTTTGTCCCAGACCAACAAAAATAAATAAATATTAGACAACATCACATACATTGATCTGATTCAGTGGTTAGCTTAGGCACTTGTGTTAGCTATCAGAATCAACAATTGTACTACAAATATATATGCTTAAGTAAATATTATAATATAAACACCTAGACACAGAACAAATACAAGTATTCATCACACGAATGTTTGTCCTTTGGTCAGGGACACTATAATGCACCATCCAGTCAGTCAAAACAAAAAAGTATTTGTCTCGAGTCTGGGCGATACTGTCATTGATACAAATTTTATTACATAAGTACTTATTTTGAAATTAGATGAATGTATGTAATGTTGTCTGATATTTATCCTTACTAATATTATAAATGTGGAAAGTAATTATTCGTTACGTCTACACACCTAAACTACTTGACCGATTGCATTTAAATTTGGTACGCCTAAAGTTTAACTGTAAACAGGACACAGCTCTGTAAGAGACCATACGGGTGGAGCCGCGGAGCCGAAGCTAGTTAATGTGAATATCGTGTTTGTTGCCAGACAACTCCCCGCCGGCGACGAGCGAGAGCTCGCGGCCGCACCCCGAGCGCATCGCGCCGCTGCGCGACAAGGCGTCGCCCGCCGCCGCGCAGCCCGCCGCGCAGGACAAGGCCAAGGGCACGCCCGTCAAGAGGTCGGCGACCCCACACTCTTTACTGCAGGCTTCGACATACTATAGGCCGGAGATCGAGGGGAAAGCGACTATCAATTGAGAACCCCACACTCTTTATAGCAGGATATAGCTGACTAGACCTGCAATCAGAAGGGGTTGGCGGCCTTTACCTTAGGTCGATACCTAAGCGACAGCGAGCTGGTCGCTCCGATGAGCGACCAGCTCGCTGTTGCTGGCTTTTCCTGGACCCTTTACTGCAGGGATCACTAATTAGTTTTATTTAAGCACAGATCAGTGCCTTCCTCGTATTATACTGTAGGGATCACCAATAGCGTGATTATGTGTTTATTATACTTGCCATTTATCGATGGAGATGGAATACCACCAGGGTTTAGTTGGTCACGCATTGCCTGTGATAAAAATAAGATAGGTACAACCCAATCACAAAAAAATCTATGCAATTTCAAATTTCACCATCTATGGTAATGTATTTGACACGAAAAGCGAGAGTGCCAGAGGCCCAACCCTCTTAAAAACTGACAATGCATCAGCATTTCCTGTGACCACCAGAGGTCGCCAGTTCTAGTGAGTAAAAAAATTTTGTTTATGTTATAGAGCGAAATGGCACCTCGGCATCCGGTCCCAGAGCAAGCCCAACGACATAATGCTGGAGGTGTTCCGCGCCATGAAGGCGCTCGACTACGAGTGGAAAGTCATAAACCCCTACCACGTCAGGTCAGTACCACAGACTATATGGAGGCCCCAAACCCCTTAAAAGTCGGCTACTCATCAGCAATTCTTCTGGTGTTGCAGTTATCTATGGGCAGCGGTGAATATTTACCAGTAGGTAACTCGCCAGCCCGAATTCCGTTTCTAATCTATGTATAAAAAAAAATTGTCTAGTTAGCTGGTTTCCAGCTCCGTTGAAAATTTACATTAACAGTTGGTTTTCAACATTATAGTGACAGGGAAACCAGACAATTGGGATCATGGTCGCACATCAATAGTTATTTGAATGTACAGGCTTCCTCATAATATTTTCCTCAAAGTTGAGCTAGTGGTAAAAAATCTTAAATACATAGATAAGAGAACTGACTTACTTAGACACCATTCTTGCTAACTATAAACTCATTTTCTTGAATATACATCGATTCAGTACTTTTACTAAATATCTGTCTGTTTGTTATTATTTGTCTTATCATCATCACCATCAATTCATATCGCACCTTTGTCCACAGGGTGCGCACGCTCAACAAGATGACGGACAAGTACGTGAAGATGTCGCTGCAGCTTTACCAGGTGGACTACAAGTCGTACCTGCTGGACTTCAAGTCGCTGTCGGGCGAGAAGGAGGACTCGGACGAGGAGGCCGCGTCGCCCCTGGCGCCCCCGCCGCTCGCCCCCGGCGCCCGCCGCCCCCGCCGCCCCCGCGCAGCCGCAGGGCCACCACACCATGGAGTTCTTCGAGATGTGCGCCGCGCTCATTATACAGCTCGCGCGGTAATGATCCCCCCTGTTTGAGGATGGAGGGTAAGGGAGGTGGAGTACATATGCCTACCTCCAGTTCGCTTGCTAGATGATGGGAGTTTCTGTTTAGCTTAGGGCTGGAAAAACTAGGGGTCGCTTCGGCTAGATTTCGACTTAAAATGTTAATCGGCTCAGAATTTAGGTTAGGCTCAATTTCGCTTTTGAAACCTATTTCATGTCGATTTCGTAAAATCTAAGTCCCATAACACCCAGATTTTTAGGTAGTAAGTGCTCAAAGTGCTGAGCCCAAACTACAATTTTAGTTTCGGCTAGAATTCGTTAGCAACTTAAGTGTTTAAATTTTAGGATAAACATTTTTCGGTTACCCAAAAGCTTAGGATAAGTTATTGTTGATTGGTTTGATTATTTTATTATAAATTATTAAAACCTTTAAATAAATTAGGTTTTTAATTTTATTTCTTAAAAAATATTTGCTAATTTAGCCGATTTTTTTTCCGGCATTCGATCTAGTTTCAGGCTAGCTAGGCAGCTAGACTATTGTACAAATATATGACAAGGAACCTTAATATATGGGAGCTATAGTAACTCTCCTTCATTTTATAATCTACATAAAGGTATATAAACACACACAGAACTAGGTAGAGCCTGGGTAGCAAGCGTGCGAAATGCAGTGCAGGCCTGTGTACTCCCGCCTTAACGATTAGCAGTAGATATAGGATATGCCTTGGAATTATAACACGGTTTTCGAGCGGTTTCGACTAGCCGCTATTTTGTGCAAACTGCAACGCTCTGACGTCACTAGTTAGTTAATATAATTCAATAGATGTGAAGCAACAAAAAAAATTTTGAACTAAAAGACCCCTATTTGTTCTTCACAATTTTCTTTTGTATGCAAAGTGCTATGGAAGATAAGCTAAAAAGTCTTGAAACGTTGTTGTCTCACTAACACTATTGAGATAGATACACTAAAAATTATGAGTCAAGTCTTGTTTATTCTGAAGATGCATTGTAAGGATGTAGAAATCCTATAAAAGAACAAAATAGCGGCAATCGGCCTTAAAAAAAAAACCTCACCGTTTGCTTAGAGCAATTCTTAATGCCACTACAATTTATTAAATCGATTCCACATAGAGCTTTTTTTCGCGTGGCCTTTCGCTGCAATAAATAAAACTGAATGAATGTGGACAAGCCTTTATTAGACATTTTACTAGACGGCAAAAGTTAAGAGAGAAAATTATATACGCAGAGTTATACCTAAAGCAGGAACATTTTAATACATAGTTTAATTCCTGAAAAGAAACTATTAAAGTATACTTTAGCACTAACTTACCTTACGTACTGTTACAAGATATTTGAACTTATGTATGTACCTACACGATATTAGGTCTTGAAGCAATAAAATATCTTAAAACGCTTAATGATAGCTCGCCTAATTCTTTAATCCACATAATAAAGTCCTTACCTTACTTGTAAGTGTTCTATTTCTCTTGATCCCTATATTCAAGGAGACTGAAGTAGAGTGCAAATAAATAAAAAGTTAACTTCCAGTGTTATTGTTCTGCGTAGGATCGTTCAGAGTCTAGGGCATTATCAGCTAATATATGCTTCGTATTAAGATAGTTTTAGTCGGAAACATTTTAACTTTTTATCAGTGCAAAATATTTATTGTTGTTTTTTAATTGATGGAGACTTAAAACTTAGTCAAAAACTTATTAGTTTACACGTTGTTTTCTTATTGTAATGAAATCTTGTCAGTATTTAGTTACGTGGGCCCTTGTTCATAAAAATGGTTCGTTGCTTAAAGAATCTTCTGCATAATATGTACTGTTATTGTTGAAGTCCAATGCTTCTTGCGTTCTGATTGGTTAAGCATAGTGACAATAAGAATTAGTGATATATGTGTTCGCCATCGTTCTACCAACTTATCTGTAAAATATCAATTGTAGGAATATTTGTTTTATTAATGACAGCACGGCACCATACAGATAGAGAAATAACTAGACATACATACCATATATCTATCCCTCAGATGCCCTGAGATACACCCTCAGATAAGGACAGAAAAGAGAGCTGTCTCACTCACACTTTTCACTTTGTGGTAGCGCTGCCAAGACCTGTCTTTTTCTATAATGTTGATTGGTCCATGATAGTTTTCGCTTTACAGCGCTTTGCTATCCCCTCTTACAGACCCACAAAAAAAGACAGGTATTGATTGCATTATCGTATCTTCTCTTTCTAACGACCAGTTTGGTCATTCTCTATGTGTATGGTTCTCGGGATATCTATATGCTGTTATTATCCTATTCTATTTATAGATAATTTGGTGGAACCGTAGGTGAGTAAATCGTCCTTAAATAAATAAGTAAGTAATGATTTTAAAATAAAATAGAATATGGCATAGGCATTCTTATAAGTAAATACTTGTAAGCGAATATGATTTTTATGAACAACGGGTTAGACCTTACTTCCAATTGCACGAACAGCGTCATTGTGATATAAACGAGTATACATAGTGGGTGTATGTTGATTTACCAAAGATAACTTACAGCAAACTAAAGTGCCTTTTTGTATTGTGTAAGCCTTTTGTAACAGACGCGCGAATTATTTTGTGGTCCGTTCGGATGCTGGGAAGCAGTTGGTGGTTGATTTGGGGACACGTAGCGGGATGTTGTCATGTGGAAGTGACTTGTCGTTTGTCGTTGTCGGTGATGTATTATTTATTGAATAAGAGGCGTGGTCTAATATAGGCGACGCGTAACGCTGTGTGCGTTGGGAACATTAAGCCACGCCCTCTTTTTTGGGACAACGTCGATGTAACGTGCAAGCGGGACAAAAAACATTTGCTAAAGGTTGTCTCGCTCGCACCCACTATATTACGACCGGTTGAGTCGGTCATCGTTCATATTAATAAAGGTGTTTATCGGGACCAGCGTTTCAAATTTCGTTACGTACACAAGTTTCACCTCACACCGCCCGCTACGAGTCCTAGAATATAACTAAGAGTTGTTTTTGTATAGCATAGCAGTAGGTATAATGGTAATGGTTGTTTTCAATAAGTATTGGATGGAAGTTTGGGGAACGTAGTTAATCGCGTAGTTTAGGCGAATAGATCTTCGGTATAGGTATTTTAAATTATTTAATATTGTACAATACAAATGATATAATTGTACAGCTTTAGTTGTGTGTATAGTGCAATTCTAAAATAGCTTCCATAAATGGATTACTTAATCATTAATAAAATCTCCTAAACCCATTTCATTGTTTTATTTATCCTCGAAGTTATGTTTTTATATTTTTATATTACACAAGCAGCTGCCAACGACTACGTCCGCGAGTAAATTGTTCCAGTACCATAAGGAACAGCCTCCTGTGTACGAAATCAAGTCTATCTTAAAAAGTGTTGGGCTTGTATACAAATTGTCATCCTTTCTGGATCGACTTTTCATAAAAAATCTTATATATTATGTTATGCTATAATTAAAATATCATATCTCTAATATATTATCAATGCTTGTTAACTTTATGTAAAATTTTTCTATTTGACATGACAGTAATTTTAAACGAACAAAAACATTAATATCGACTGGTCCGTTCGTCGAGTGGTCAGAGACCCTGGCCACGAAACCAAGGGTCGCGGCTTCGAACCCCGAAATTAACTTGGATATTTGTACCCGTATCATGGATGTTTATAAATATATTAAAGTATGTCTATCCGTTCACCTAGTATCCATAGCACAAGCTTATATGTGATATGGATACTTAGTTTGGTACTAGGGAATTGGTGTGTCAGTCTGAAGAATTTATTTATATTTATTTATTTAATATTTTGTAATAATTCACTATTACAGCGGAAAATTTTTACTTTCAAGCTGAAGGTCTACGAAATAAAAGCCAGTTTAACAGAATACTGTAATTTATTACAGATCTAATCGTATAATTAAAAATGACTAATGAATTTATTGGTATAACAAATGGATGTAACTTAATCTTTTACAGTTCTATCTAGTTAAATAAATAAAACAGCTGATATTATCGCTTCTCCTAACAATTGGCTAATGAATATCACAAGAAAAATATCGGTCCGGTGTCATGTAAATATAATCATTGTAATTTCAATATTATTCCTAAGACGCATAGAGTCTAATTTTGAACATCCTTGTCGGATTTTTAAACACTTCGACATTGGTGTAGTTTGCTAAATTGATTGAAAAATACAATCAGATTAATTAAATTTTCAGCGTCAATAATGCAAGATTCCCAAAAACTAAAAAAAATAAAGCAAGATGTCTGTCTTATCTCTAAAAAGAAATAAAGTGATTATACACGCACATTGCGCATTCATTCATTTAAGTTCTCAAAAAGAACAAGATTAGCAATCGTTGACGTGTGAGTTATTTATTTTGCAATAAATTTATTAAATTCATGCAAGTCTTGCATTATATACAACGACGTTTGAATACGCCAGTGTGTACAGTGACGTAACAAGAACCAAATGGGCGTAGGTATACCTCGCAAAAATAAATCAATTAATAAAAAAAAATCCTTTAAATAATAACATATACCTAACGTTAGAATGATATCAACAACTATTTTGAAGTCGACTTATGCTTTATTCGAAATAGACTATATACCTAAAGAGTCATTCCGATTTTAATATCCGATTACTCATCGTTTCTCTAATAATATCGATAACTCTAGCTACGCCACTGTATCAATCACTAAATATTATCCACTTAAGTTTTACTCGCCAATTATACATGCCAATGTGATGACGTCTGAGAGGTACATACAGGATACTGATACTGTCTGGCACAGTACAAGCTGCCATCATCTGACCACTAAAATAATTAATCTAAAGTAAGATACAATTTCCATCTGGCCCAGCCCGGTTCTGTTTCTGGCTGAATGTGGTTGAAGGGGCCTGCTGCCTCTTTGACTCTGCCTACCCCTTCGGGGATTGTGGGCGTGATGTTATGTATGTATTTATAAGATACAATTCTAACGTACTGGTGTGTTATTAAGGAAATTCAACCAATAGTAATTCATTTCCATATTTGCTCATGTTTATTATTGGTTTAGCTCACTCCACGTAAAGCCGCCTATTGGTATAAAATCCTTGCATACCACTTATCTACCTGGAACAGTTTAGGCAGAATCTTGCCTAAGACGTAGGCATCAATCTGGTAAGGTATTACCAGACAGACAAGATCTAATTACGCCATTTTATCTCCTATATTTACAAAGGGTAGCATGTAAATTTGAAACTAAATTTAAATTTAGAAATGGTGTGCTCTAATGTTTAAAATGAAAACAGTTTTACTTAATTTACGTTCACAAAAATATTTTATTTAAACCTTATTTTGTAACGATTTTTTGGGAACGTTAATGTGGCAGATCGAATCAAGCGCATGGTCAGATAATGGCGGCGTTAAAGCACTGTCAAAAGCAGAATTGGGTTACCACTTCACCAGGATATTAGGATTCACATTACATATTTTTATCCTTACATCCTTGAAATAAGATTCAAAATCGATGAACGTCCTGGTCAATATGTATTACCCAATTCCGTTTTCGAACAGATAAGTCCACACGAGCGATTTCATCTTCATCTTCTAGGTATTGCATGCAATAGCCGAATGCCTACGAAAGTCCTACTTGAGCGTTAGACGCAATAGCGCAACGCGAAATATTAAATAGACACCAAAAAGTAATCGCACCAACAAGTAGTCGCATAGATAGATTGTGACAAGACGCGATGCTGTCATCATCTTCCTAGCGTTATGTCCCGTGTTTATGCAGTACGGTCTTACATTTCGTACATTCCAGCGTTTAACGTGTGTTCGCGACTCTGATCAAAGCAACAAATAAAAAAATTGGTATTTTGTCTTTATTGTTTATTATATTTTTGTATGGCAAGTAATAAAAGGTAATTTTGTTCTAACTTCGCAACCAACTTTTTTTCGCGTTGCGATTCGTCGCTTTCCTTTGCTAACGCAAGACAATCGGCGAAGACAACAATAAATGTCTAGTTACATCTTTTTCCCACGGCGTCTAACTAACGCACGCGCGTTAGAGAAAGGGAAAAAAGAAGATGAAAACGCACATGTGTCGAGTGTATTGTACTGTTGTAGCTTGTAGGTAGGCGCGGGTCACTGCGCGGGCGCGGGCGGCTGGCCGGCGGGCGCGGCGTCGTCGGGCTTGCTCTCCAGCGAGAAGGGCGGGATGCGGCAGTCGAACGTGTAGCCGTCCTCGCGCTCCATGCGGAACGTGCCCCTGCCGACAGCGGGAATGAGGTCAGCGGGCGTGCCGGAAGGAGGCTCACCAAAGATAACGATATTACAATATTATACATATATGGATAGCTGGAATGACTGCAGACTGCTGCGGCTGGTAGGAGGCGGAGGCTGCTACACTAGGGTCACCACTCACCACATGTGTCCGCTGGGCGCCCGCAGGCTGCTACACTAGGGTCCCCACTCACCACATGTGTCCGCTGGGCGCCTGCAGGCTGACGTGGCTGCTGTACTGGAAGGCGGGCGAGTGTCGCGCCAGCACGGGCTCCTGGCCGACGACGCCGCGGCCGCGCACGGTCTCCAGCGTGCCGCTCAGCGAGAAGATGCGCCAGTGCCGCTCGCGCAGCTGCACCGCCGCCGGACCGAGGTTCTCCAGCCGGATGCAGTACCGCCACTGGAATGTACATATGACCCTTATTTAGAACAGTTCATTCTATCTTCAGTTGACGGTATTTAAAATTGAAGTCTAGTTCTAGCCAATCATGATAGTGAAAAATTAAGAAAGGAAGCGTTAAACCTAGAAAGCCATTAAGTAAGTAAGAGGCAACATGTCTTTGTCAGCTTTTATCCGATGGGTTAGGCCGAAGAAGTCACGGTTCTCCTGGCTAATCTAACCCTGACGCGTGAGATTAGGTTAGGCAAGTCTGACTGTAACACTGAGCTCACCCAGTAGACGGCGGAGTTCTGCGACTCCCGGCTGCCCATGTAGAAAGGGATGACGGTGACGCGCACGCCCTCGGTGGTCTCGCGGTGCACGTCGCTCAGCTCGAGCCACGGGTGGTTCTTCTTCTGCCACGCCCGGAGCGTCTCTTGCGCTATGAACGGTGGGTCTGGAATGATGTGTGAGCTAATGTAATACTGATGCCGCATTTGAATTTTTATTTTTTGTTTCCATACACTAATCATAGTAACTTTACATGAAATTTTAAAAGTAATTTTGTATTTATGTACGCACAGAGCTAGCCACTTATCACTACTTTTCTCAATATTCCATCAAACCCAAGACCAAGTGTTATGCTACTCATCGCTGGACGAACCTTTATCCGGATTATGAATCAGGAACTTGTCGAACAGCTCGTGCTGAAGCGGCACCCTCTCTACCGAGGTGTAGGGGATGATGTCGTCGTGCGCCACATAGTCCAGGCCCGGGATAGCGTACAGACTGCGGCTCGACTCCTGGTTGCCCAGGAACGTCACCGCCTCCGTCTGGGCGCGCTGCAAGCAACACACACACATGCACATCTATATTTACCAATATTATGAAAATTACAGTTTTTTATGATTGTAATGTGAAGGAAGAAATCCAAATGACTGCCCTAAAGTACCAGAAACGTTTGGAAAACCACCCAAATGCTGCCAGGCTATGTCAGAGCACGAAAGGGCACTCAAGTTGCATATTTCATCTAGCTGACTTGCACAACCAAGTGAGTAGATGTCTCTACTGGGAGATACACTTAGTATAAATTAATCACTATCAATAAATCTGTTTATAGTCAAAAGACTGATTGCAGAAAAACATAAAGAAAAAAATTGAGTCAGTCAGATATTTGACAGCTTACTAAATAAACTTACATTATGTGAAAAGGGAATGCATGAAAAACGTATAGCCATTTTTCGGACTTATAGAAAGATACTAGTGCTGGTTTGAACAATTTATACCATATATATTTCTTCATTAAATCATCCTGAGAAAAGGAACATAAAAAAGGTTTGCATACCCCTGGACGATTATAATTTGCTAAATTAGGTTAGCAAATTATAATCGTCCCTTATCGTAATAGCTTAGGATCATTTTGATAGTTCATCTCAGGCAGTATATTTTAAAATTAAATCATATACACTGAATAGCTAAGAAATAGTTTGTTATGTCTAGACCACATTACTGGTCTTGAGTGCAGCTGTGCAGACGACTAGTCGGTGGCAGTTTTCCTTATTTAGAATAAATAGGTTAAGGCGTTTTACTAGATCTGATTTATTATTATGAATATAGAGTTGAGTTTGTCCTATGGATTACAAAAAAAGTTCCTTAATTATTTGTATGTTCTGAGGCAAACCTATTTTCAGCTATTTTAAAGAATATGCTGATAAAGAGCCTACAATGAAATGGAAAGAACACATTTGAAATGAATCAAACTTATGAGCAAAAATCAAAAAATATGGAACAATGCAAATAAAATTAAACATGTTACAATATAGTCCATCATGCTTCCTCAACATGGATGAAATAATTATAATGTAATGTAATATGTATCTTCTAGAATAAAACTATGCCCTGATAAATAAAACTCATCTTTTTTTACTCTACATAATTTTGACGCACACACAATATAAGATGCAATCTAAAATGTTAAATATTATATCAAAAGTTTATTTTATCAGTCTAATGCAAAATAAATCTTATGATAAATAGATATAATGTCTTAGATAGTCCAGGTATGACTTTAAAAAGGGTTTAGTAAAATACTAAACCAGTTACGGTTTGCGCTTTGTTTGATTTTTACACTTCAACAATGGTACAGGGTTTCACATCAAATGTGGCTAGTGATTTTTCATAATTGATATTAACATATGCTTGATGATATAATAAATGAACTATTTGACTGTTTCTATTTTGTTTTTGTGTGAGAGTATTATTAAAACAAATGCTCAAAATACCCAATGATATTTAAAAATGCTTAACAGGTTTGTTAATTTAGATACAAAGCAGGTTTAAATCAATCATTAAATCACAACCACAAAACATCAAATAAATTCAGTTATTATACCTTTCTCTTCCATTCAGGTCTCATATCGATGTTTGAGTGCACAGTCAGAAAAATTAAAAGCTCATTTATTATAAAGTACCATAATTTGCCATGTCTCTGAATGAACTAGTTTTAATCAGAAATATATGGTTTTATGAAAAAGTTGATTATTTATGTAAAATGTAATTCTAATAAGTATATTATTTTAAAGAATCTCATCAAAAAATTTATTGTTAAAATAAATTAAAACTGACCTATATTCAAATTTTGGAAAAAATCGGCTCTAAACATGTTTTATTGTAAGAACATACAATGTATAAATACTTATTGCTATATGGAAAATATTAAAGCTTTGATTATGAGCTCACCGGGAATCAATAAAATATTATCCATATTTTAAATTCATATGATTATCTAAATATAAACAGATTCTCCCATTTCAATGTATAAGAAAAAAAAATGCATTCCTATTATTATGACAAAACAAATGAAGAGATTAAAGTAACATTGTATAATATACAACATGTAATGTTAAATGCGCAAAACCTGAAAACAGTATGATCAGAATAACGAGCTGAATCAATTAAACCACTTTCTAATAAAGGTCACATTTTTCAAAAAATCTTTATTAAAAATGTTGCCCTGTCTGTTTATTAATAAGGCAAGCCATCACGCGCACAAACGCGCCAAAATACGTAAACAAACTATGTCTGTCGTCCAATTTAAATTTTCTTATACGCGGGATAATAATAGTTCTTATTTCAATGCAAATAGGAATGAACAAGACAATTTGAAGTAAACAAATCAATGTTATGTATCCTTATTTAACTTAAACGTAACTAATAAGAAAAAGAAATGGGGGTAGGGCGAGCGAAATTCGTGACAATGGCCCCGACCTGTTTACACTAGTCTCAGCGGCGCCGGCACATGCGTCACAGGTGCATTTTTTTTATTATCTCAATACCCCGGCGGCGCGTGTGGTTAAAAAATCGCGACTATGGCGTTTTTATACACAAACATCCAGTATTGTGAAATGGTGAGAATGTTAGCGCATTGTAATGACAACTTTAACTTAGCAGTGCAACGGTTTTAAGAAGAGATTAGAGTATCTGTATCCAATCGGACAATGCTTGCAGCTACACAGAGGCTTCGTGATTATGGTACATTTACGCCTCGGTCAATGGAAAGAGGGGGTCCGCGCGTTTCAACAAGTGAAAAGTGACACTCAAGTGCTCGATTCGCTGAAAAATAACTTAAGAAAGCGGGCTGTGTTGTGTATTCACAAAGTGGTAGACATTTTAAATCTTTTCTACCGCAACAACAGGACCAGTAAGTGGAGATACCAAATTATCTACTTAATTAATTGTAAATAAGTTGATTACGTGCCAATTATTTGTAAATACAGTGATTTAAACCTTTTAAACACGCCAACATCACATACTTACGTTACGTAGTACCTTCCTAATAATAAGATCTTACTGTAGGTAAAGTCTGAAAATGTAGGTTACCTATGTTGCCAGTTCAAAGCCTGGAAAAGTGTGATGGAAACATTTAAATCACTGTTCAAGGATAACCTTATTTCTTTATGAGTGTAGATAGTAATAATAATGTCAGCACGTCGCAGCGGCCCGGCGATATAACTACCGACTTCGCTTTCGACAGAGCGTCGTCCACAGACACAATAAATGATCAGAAGTGCCAGTAAAACTAAAACATCACATAAAACCTTCAAACATTTTTTTTTAAATTAAAATCTCTCATAATTAGGTCAATTGAATTAAAAATCAATCGGGGTGTCTGAGGTTTTGCACATTTAACATTACATGTTGTATACATAGCACATTGACAATGTTTGTATATTAATTGAAGAGTTTGCATTTAGATAGACGCGTCTTTTTTGATGGTTTACTATATGCAATTCTTTAACAAATTAATATAGTAATTAACATGAATATATATTTAGTAACAGCATGGACACTTACTATGTATGGAGCATCTCTTGTATCTATAAGGACTTGATAGAATGTGTGCGTCCTGCCCTTTACTTCCTTGCCTACGTTGGACAGAGAGTCCCCGGATGTATCGGTGTTGCTCGGTGTTTCAGTATTTTCTTTCTTATTGGTTGCATCTCTGTCGTATACTCTGGCTAACCAAGGGAATAAAATCACACCCCTATATCCAAATACTTTATGCAAAATAAGCTGGCCAGTATCGTATTTTCCCGAAGACTTTGGTGATTCTAGTTTACCTACTTCAGCTAATCTGAAAATAACAAATTAATTAAAATAGAGGTTATGTACGTAATAGAACAAAGTTTTTTACAAATACGCATTTTTACCTGGTATAATGAGCAGCTTGAGAAACAAGTATTCTAGAAGCTGTGAGTCTTAATGGATTTATATGTACAAATCTTAGGAATATCTCCATTTTTTCATTGTATTTACTAATTTTTTCCTACAAATCGAGATTGTTTTGTTTGACAGTTCTGATTTCAGGACAGCGTTCTAATGATTACAATGTATTTCAAAGATTGACGTCTTGAACATTTTGACAATAAGTGTTCCAATCAGAATGAACTGCCTAAATTGGTATTGGAAGATAGTAACTACCACTGCCTGCTTGACTTTTTTTTTATTGTTGAATTCAGGGACTAGCATTAACCGTTCAGAAATATTTATCCAATCGGAAGTTTCTAAACGTAACTGTCAACGTTAAAACTTACAAATTGTGTTTTTTGTGTAACGTCTCACACACAATATTTTGTTACTTCTGTTTCGCAACGCAGAGTTCAAAGTGCTTTTTTCTTAGTCGGTTTCAGTGAGCGTACAGAATAATTAAGACTCCTTTAAATATACAACGATCCATAAAAATTTAACACAATTACAGCTATGTTGAGCTCTATCTCTAAAAGTTTACAAATTTATGGTACGTAAATAAATAAATAATAATGTGTATCTGTTGATCTGAGGTGTATATAAATGTTGTTGACATGAGTGTGACAATTTTGAAGCCTAAATTATTTTTTTCAGTTCCCACAGCTGTTAGGCATTCAAGATGCATAGCTTCGCTCTCGTCTTTGCCCGAAACCTATCAAATGCTGTACAAAACCTGCCGAGACTTCGCGGAGTCAGAACTAAAGCCAAATGCTGCAAAATATGACAGAGAGCACTTATACCCTGGTGATGCAATTAAAAAGATGGGCGACTTGGGGCTGATGGCTATTGCAGTCCCCGAGGAGCTCGGAGGCACGGGGCTCGACTACCTGGCGTATGCGATTGCTCTTGAAGAGATATCCCGTGGCTGTGCCTCCGCAGGGGTCATCATGTCTGTCAATAACTCACTCTATCTTGGTCCTGTGACTCACTGGGGGACGCAAAAACAAAAGGAGCAGTATGTCACCCCCTTCTGTACAGGTATGTATTAAATGAGTCAAAGTTGTACAAAGTTGTGTTGTTGTTGTATAAACAATTAATTAAATTCTTAACACACCTTTGTAAAATATCTTAATCCAGCTTCTATTATGCTATTAATTTTTTGATGATTTATCATGATCTCATTTCAAAGCTAGGTTTTTGAAGAAAGTAAGGAATGGGACATGATAAATACCTAATCTTCTATATGACTGTTGGAAGGAGGATTTTAAATATTTTCTTACATCATGCATATAATCCCCCAAAGGTTTAGCAGAGTCCAAGGTGTGATAAGCTCCTTACACCACACAAGGCCAAACATACAATTTAATTAGGCCAGAAGTTTTGGTTAGTGAAGTATTATAGTGACTTTAATTAAATATTTGACATAATTACAATTCTCAATGATCTGCTTTTGTTAAGCCTGCATAAAATCCATCAGACTTAGTTAATTTGTATTATCTATAGTTAATTCATGATTCTCTAACAATAAATTCTAGTTGATGAGTGCACAACAATTGCCTTATAATTCTTATTTTCATTTACAAGTTTTTACATATTTACATATACTTACTTTTACTATTTACTAATATTAAAAAGCTGAAGAGTTTGTTTGTTAGTTAACTACTGGTTCGTTTTAAAAAATTATTTCAGTGTTAGATAGCCCATTTATCGAGAAAGGCTATAGGCTATATAGCTAACCTAACCTAACCTAACCATAAATTCAGGTAAAACCGCGGGCTTAGCTAGTCCTAAATGCTTTGAAATGTGACTCGTCATTTGAACTATTAGAGCTTTTACACACATCTTTTTCACATTTCCCAAACATGCGTTGATTGCACCCAAAACTGAAAACTTAAAAATGCCCAAAAAATATGGCGCCTTAAACATATTTTCGCATGCAGTGACTCGAAGGAGTATGCTATTAATTCAGTAGATATCGAAATATTGTATGGAGTGATAGATCTGTTAGTTATTTGTGGTATATTTAGTTCATTTGTGGCGATATTTGCATATTCCCTTTTTCGCATTTTATATCTGCTTAGTTA
The DNA here is from genome assembly GCA_951394215.1 of Glyphodes perspectalis. Classification (NCBI taxonomy): domain Eukaryota; kingdom Metazoa; phylum Arthropoda; class Insecta; order Lepidoptera; family Crambidae; genus Glyphodes; species Glyphodes perspectalis. The sequence goes on from OX596220.1 coordinate 4,289,171, forward strand.
ATGTCTCATCTTCCATTCTTTCGATACGTCCAAGTCACTAAAGTTTCTCTTCCCACCATTAAATCTAACACTGTCTTTCAGATCAACTTTTATTTACATCATACAATACATCGCAGATTTGGTGCAGCGGACGCATCTCGACCGCGTTTACTCTTTTTAATTTTTTCGCTGCCAAACCTAACTCCACACCGTTATATCTGATCTGGTTTCTTCTCTTTATTTCTGCACCATAACCTTTGTTTTCTTTACATCCATATTAAGCCTCTCTCTCTTTACAACAGTCTTTTATAGTTGTGCCTAGTTAATGCAGATTCGATTCAGACTGTGCTAAAAGCACCATATCGTCTGCTGAAAACGGTTTACAACCTAACAACGCATTCGCAGTCCAACACTTATAGATTGTATTATACAGATGCAACTGGATTCCCTGTCTGATATTGACATCAAAACAGGGCGACACGCAGCCCTTCACCTACAAACATACCGTACCGTACAGCTTACGTAAATGGACTGCACAGTACGGAGCAGCTGTCAATCCCATAGCTAGGCAGTATGTCTGACGTCCTTTAGTAAAACCCTGTTAAAATCGTAAAAGACCTTCCAGCTAAAGGGAAAATATCTCTCCATGATAATGCGAAGAAAGAAAACTTGATCCATGCATCCCATTTTATGCCTTCCAAAACATTCCATCGGATTTTATCCCCATTCTCTCTTAAACTAGTTAGGTAGTTTGTAGTAATGTGCCAACTGTGGTTCTTGCCTAGCATGTCGTAAAAGGCGACTAATGGTTTACGGGCTTTTGGGTATGTGTCTGAGTAGGCGACGAGCTAGCCACTTGTCACTCCTTTTTCACAGCTTTCCATCCAACCCAGCCCGCTGTCCCGTGTTGGTCTGGGACTTAAAAAGAATAATGCCAACTGTGGTTCTTGCCTAGCATGTCGTAAAAGGCGACTAATGGTATATCGGGTTTTCGGTGTGTGATTGTGTAGGTGACAGGTTAGTCGCTTGTCACTGCTTTTTCACAATTTTCCATTTAACCCAGCCCGGCTTTATTTTTGACTGAATGTGGTTGAAGGGGCATGCTGGCCCTTTGACTCTGCCTATTTTTATTATATATGTATGTATGTAGGTAGTTTGTTCTCCTCTCAATTATTTTAACGTGTACGTTAAATTGCGTCTAAGTTGATTAAACTGAGCCATTAGTTTTGTACAGACCAACCAACAATATCTTTGGACCATGACTGCCTCAGATTACTGAGAGAGGACGCTAACGCTATCTACTTTGGTCATCTTCGTAGATTCCTTACTATCCATTTTTCAAACTTTTGTATCGAACGCAATGATATTTTAGTTTATTGGAATATCATTGATCGAACGTCATTGTGTCGACGAGATAAGTTAGCCACTTACCATTACTTTTTTCACAAAATTCATCTATTACAGGATTTACAGGTCAAATTGATCTTGGCTAAAAGTGGTTAAAGGAGGTACCTACTACTTTTTTGACTCGATCTACCCGTTAGGGATTACGTGTGTGATGATATACATATGTATATTAGTGTTTGGTTTAGATATGGGCGACCCAAATTTGATTTATTTGTTGATTTTTGTATCGCATTCGCAAAAAAAAGGAAAAAAAAATTAAAACCATGTACTTAAATGTTTTTCTGGAAAATTAAATATTGGTAAAAAAAATTAGGTGCTCAAAATTATACAAAAAAAAGCAATCTAGTATTTTACATTTGTCGCCAAACCGTTTTTAAACAATTGAATTACTTAAAAAAGCCATTCTTATGTAAGATAGACCACCCTTGTAGACAAGGTCACATATAATTTTACAAGTGCAAATTCCAAGGTTAATATCTGAATTTTCATAATAAATCTTGATTGTTTCCTTCCTAGGAGAAACGGTTGGATGTTTTGCATTATCTGAGCCAGGCAACGGCTCTGATGCTGGTGCGGCATCAACAACAGCCAAAAAGTCTGGGGATAAATGGACAATAAATGGCACAAAGTGTTGGATTACAAATGGCTATGAGAGTAAGGCAGCTGTTGTGTTCGCAACCACCGACAAGAGTCTGAAGCATAAAGGTATCTCGGCATTTATTGTGCCAAAACCAATTAAAGGACTAGAATTAGGGAAGAAAGAGGATAAACTAGGTATAAGAGGTTCGTCGACATGCTCACTTATGTACGAGGACTGCGAGATTCCAGCTGAGAACATTTTAGGAGAGCCTGGCGCTGGTTTTAAAATCGCAATGATGACATTAGACGCTGGTAGAATTGGTATAGCATCGCAGGCGTTAGGGATTGCACAGGTAAACTTAATAATACAATTAACATTAATTCTTCCTTTTTAACTCTGATAAGTGAGATGAACCTTTGAAACATTGCAATTTAAAAAAAGTTTAAATGACGCATTTTTAAGAACCAATTTCACATCCGATTGTATTTTCAAATTTATACTGAGATAAAATTTAAAAAATATGTATTTCTGATGTCACTGTTGATTATGATATCCAATAACACAAGTACTTAAGCTTTTTATATCAGAATCAGATCAATATATGCAATGCTATCTTGTTTAGGTATGTATTATATTTTTTATTTAATATTTATTTATGGCTATTTACAATACATAGGCTTCGTTAGACGTCGCGGCGGAGTACGCGTCGAAGCGAATGGCATTCGGTAAGCCGATAATGAAACTGCAAGCGATCCAGAACAAGCTGGCGGACATGGCTTTGCAGCTAGAGTCGGCGCGGCTGCTGACGTGGCGCGCGGCTTTCCTCAAGGACAACAAGAAGCCGTACACCAAGGAGGCGGCGATGGCGAAACTGGCGGCCTCTGAGGCGGCAACGTTCACCTCTCATCAGTGCATTCAGGTAATAGTCCTATGTTGTCTAGAGCAGGGATTCCTGAAGTGGGTTCCGCGGGACCTACCTTCCGGGGTTCCGTAGAATAGACAGTAGCGGATTTACCCTAAGGCCTAGTAGGCCCGGGCCTAGGGCGGCCAGATGTTAGAGGCGGCCAATCGTGATAAAAATTAAGTGATGACTCTTTATTACTGAGAATTATGGCCTGGGGCCTAGGGCGGCCAAGACTGTAAATCCGCCATTGAGAATAGACATCAGTGTTCTGCCAAAATCTTAAAATAAAAATTCTCATATAAATTTTAGTATTAATTTGTAATCATTTGATATGGGGTTCTGAAAAAAAAAAAGGTATTTAGTTGGTGTTTCGTTATCTTTAAAGTTAAGGTACGCCCGGTTCAAGGATTGGTACATGGTATATTTTTACTACATACTTACATACAAACTATCACACCTGCAAATATAAGAATATGTAATATCCCATAAAAGAACTACCTAGTTTGAAATCCATTATTATATGAGTGTAATAAATGGCATGTAATAAATATATGTGCCCACATATGGTTTGTTTGTGCTGAAAGATACATATCATCGTTATAACAGCTCGACAGAGAAGTACTTTCAAACTACGGCTGCAGTCTTCTCAACTCTATTTATCATCAGAAGGCTCACATGTTAGTGTATGTAATATGTATAATCATTTTGAATAGATACTCGGCGGCATGGGGTACGTGTCGGACATGCCGGCAGAACGTCACTACCGCGACGCGAGGATCACGGAGATATACGAGGGCACCTCCGAGATACAGAGGCTGGTCATCGCCGGCCAGCTCGTCAAGGAGTATGGCCTCAATTAATACTCAACACACCTGATCTCATCCAGGCAACTATTCGTTTGTATAAGACTATGAAAACTACCTTTATGGAGAAATACCATAGAATTTGTCGTTTCAAAATTTTACGCCATTATTCTCACTGTAGATGTTACCACCCGGACTTATATTTATTAGGTATTATCTCCGATATAATATACACAAGCTCTATAAATGTACACAGTAAAAAAAACTAAATTTTATGGTATTTTTTTTTTGTTAATGCCAAAAAAACATTGGCCTTTTGTATGTACTATTCTTGTACCCAACTGTTAATACCTTTTAATAATTACAATATTTTGTATCTATGTAATGGCCTTAACTCTAATATGACGGAGAAACATTAGCATTTCTAATATTAGTACATGTATGATGTATTAAAATCAAGATATTTTTTAATAATTGTATAATTTAACTTGTTTTTCAACAACCCTGACCACATTGTTTGTCTAAGTTTTGGGTCATCGTTTTAAAAAGCAATTCTTATAATAATTAGTAAACAGGCTCCATTATCACTATTTTTAAGGTTTTGTATTTGTTTGCAAATAGCGTTGGATGTTGGGCGATATAATGTTTTAAAGAAAAAAGTGGCATGAAATTGTGTATATTAGTAGATTATAAGGTCATGTTATAGTTATTTATATTTCCTAATTATATGCCTTATAAAATAACCTACACATGAGCCAATCTATGTATCAGCCTATGAATATAAGCGTATTATAAGTACAAGCTCAATAGAAAATCATGTTTGGTGTACTGAAAATGTATAGTTTTTAGAATGTATTTGAACCAATCTATTTTTAAAAGTATTTGTATACCTATACACTTATTAAAGAAACTGGATTTTATTCATGTAATTTGTATAAAAATAAATCCGTTGATTTTAATAGCAGTTTATTTTTAACCTTATTTAAAAGTTAAACAATCATAAAAGATAATCTTCTCGGATATCCGCTTATATTTTAGCGCCGGAAATTGAACTCGCCTGGCGAGATGGCGTGTCGGTGGCACTGAATGTCTTAAACCATACATGGCCACAGATTTCTTTTATAAAATATCAGTGAGCGCATTTGAAAATTGGATAATTATAAAGAATTTATTTTTAGGTACACTGATTGTGGGTTTGACTGTTTCTTATACCTTGATAGTAAGCGGTCACCGAGGTAAATAGGCGCCTGCAACCATGGGCATCCCACGCGCACCTCATTTGGAAACTGACTAGCTGTTGCCCGCGACTTCGCCACACTGAATTTACCGAAAACATTTTTCTTTTTTTGCAAGAGTTCCTAATTATTTCTCTAAATTAAAAGTAGCTTACTTAGCTAAATCGTCATTACTTGATCATACGCTCTAACTTTAACTTAAATAAAATTGAAAATTAGGGCTTATGATAAGTCTTAGTTACGCGGCATTGCACTATCACCCATGAAATGTATATTTTTAAAATTTTCTTGTAGAAGCAAAACAAATTGTACTAATAACGATATCAGATCTTAAATGGTATGTATGAATTATAAATAACTACAACATTTTACTTAGAAACTTTATTATAATACTAGAGACTGAAAAACAGGCTTAAAATATAATTTCTCAGGGAAATATAAAATAAAATATTTTAAACGGACTTGGGAAATGTGTTAAGAAATGCCATTATATAAATGTATGTATTATAACTTTGGCTAAAGTTACTGGCCTGGCCCAGATAGAGACTTGTCCATAAATTTCCTTTTGGCGAAGCATAGCCACCACTTGCTAGGTTTGCCGTCTTCTGTTGCAAAAACCTGTAATAATGGCAAATAAATAAATTATGGATGCTAGACATTTTTCTAGCTATTTAATTTATTTAAGTATTTATTGTGACATATTTTGATAATAATTTGTTTTGTTATGAAACTTCTGACAGAAACCACTGACAGAATTGTATATTGATATGTACAAACATATTATAAGTACATACTATTGTGCAAAAATATGCATTTGCACATTGAATTTTAATGATATGTATACCATGATATATTATATCATTTACCTTCTCACAAACTCTATTTCCAGTCTCATGCCTCAATTGCTGCAAATATTGTCTCATCAAATCTGCAAAAGAAAAATCATATCCAAATTAATATGAGCTGAAAATGTTCCTCACTTGAACCTTGAAATAGAAGAAATATTTAATTTGCTTTTCCAAGTTTTGTTAAGTCAATTAATTCAATTGTAGGTATTTGAAGTAAAAATCTTTAAATTCACTTAGAACTAAACCTATGTTAACAGTAAACAATAAAATCTAGTTAAAAGTACATTTACACTAACCAGCATCATTAGGGCTGGCAGGCTTGGCGTAAACCGAGTTGAGCGGGAAGCCAGACTCTCCAGGTATGTCAAATTTGGAAATGGCCAGCATATACATCTCTTGTTGACCCTGGTTCTTATTGGGACACTTCTGCAACCTCTTCAGGCACTCCGAGATGTACAATGTCAGGTAAATGAGCACACGGTCTGCATCAGACTAAAATAAATTTAAATTTTACAATATAATTTTCATGCAGAATATGGGTCTTAATTTTACAACAAGTTAGTAAATAGTTAAAAAATAATTACAAAATCTGGGTTACAATGTAATGTAGGTGTAATAGATTTAAGACTAATTTTATTCAATCAGGTATACACAATTCATGAGTACATACAGAGCATTACACCTATAATCCCCCAAGGAGTAGGGGAATGTAAAGGGGAAAATGTATTTAAAATGTCTTGACATGTACAAATTACATACCTTTATCTCATAAAACCTAAAGAAGACATTAGCTTTGAAGTAGTTGAGAGCCTCATCAACAATATCAAGTTCTATATTGGGCTTGATAGGAGCCGGCCCTCGGAACGTGGTACGGACGGGCAGGAGCGCCAGGTTGCCCACGGAGTGGGTGTAGTCGGTCAACGTAGAGTGATACGCCTAGAACAACAATAATATAGTAGGAGTGATCAAAATACAAACAACATTATAACCAGCACATTAGAATTGAATCCAGTAAATGGTCTAACGAATTTTAGGGGAATAAGGCGTAAATTTAAGAATAATTACCGGCATTGTTTTAACGTAGGCTTTCCTTTATCGACGACAAATAGAGAAAATTTATTGCACTTTTTCCAGCGACAATTTCTCACTTCGAAGGGAAATGTATGCAACACCTCTTATAGAATATTTATAAGGAGTCAGTGACCATAAAATAGCAATAATACTACACTCTAATACACTGAAACTAAATAAAATAAAGGAAATTGATAAAAATATGATTCATATCGTCAAACGCCCTTATGTCAACTGTCATTTTGGCAGTCTTCAACCGATTTACAACTTCTACAAATTGTTTTTAAACGGAACGGAAACTGTCAAATGTGACAGGTCATACGGAAAAGTGTGAGTTTGTGTTATTTCAAAACACGTGTTTATTTCTGTAATTTTATTAGATTTATCTTACCATAATGACTGATAAAACACAGAGCGATGTATTAAAAATACTAACAGATATTAAAAAGGACCAGACATCAGAAGATACCCACGAAGAAGATAAAGTCACTTCAGATAGCGAGAAGGATGTGACAAAAATTGATATGCGTGGAAAACCTAAATCTGGACGATTCTGGAAGTCTAAAAAAGAAAGGTACGTTTCTTTCGATGTTAACCCAACTGCCTTTCATAATTACTGTAGAAGAAATTCTACAGTAATTATGTAAGGCGGTTGGGAAATATTCTAAGTCCCAGCCGCCTTTCATAAGGGAAAATGAGTTTCCCTCTAAAACGTGGGTCCGAGAAAAAAAGCTACAAGTATAAAAATTGTTTATTTTAAAGCCCATTTATTGGATAAAATACAAACAATACAATTTTATGAAGTTTCTTACTTTTTTGTACTTATACGTCCCAAACGCCTTGCACACCCTTTGCTACACTCCAACCCAGTTACCTACTATTAACTTACTGCTTTTAAAATATCAATCTTATAATGTATGTACTTTTAGGTTTTCATCCATAAACAAAACAAAGGGCTTAAGACAAGACTTCCAAAAGAAAACAGCGCTGCGTCTGGAGCTTAAGCGGACCAAAGAACTCTCAAAACAGGTTCAAGAACAACTAAAGAGTAAGGAACTTGAGCGCAAAGAACGGAGGAGGTTGAACCTACAGAAGGCTGAAGAAAACAAGCGCAAAGCTGAGGTTGTGCAGGTGATCACCAACACTGCCAAGCTGAAGCGAATGAAGAAGAAACAGCTGAGATTTATTCAAAAGAGAGACACCAATAAGGAAATTGAAGCTAATAAATAGTTGTTGATTTATTTGAAATAGTTTTTTTCTCTCAAATCTCCTGTCCTGATGGTATCTTTTGATCTTATCTTCAAATTCTACATATGAACAAATAGTTCAATGGTATATTATCATTTTAGTCATTATTTTATGGTTTTGTCACCAAACTTTAATGCAAAATAAATTATCATTTTACATAAAAGTGTAAGATGGAAGATTATATGTCATGTTTAGGTATAAAAAAAATAAGGAACTTGTTGTAGTATACTCTAAGTTCTAAGTTCTGTGTGTTGGTTTCCGCACTTAGTCCTCAGGGGGACCATTGTGCGTGAGCCATGGCAGCCGATTACTCCAGCCAGCCCATCTCCCTCCAGAAACGGATGAGTCTTCCCAGTCTACTCGGGGCGTCCGCAAGTGTACCGAGAGTCTCCTTGCGGATTTGGGCGACGCCCGTGCACTCAAGGAGCACGTGCGCCACCGTTTCCTCTGCCTCCATGCACGCTCTGCACAGAGGACTGTAGTGAGCAGTGTCCGGTGATGGTCCCCGACACCAGTCTCAGGCTATTTCTGTCCATGCGCAGAAGGCGCCTGGTTAGTTTTATGTCCAGGGATGGCATAGCTTCCTTGGATTGCCTGCATCCTAGTGTCGAGGTCCAGCATTTTGTCGCTAGTGTCTGTGAGTGTTCTCTTAACCAGGTCCTCCACTGGTTGAAGGGAATGGGTGCTATAGGTTCTGGACCCACGGCTTTGGTGTTGGAGCCTCTTCTGGCTAGTTCATCAGCTGCATCGTTACCAGCTGATCCACTGTAGTGCCACTGTGTTACGGTTTATTAACGTGACGCGTTCTAGAGCGTTGTGACATTCTAGTATTAGTCTCGACGTGATATGGTTTTTCTTTAGGGATTGGAGAACCGAGGCACTGTCGGAGAGTATGCGGATTTGGGTTTCTGTGACTTTCCTGGCCTCAATGGCGTGTACTGCTTTGATAATGCCAACACATTCCGCTTGATAGACTGTATTGAGCATTCTTAGGGGTCTAGATATGTTGATGGAGTATATATGTAGTATACTCTTTTAATATATTTTTCTAATTGTGCAAGCCTAGATGTAGACATTCCAAACGATTTAATAACTTATTCATTCAGGAATTTTTCTTCCCCAAAGGATTTATTTAAAAAATATATTTAAATATTTTCATCATGTCCAACTTATTATATAACTTGTGTACATTAATAGTTGTAACTTAAGAGCATAAAAAAACGGATCAGGCCCCTGCGGGAAAACATTGTGATGAAACCTGCACTTTCAAACAACTATGGATGTGTAACTATGATCTAAATTTGTCTGGTTCCCCTACCTAAGGGTTACGATGGTCAGATCGGCAGTCGCTTCAATGTAATTACTAGATTCGCTAAATATTGGATCATGGTCTAAGCGGACCACGTCTAAGCACGGGACATGACGCTAGGAAGATGATACTCGAAATAGTGTGCCTTTATCATACAAACCAGAAACTTACTTTTAGAGTACATTATCTCCCAAGCCGCCCTCCTGTCGCGGCCACCGGTAGGTCACAGTAATAGCAAAGTACATTTTCTGTGTTGTATCACATGAATATCGGTCTGTTACAGAGACTATATTTTTGAGGAATCTATAATTATTAACAGTTGTCATGTCCTGTCTCAGGGGACGCATTAGGTCAAATAAGTAGATTAGTTGTGCTAACGTAATAGAATTACTTTTGCATTTATAGGTTAAATGTGCATGTTATTTGGTGTACTAAGAAATAGATTGATGATGACTCTAACTAACTAAACTTCACGCCACTTCCCTAGCGGGGTATGCAGAGAGAACCGAAAGCCATATGGCACGATCCTTACACGCCTCACTCGCCTCTTCAACATTTGACGAAGAAGACTTGATCCGTGCATCCTCTAACATTCCGGAAACCTCACTGTGCCTTCCACAACATTCCATCGGATTTCACCCTCATTCTCCTCTCAATAATCTTGCCATACAACTTTGCTGCTAAGCTGATCAAACTGATGGCTCTATGGCTGGCACAGTCCATACGTGACCCAGCACCCTTGTACAGAGGCACGATGACTGCCCGTCTCCAGTCCATTGGGACCTTTCCGTTTCTCCAGCATAAATTGCACAAGAACCAGAAAGCGTACTGGACGCTAGCGCCACCTAGCTTGATCATCGCCGCAGATACCTTGTCTATTCACGCGGCCTTTCCACTTTTCAGACTTCGTAGCGACCATTCAATCTCATTCATAGTGATGTCTTTATCAGACGCTGGCACCACAGAATCAGTCATAGCCTCACTCTCAGTGCCAACATCCGAGACATACTCATACATTTCTCCAAAATATTCAAAATATTTATGATGATGACTCATTCATAAATAAATAATCTCTATTAATTGATATTTAGTTATCATTTTCTGTTCTCCAACTGGAGCTGTTATTAGTTAAATATTTAACAAGGGAAAGTACTGATTTTTCACATGCACATGCTACAGATTAAATGTTTCACACAGACTTTTAAGATCAGAAACACGCAGGTAATAATGAAATAAAATCACAAAGTGAATTCATCTAATATTTTTATTAAGTATTGCAAGCAATACACTTTCACAGATACATATAAAAATATTAAATGCATCATTCATTTTACAGATAGGTGATGATCATGTGTGGGCAATATTTACATACTTTGAAATGGGTGATGTAACATCGACCTTACGCTACATTACTCTTTTTATGTACAACAATGCATGGAGACACCGGTCTGTGACTGATTAATTATTCATATAAATATCTAAAAAATACACCAAAACTATTTTCAATTACACTCCGCAAAAGATTTAAACCGCGACAACACTGAAGGTTTTACAAGAGAAAAGTACATAATTACATTTTTAAAGCAATTTCAGATGAAATTCACAACTCCACTAATACGGTCCACACATCATGATGTATTACTCCACATACACTGGTAATCTAGGATTTGTTCATTACAATTGAGTGGGTGAAATCACTATACCATGTCACCCTATTAAAAGCATAGATCTTAAATATTAAGGAGTCATCACGGGGTAAGAAAGACTTCGCTTTTATTGAGCGACTATGTACTTGCATAAGCCCATATACACTTATTCATTCATTATTTTCAAGACCTCATTTATTATAAACTCATTAAGATACATGAGTACTTAATTCAATCGTAATTGGATATAATTACAATATTAGTTCAGGTAAGAACTTACAAACATGGTAGTGTGGCTAGTATATAGTCAAGTGAACCGTACGTATTTTCAGATTGGATACTAGTCATTACGTTCGAATATTAAGCCTCAATAAAATTATATCACTTGCCTTTAGAAATACTGCTCAACACTATTATTCATATTATAACTTACACACACTAAAAACAAAACTTATCAGTAAATATTTCCTTAGCAAAAAATAAAAACTAATTAAAAATAAATCAAAAATTGTTATCAAAAGTTAGAAAAATCAAATCACACATACCAAGTATAAGCTATCTCTTAGATATAATGTCTTAAACATGTCTCATTAAATTCAATCAAAATAATTTACAACAACAATCCAGTTGTTATAATAATAACAACAATAGTTAGTACTTAACTTACCCTAGTTCATTAGACTAATATTTGTCTATAATACTCCATTTAACGTATAGAAAAAATCTTCATTGAAAACATCAGTCTAAGGCAGTGACAACAAAGTATTACCATTTGAACAGAACTGTGTTAAAATTCAAGCCTGAAACAAAGTGGATAACATCAACATACGTAGTCCTCGACAGGTTACAAACATATTCAACATTAATTTATAAACGCAACTGAGATTCATAGAAAGATCTAACCTATGTCATACTTTGCAATTGTTCATTCGCTCGCTAGAGACTCATGTTCACTACAAGATGACATTACAAGATGACGTAACCAGATAGATAGGCACACCGAGGGATTTCCATAAACAATCACACAACGAAAATCAATGCTGGGGTGTGGCCAGTGGCGAATTTACCCTAAGGCCCAGTAGGCCCGGGCCTAGGGCGGCCAGATATTAAGGGCGGCCAATCGTGTTAAAAATTAAGTGATGACACGTTAGTACTGAGAATTATGGCCTCGGGCCTAGGGCGGCCAAGACTGTAAATCCGCCACTGGGTGTGGCTCCGTGTACACGCCACACCCCGCCGAGCGGATTGCGCACTTATACCGCTGTGGCAATATCCATAATTTCTACACAAGGGCATTTTCGTAGTAGTAAGCGTCCACAGTAGCTTTATCACAATCAACATGTTACACATAACATCAATATTATCAATAAACTCTCAGCACATTTATCACAAATGCGTGTCTAAAGTTTTTGTCTATAATACGTTCCGTGCAGACACATTTGGCTGTCATAGAATATTGTTCATGTGGACGCTTGTTGTACAAAAACGATCACTTTGTTAATATAAAACAGTATAAAATGGACACAAAAATATTCAAATGTTACAAAATGAGTATTCATAGGATAGGATAGCTACAATATCACTGTCGTAGATTTATTATCCAAGTTTATCGAGTTTTACACAGACATTGGCACCCTGCGGTCAGTATCGGGATCCTGCGTAGGGTTTTGTGGTTCATTGTGTGTGACAAAATGGTCTTAGATCTTGTCAGATACGCTATTTTTCATAGTGACACAACTAGAGAATTCAAATGTGAGCAATTTAGCCCATCAAGTTGCTCAATGTCGACATCATTATTTAAGTAAAGATGAGCTGGTCACTATGGCCACGGTCAACAGGTCTGCATCAATTCATCCCACTATGCTCGCAGATATTTCCCTTAATTCAACAAAGAGTCGATGCCCCAACCACCGCAGCTTGCCCATATCTGTACAATATAACGCCATAGTTCTGTGCACTGGTCCAGTTGCTTAGCATACAATTACAGTTCTTAAAGTTACCCTGTGATGTAACTTTCCGTCAGATAGTATTGTTCTTAGAGAAACAAAAGCGTACCGACTAACCTAACCATACACCTCACGTCACAGTTACAGTACGAGGTAGCCTATTCCGGTGGACATATACAATTATGTAAAATTATTATTCAAATTGAACATCAGTTACGATTTTCGAGCAGCGGTTCTCAACCTTTTCTTGTGACCCAAAGTATAAATGTATCTGAAGTCTAGGACTCTCGAAAACTAGCAAAAACTACCAATTTTTTTTTTCATTTGGCAACACATCTCAAACAGACACTCATCCGCCTTGTACATTACAATTGCAAAATAATGTTTTATTTATATTCCTATGATAATCGTATTACTAACAATTAAATAAATCGATGTTATCATAAAATTAGCGAAACATGTTGGACTTTGGGTCGTGACCAGAGGTTAAGAAACGCTGGCTTTGAAGATACAATGGCTCGCATAGATCTCAAAACGTATATTATTGCGCTCGATATCTGCGATAGCACCTGTACCCATTTGCGACTTATGTCCACAACGAAGTCCAAAGTCGCTTTATACGCCAATTTTTATAATTTCAAATAATATTTGACATTGTGTAAATGTCTCCGGAAATAGACTATCAATTCACATGCGGTACACACGTCTGGGGAGCGCAGACTCGTTTCATACTTATACTTTTGTTCAACAGACAATAGAATACCTCAAATATTTCTTGAAAATATATTGCAAATAAGAAAAACAGTCACCAAAAGAACAGAACAAGATATTACTCGAATGTAGACAGATCTTTGTAAGATTATTCCAATGTTTGACTATTTGAAATAAGAATAAGATTTCTAGTACAAAGTGTTTGACCGACTTCAAGGAAAAGGAAGTGCTTGATTGGCCAGGAACTTTTTCTTTTGATTCAAAAGATAAAAATGTATATCAAATTACATAATGATACAAATAATCGTACGCCTGCCAGTTACTAAATAAAGCAGGCTCCTTTAAGAACTTAAAGGCGGAAGCTAAAGTTGCCGCTTGAAGAAATTTTTCAGTGAATTAATAAATCGCAATGAGCTACCGAAGTTGGTGCGAAGTCTTATTTATTGCCGATTATAGGTTGTGTCTTACAATCTTAAGAGTTTAAAAACGCCAATTTGTTTGAATTTAGAAAAAAACAGCTCATGTTCTTGTTTAATTCGGATGTACAAAACGCGCAGTTAACAGCGTTCACTACTCTTTGACCTTGACACTTGCTATTTAGACTTCATTCGGGTAGTTGAATAGAACAGAACAGTCGCAGTTGTGTAAAATATAAATACAGTTTAACCTCAGATGTATTGCGTCGTTCCGCAAATGAAAATAGTATTAGTTAATATTCATAGAGGTCCCTGCCGACTAACTGACCCAACAATACAGGTCAGAAAGAAAGAAAATGTAATTCAAATATTAATAGGCGGTGAGGGCGAGACGCAAGTCTGCGTGGAGTGGCGTAATTGGGCACGTGAACGTCAATACCACGTAATTAACAATTGATCATAAGACCTAATTTTCAATGTTATTTGAGTCAAAGTTAGACTATATAGCGAAATCTATTTACGCGGTATTGCATGCGCACTGACGATATATCGATCTACCTACCTACAATGTTAGAATCTTGAATTTGGTCGTCGCGTCGTGCAATTTTAATATTGATTTTACATAAGACATATAGTTTCGCAAAATACAAAAATGTAGTTAGGTTTGAAAATCATATTATATGTAACTTCAGACGGTATCTGTTCACTTATAGGCCCAATTACACCTGCGGACCGAGCGGACCAGAGTATCAACCACTCCGATTGGTCCTTAACAAAAAACTCGTCACAACCAACCGTCGGAACCAATTATCTCTGGTCGGTGGTGGTAGCAAACTAATAGGCGCATTTGGTTCATCGGTCTACTTCGCACTAAATTGTTCTATGGGCCTAAAACAAATCTTGCGTTCTGTTCTGTATCGAGCGCGCCGGGACCTCCAGCGGGCGCGGCAGTACGTATCACTGCGATTCAAAAAAGTGATCGACTTCACTCGAGCCCGCGACCTATTTGCTCCCCATTATTAGTGACCGCGGCCTCAGCCCTTCACCCATTAAACACCATTACAGAACCATATTGCACTGCGACTACTGTATATTTCCAAGAATGAGTAACTCGGACGTACATTTTTATCTAGGGACCAAAATACCGTTAGTGCGATACATTCAGGCGCAGTAACGCACGAACCTGGCGCAGACTAAGCCACTCCCAAAGATCGTATAGCAGACTGCCATCAGTCTCGTACAGGACCGCACAACACCGACGGCTACGCCGCTCAAGACCGTATAGCAGACTTGGATCAGTGTACCTTGTACCTTGTACGAGAGTACCGCGCAGACGTAGAGCACGCGCGGGCGAGGGGCGCGTCGCGGCGGGCGGCGGGCGCGTCACACGTCGAACTCGGCGCCCGCCTTGCCGCTCGCCGGAGCTATGAACGGCTCGCTCCACATTCTCCTTAGGTCACCCTGGAATTATATGTTATGAATCATCTTGCGTGCTATGATTTCTGGGAGAGCTGCCGACGTGTAGGAATTGGAAGTGGAATTTCCTTGGTATTAATTCACTGATTCGTAGTTATGTGACCGGAAGAAGGTACCTTCGAATATTATGGCGTTTAAATACTATGGCATAGCTAAATTTATATTTTGGATCACATCTCTTTTTTTTTATATTTTCGACGACATGGCATACATTGATCTGATTTCTAAGTAAGTAGCTTAACACTTGTGTTACGGATATCTGAACCAAAAGTGCTATTACAAATATATACTTAAATATTGAATATTAACACCCAGACAAACACAAGTATTCATCATACGAATTTTCGTCCTGGATGGGGATCGAACCGACAACATCTTGGCGCATGGGGCAGGGTCACTACCGAATGCGCCATCGAGCGAGTCAAAGTCAAAGTGTGGTCTTATATCTCCCAGCACTTTTCGTGCGCTCACCGTTAACCTAGTATTATTGACCAGCATGTGTACCTTGACGTAGGCCATGGTGAGCAGCGGCAGCAGCGTGAAGGGCACGAGGTAGAGCAGCGCCGGCTGCGCCGCCTTGAACACCTCGGCCGACACGGTCGCCGTCAGCAGCCCCAGGAAGTAGCCCAGCAGCGAGCAGTGGAAGTACGTCAGCCGCGACCCCTGCGCACCACACCTCACCATCATTTAGAGCAGGGGTGGCGAAACATTGCCACGCGTGCCATTGATAACGTAACTAACTAACTACGGATTGAATAAAAAAATTTGGGCACGCATTTTCTTTGGGATAAAACATTTATCAATAAAGATTGACAATAATGAAAGAAAGAAAACAATAATATTCACTTCGACTGCACCACCTGGCACTTGAAGAATCAATTATACTGAAATTTTATTTGTTGTAGCATGTCTATTTGAAAAAGTTCTCACCTAATAGCCTAAATGATTAAAGTTTATGCTGAGATTATAATAATAATGCCACTGATACTGACGCTTTATTTTATTTACTGAGGCGCCGATCTAGTTGTCAGAGACGCTGGCTATGACCGCAGGGCGGCGTTTACTAATACGAAAATGTCGAATAAATATTTGATGTGATAAATTTAAGTTATGAAATTAAAAAAAATATTGGGAGCATATTTAAGTATGTTTATTGGGTATATTTATAGCACAATAAGTATATTCTACTTATTTTGGGACTACAAAACTGAGAATGACTGAAATGTAATAAATTGTTATATTACTCTTGATTTATTATTTTGAATAGGTGGCCAACCCCCAAGTCCTAATCTAAAATCTATGATGATGGTAACAAGCAGTGTTTCGATGTGAGTACGCACCACGGAGCGCGGGCCGGGCACCTGGCCCACGTGGCACACGAGCGTCGCCTTCTTGTACGCGTCGTAGCGCAGCACGAAGCACAGCAGCAGCCCCGGCATCACGATGTCGCCCAGCCCTGCGACACAACGCACGCGTGACCACACACACACACTCGACACACGCTACGACACGCGCCTACATCGCCAACTAGACACCGTCAACGTCGCACTGACCGTATAGGCCGGGTGGCGTTTGCCGGCCCGCCCGGGCACTCTATGAACACGACATGCGGGACTTAAAATGAATTCCCAGATACCGTACACACACAATAGGGGATCGAAAATCATCATTCATTTGATATATTTTACTGTCAAACGAATTCATAAGGGCCGTTCCGGAATTACATAACCACTTATGACTGATCCCCCCGCCTCTCTGAGTCCTTAAGTAAACTTTAATGTCTGTAATATGTTTACTTTTGGTGTGATATCGCGAGCGAGGACGTATGAATGAGGATACGACAGATAAATTTTTGCCAAAGTTATACCAATTCTTATATAAGCAAGGGAATACCGACCGTCTCCTTTTTTGTTAAACTAAAAACTTCACGCTAATGAGGGTTTTCAAAAATACAAAAACCGCCAGATGGCACGAGAGAGTCTCTTATCACTGTCACTATTGGCTCCTTGTTGACAGCATGTCAGTTTGGTCTGACAACTAACCAATGAGGAGGGTGACAAAACCGCAAGTCACAGTTACGCCATGCCGCCGGATGTTTTAATTCAAAAAACCCTCATTCCTTAGCAGAGGAATCAAGTATGATTTTTTTTATACGAGTTAAAAATACCATAATACTGCTGAAATAATAGTAAACCACTTGAATGCATGGATTCATTATTAAAGTCGACAATACACAGTGGTTTTCTCACCGAGCATAGAGAAGTGTCCCTGGTGGTGCATGGAGGGGAACACGAGCTTGGCGGGCAGCGACAGCTTGGGCGCGTCGCGCATGGCGCCGCCCAGCTGCAGCCGCCGCGCGACCACGTTCATGGGGTTCTCGGCCGGCCTGCAACACGTAGTACATAAATAAATATCAGACTACATTACATACATTGGTCTGACTCCGAGGTTAAGCTTAAGCACTTGTGTTAAGGATATCAGAATCAACAGTGTCATTACAAATATATACTATTAAGCATATTAGGTAGGGAATATAGGATATTATCACCCAGACATTCAAATGATGACGTTAGTACTTAGTCAGCTTGCAAATTTTCTGTTGCATCAAATGTTGCATAACAATCAGGATACTGTAGTATGTACTTTATCATCACATTATAATTAAATTCTCCAGACTGACACACCACTATGGATACTAGGTGAACGAATAGACATAGGTACTTAAATACCTTTAGAAACATCCACGACTCGGGAACAAATATCCATTTTCTTCACCCGAAACATTTGCCCCTAGCGGGGTTCGAACCCGCGACCCTTAGTTTCGAGGCCAGGGCCGTTGACCACTTGACTAACGGGCCTGTCAAATATAATTGGGGACACAATTCAATCTTATTGCAAAGTGAACTGCACTGACCTCGTGGCGACCTTGACCATTACGTTGGTGGTGAAGATGTAGGAGGAGAAGAAGACCCAGAAGACGTCGTAGAGCAGCAGGCCCGTCAGCAGCAGCGTGGACACCTTCAGCGAGGGCAGCCGGATCAGCGCGATGAACGTCACGCACAGGCCCATGCCCATCGCTGCAGACACCATACAAGAAAAACTTCAATTAAACTAAAAATAACTACTAAAGACTAAAATGTAGCATGCGTTTTAGCCCACATTGAAGCTCCCACTCTCTCGAATAAATAAAGGATAAGTTTTAAAGACTATTAGTGAATTGATTTATATGATTAGACCGCCCAACGCGCTTGACCCCGCCTTCCCGTCTAACTAGACCGGCCTTAGTGTCAAAACCGCGCCGCGTTCGTGCCGCCCTCCCCGCGCGTGTTGCTGCGGCAGAGAGTCGCGCCCAAACGCACGAGCGCGTTCAGTTAACAGCGCTATATAATGCGTGTCGCCTGCACTACCACAATGACGTTATATTACGACTATTAATTGAATATTAGTAATATGACAGGCCCGTTGGTCGAGTGGTCAGAGATCCTGGCCACGAAACCGAGGGTCGCGGGTTCGAATCCCGCTAGGGGCAAATGTTTCGTGTGATGAACGTGGACATTTGTACTCGAGTCATGGATGTTTATAAACGTATTTAAGTATGTCTATCCATTCACCTAGTATCCATAGCACAAGCATTAGCTTAGTTTGGAACTAGGGAATTGGTGTGCCAGTCTGGAGAATTTATTATTATTATTTATTATTAGCTGAATTACTTTATGGGATCAAGGTAAAATTGAACTGAAAACGCTGCGTAAAGCGGGTCCGCGACGTGAACGCGCGCGGGTTCACGCGACGTGAACAAGCGCAGGCGCCCGCGTTACGCAGTTTCGGCCTTTGGAGCTACGCATTATCTATGTATCTACGCGTCTACACTACCAGCAACCGCCAGCTCGGGCGGCGAGTAGCGGACGCACACGTACTGGCACGGCGGCGTCAGCAGGCACGCTACTGCCGCACGACTCACCGTCCATGAGCAGCCAGTGGCCGGTGAGCACCCAGACGGCGACGATGGCGGCGGCCAGCAGCGCGGCGGCCAGCTCGGGCGCCGAGTAGCGGCCGCACACGGGTGCGCGCACGCCGCCCATGCCCGCCGTTCCCGCCACGTACTGGCACAGCGGCGTCAGCAGGAACGCTAGCGCCGCGCACGCTATTACTGCAGCGATACGAACAAACGAATACGTTACATCGCAAATAAATTTCATCTATTTCTGCTCTCCTAGTAGACGTAGTCTCATAGCGATTTGCTTTACGCCTCCCCCCGTATCTACTATCAAAATGTTTTATAACTAACTAACTAAACTTCACGCCACTTCCCTAGCGGGGTAGGCAGTGAGAACTGAATTCCTTATGGCACGATCCTTACACAAATGTTTTTGTTCCCATTATAACTCGATAAAATGGAGTGTCTGACCGAATGAAAAATCGATTTAATATTAAAGTAAAAAAAATGTTTGTCTATCTATATAAACGATACAAATGCAAATAATGAACGTTACGATGGCAATACATTATTATTACTCAATAACACGGGACATACGTACTTGCAGTGCATATCGCGACGAGCGTCTGCATGGAGTCGAAGAAGAAGAACATCACGAGCAGCGCCACCGACGAGCCCAGCGGGAAGCATAGCGCTTGCATTGTGTTCAGAGTTTGTACATCTGCAAATTAAACAACACGCCATTGAGGGTTTTCAAAAATACAAAAACCGCCAGATGGCACGAGGGACTCTCATGGTCTTATCCCTGTCACTTTTGGCTTCTTGTTGACAGCAAGTCAGTTTGGTCTGACAACTAACCAATGAGAAGACCAAGAGAAGTTACGCCATCTTTTAGAAGTTTTATTTTAAAAACCCTCATTAAAGGACTTCCCTAGTACGATTAACAGACACTGCCATCAGTTATTCGCCGAAACTTGAAAGTAACCTCATAAACCAGCTTAGTAACAGGACCAATATAGTAAAACCTTGAAGGATTTCGTTAGTTTGGGACTAGGAAATTGGCGGACCACTGTGGACCATCCCTCATTGGCAGGGGTGGTCGAGGGCAGCAAGGGGTCCTCCGTTGATGGGGCCGTTGAGACTGGCTCCCCTGCCAAGGAGGGCCCTGGGGTCGACGACGGAGTAGGCGCCATTGATGGTTTGGGCGCCCTTTTCCCCCTTTGAGGCTTGGGGGGTTCGGGGACCTTGAAAGGACCCTTTATCCGCTCGAGGAAAAAAAATGTAGTAACTTACTACTATTAGAAGAAGAGGTAGTGACGGGCTTCCCGCCGAGCAGCGTGGCCTCTCGCTCCTTCTCGGCCCGCTCGCGCGCCTCTCGTTCCATGTTCAGGGAACGGAAGCTGCCGTACACTATGAGCAGCATTGAGATCAGGCACGCAGACACTCTGCGTACAAAAACAACAAATCTGTCAATGCGCGAATCTGTCATTTAGCGACACCTGGCGTTATGCGTTCCTGACAATTTGCTTATCTGTCATTTTGCGTTCCTGACGTTCCACGCCCAAACCAGTCATACTCGCAATCCCCTGGATAAGCTGAGTAGATTTGAGCTTGTAGCGGTAGATTTTAGGTCGATAAATTTGGCAAGAACTAACTATCTTCACGCCATTACGCTAGTTGGGTAGGCAGAAAAAAGACCGGCATATAGCACGGTCTTGACACACCTCACTCGCTTCTTTAACATTCATTATCCCTTTCATACAATCTCTACGGTTCTTTTGGCTCTTAACATCACCTTCTGTAAACACACGAAATTTGACAAGTTTTTTATGTCAAGTTCTAATATTATTTATTTGGATCGTCACTTTTCTCCAACTGAGGGTGCTTAGCGTATTATTGTAATTTAAATAGTAAGTTAAGTAGTAAATGTGTACATCTGCAATCACTGTAAGGAGCAGTAAGGTCTTGAAGCCAAGTAAAAAATACAATAGGTACGATGACTGCATTAAAAAACTATAATTCTATTTAGTCCGTCAGTTAGATTATACAAAACTAATAGACACATATTTTTCGCTTTATCAAATTAGCAAAAAGTTACAAAGATAAAGAGCATCAAAGTTTCGGAGTGGGGGCTTGTGACGTCACTATTTAGTAAAAATTTTACGAATGTGTTATATTTTAATCAGAAACGAATCTCAGGTCCACAATTTAATGTCAGCATGACTAGATCTGGTAGCATTTGAGTTTATGATGATTTTAAATAGTTGTATCACTCCTTCCATTACTTTGATTTCATTCAAAAAGTGCAAAATTAATTGTATACTATACCAACACAAAAGCATGAAATTACACAATTACACACACACATACTTTATAGATTTTCAGACACATTGCGCACACATAAATATAACGGAACAAAAATTCGTAAATAAAAAGAAACACAGAAGCTTCTCAATCATTAATGATGAATAACTCGCTATCAAATTTGAATAACATAGACAACTTATATTTGGCCCAGGCTTTTACATCCCAAATTCATAATCTCAGTAAAATTGTAACCGTTAGTAAAAATGATTTTACGATTATCACGCAGAATATCAGAAGTATCTATGCTAACATAGATGACTTGGAATTGCACTTAAGCCAATTCAACTTTGAAATAGACCTAATTATCCTAACAGAATGTCGACTCAACCAAAACAAAAATATCCCGCAACTAAAATCATATACAGCTTACCAAACCTGTAATCACCTAAACCAAGCTGATGGAGTTGTTGTATTTATTAAGGAAAAACACAATGCAGTAATCACAGAAATAATTTTAGCCAACGCATCTAGCTTAATGATAACTGCAAATGATATAACTATTATTGCCATTTATCGATCTCCATCCACATTAAACGCAGACGACTTCATACAATCATTAAGTCTAGTTTTAGATAACATACAAATAAATAAAAACATAATTATAACCGGTGATATAAATATTAATTTAACATTTAAGCAAGAAGAGCGCAAACAGGACCGTTGTAATAGAATTAACTACTTAAATATGTTAGCTATGTATGGTATGCTTCCTGGCCACCTTTTGGCAACAAGAGGTGAAAATTGTCTGGATCATTTCATTCTGAAACTAAATAAAGGAACAAAAAGAGCTACGATTTCGGTTTTGGAAACAACTATAACAGACCATTCTATGATTTTCCTGCTACTATCAAATCAAACAAAACTAGACGTAAATAAAAATGATAAAACAAAAACAATGATTAACTATAAAACTGCACTAGACTTCCTTAAAACAAATAATAGTTTACCTGACTTGTTGATATCTGAAAACCCTAACTTGATAGTAGAAACCCTAATAAATATTATTCAGAATTGTCTCCTTCTTAGCACTAATAGTATTCCGATTAGTAGAAATACTCGTACCATAAAGCCATGGATAACAGCAGGTGTTCTTCGCTGTATTAGGAACAGGAACAACATGCAGAAAAAGGTACGCTTGGAACCAGACAATGTAATATTAAAAATCACGTACAAGCGTTATCGAAATTTCTGTAATAACATGATTAAAAAGCTTAAACGAAAATACGACAAGGATCAATTAAACAGAGCCATTAAAAATCCAAAAAAATTATGGCAGACTATTAACGAAATAACACAAAGAAAACCAACGAAAACGCAAAACTTGGAGCTGTTACAAATAGCAACATCTCGTAAGGATTCACTTGACACTGTAAATAGATACTTTTCGAATGTTGGACGGCTTCTGGCTGAGGACATTATCGCTAAACGTACAGCACAACAAAAATTACAAACAAACTTGACCACTAAAGATCATCAATCTTCTATCGTATTATTTGACACCGACCCTAGGGAGGTTTATGCGGTTATTATGTCAATGAATTCAGATAGTGCCCCTGGTTGGGATAAGATACCAACATCCTTCTTAAAATTGGCACACAAAGAGGTAGTTCCCATCCTAGTGCACCTAACTAATCTGTGCTTTGAGCAGGGCGTCTTCCCTTCAGCTCTGAAACAAGCTATTATAACCCCTGTGTACAAGAACGGGAACAAGACCGATCCATCAAATTACAGACCGATCTCGGTGCTGTCTGTTTTGGCGAAGATTCTAGAAAAACTAATAAATACAAGACTGATAAAATATTTGTCAAAATTCAAGGTGCTCTCTGAGTCTCAATTTGGTTTCCGACAGAAACTAAGTACAGAAGATGCTGTGCTTGCACTATCTTCTCTTATAGTAAAACATGTTGATTCTGGGAAGAAATGCTTAGCGGTATTTCTGGATCTTAAGAAGGCGTTTGACACCGTGTCTGTCCCCATTATCTTAAACAATCTGCACGATATTGGTATTCGGGGGACGCCTCTTGACCTATTTAGGGACTATCTGAGCTTTCGTAAAACCCGGGTTAGGATAGGAACGGATCTAAGTTCAGAAACTACTGTCACTTATGGAGTCCCACAAGGAAGCGTACTGGGACCTACTTTATTCTTAATATACATAAACAATCTCTGTAATATGCAAGTAGCTGGGGGCCAAATATTCTCATACGCGGACGATACGGCGATTGTTTTTTCGGCGAAAAATTGGGGACTGTTGAGGTCGTATGCTGAGACTGGGCTTACAAATATAGCATCATGGCTTAATACAAACCTCTTAACACTTAATGTACAAAAGACAAACTATATATGCTTTACAAAATACAATAATAATCAACCCCCAGAGAACTACAAACTAGTGCTACACTACTGTAGTGACTCAACATCCTGCACATGCTCTGAACTTGAGAAAGTGACTAATATTAAATATCTGGGCATCATACTTGATCAGCGTTTATCTTGGCATGGTCACATCGACCTTCTGATAGGCAGGGTCAGAAAACTAATATGGACGTTCAAAGCACTGCGCCAAGTAGCCTCAAAGCGCATTCTTTACCAAACCTATATTTCGTTGGTTCAATCCGTAATTTCCTATTGTGCAACTGTATGGGGCGGAGCAAACAAGACCAGATTCTTAGATTTGGAGAGAGCTCAGCGCGCTTTGATTAAAGTAATGTATTTCAAATCATATAGATATTCAACTACTGATTTATATGCTAAAAGTGGGATAATGTCTGTACGAAAACTTTATTTACTGCAAATTGTTTTAAAGAAGCATATAACACTAGATTATAATCCAAACTGTCTCGGTAAACGACGAGGATATAACACTGTTGCGCCACCTCTGGTAAAATCAACATTTGCTCAACGTCAATTCAACTCCCAGTCAGCTAACCTTTATAATAAAATAAATAAAATACTAAATATTTACCCCCTCACTTATAATAACGCCAAAAAAACCCTAATTGAATGGCTAAATAAATTGAATTATGATGAACTCGAATGCCTGATAAGTACTAGTAGCAAGTACTAAATAAATTTACTTCACTTCACAAGCAACATAATATTCATACAAAAAAAAAAAAAAAAAAAAAAAAACAAAACACAAACACACACACACACACACAAACACACACATACACACACACACACACACACACACACACACACACACACCATGCACAAGCACTTTTCTGTAATAATAATGTATATTTGATGCAAAGCACATTCTGTAATTGAGTTGTTACTACGGGTTTTTGTAAATTTGTTATGCAGGAGCGGAGTTTCCTAGCACAAGCAAACTCTTTTGCTTAAAAGGAAACTCCTAGCACTATTTACCGTAAAATGTAAACCCAAGATACCAATAAAGAATTTTTGATTTTTTGATTTTGAATGTGTGACGTCACGCCCAACTTGAACGCATTGTATCTTCGTCAATGTTTTTTAACAAATAAATAAAAAATACATGTTCAATATGTATTTATAATCTAACTAACGGACTAAACAGTTTTTTTTTGTCATCTTACCTATTGAGTTGGCTTACATGGAAATTGTAAAAATAAATGAAAAGTGGCTGGCCGGTCGCCAGCACAAATTCAATAACCAATACACCATACGACACGTTAGGTAAGAAAACCGGCCAAGTGCGAGTCGGACTCGCGCACAAAGAGTTCAGTACCTATAACCGTATGTATAAAAACGGCAAAAAAACAACTGTCTAACTATCACTATTCATGAGATATAGCTTGGTGACAGACGGACAGACAACAATCTTAGTAATAGGGTCCCGTTTTCTCTTTCAGTACGGAACCCTAAAAAGGTACATTATTTTTGAGTACATACCAGGCCAACATTGTAAGCTATATGTGACAATAATATGTAGTTAGTTATCGTCTAGACAAGGAATCGTTAACACGTAAATCGGGACGAAGTTGTGTTACCATGAATATCAAAACCAGAAACAAGTGTTTCCTCATCAACTTATTGTCTCAATGCTGGGATCGAAAACAGATTCTATAGTGTCCCGCGTGATGTGTCAACTGGTTTTTTTTCCCTTACAAGTTTCATTTTCGCAAGAAAGCGTATAACCGTCTTCAGGATACCATTTATCTCAATATAAAATTCGTCAAAATCGGTTTAGCCGTTTCTGAATGGAAACCTAATAAGAAAAATCACTTTCGCATTTACAATACACACGTATACATATACATGACATCACGCCCGCAATCCCCGAAAAGGGTAGGCAGAGTCCAAGGGGCAGCACGCCCCTTTAAACACATTCCGCAAAAAATTTAAATGGACTGGGTTAGATGGAAAATTGAGAAAAAGTAGTGATAAGGCTACTAGCTCGTCGCCTACACAATCACATACCCAAAACCCGATATATAATTATTTATAATAAAATTATAACAAAAAAAAAACAAATCAGATACAGAATAAAACATGAAGTAACGAAATATTTTTGGCTTTGAACATATTTCATAGCAATATTTCCTTATTGCATTGTTACTTGTAAATAATAACGACAAGGAAAAGTATAAGCA
The DNA here is from genome assembly GCA_951394215.1 of Glyphodes perspectalis. Lineage (NCBI taxonomy): Eukaryota > Metazoa > Arthropoda > Insecta > Lepidoptera > Crambidae > Glyphodes > Glyphodes perspectalis. The sequence goes on from OX596220.1 coordinate 4,315,631, forward strand.
ATATTATAACTTTATTTATTTATTTAATTAGGTTATTTATATAATAACACAACACCGATTTAATATTTTATGGTATGAACGCATCAGAATAAAGACAATATCTTTCAGTTGAAAGTGGCAGCGTCGTTGACTCGTTCAGTTATTTTAAAAATAATAACATTTGAATTGAAAAAGACTCAAAAAGAAAATTATAAAATAAAATGCATACAATCCTAAGTACATACTATTTTAAATGCCATCGCATTATCATCATCATCCTATCGTTATGTCCCGTGCTTAGACGGAGTCCGCTTAGACCATGGTCCATGATTTAGCGAGTCTGGTAATTACATTGAAGCGACCGCCGATTTGACCTTTGTAACCCTAAGATAGGGGAACCAGACAATTTTTGTATCATGGTTACAAATTCAAAGTTGTTTAAATTTGCATTGCAATTGTTTCATCACAATGTTATTCTCACCACCAAGCAAGTGGTGTAAATACGTACATAGATTTGAAAAAAAACCAGAGTTACGTGCTCGGGTTTGAACCCGCACCCCTTGGTTATGAGGCGCGTGTCCTTACCATTGAGCTACCACCGCTCATGCCGTCGCATTATGTATGTTTAATTTTTCTCGTCGGTCACTCTTTCGTGACTTATCTAATTTGGTATCATAAGATATTGCATCTACGTTTGAAAGGAGTACAGAAAAGAAAGGAATAAGAAATTAACAGCAAATGATGTCAATGTGGGGTCGATATTATCTTGGCTCATTAAGAACAAATCTAACCTAACGCCAAGGAGAATTCAATTTGATATTAAATAATATGAGCCGTCTGATAACGCTTACAACGGAACAAAAACACTTATCTAAACAATATGAAAAGTGCAAGAAATCGCAACGCGAAAAAGCATTGTGTGGAACTCCCCACTAAGAACGTCAACGGAGCTACCAGTCGACGTAAATTATTTACGTTTCAATAAATCAACCGGCGCATTAATACACCGTAACTATATCGTTCAATATTGGGCACGAACCAATGATCCATATCTTCGCACCCTGTACTCGGCACTTGGTCGCGCCTCGCCAATTTATTCGCAGAACCAATCAATAGTCATTCAAGGCGTAAAGTGTCGCCTATTGACCTGACGCTAATTAAGCAGACGCGTCCGGTAGTCCCCCCTCCCCAGCTGTATTATAGCGTACTCAAGACCCCTCCAATTAAGTCGCGTTTATAAGAACGCTGGTTCTTTATCGAGTGCACTGTCGTCGGTATTGTTTTGGCCGGGCTAGATTAAAATTGACCGCCATAAACCTAGAGTTGATTACCGTTTGCATGCTATATCGAGCCTGTCGACAATGTTATTGCAAGTTACCGCAATAATAACGGTTGCGAAAGACAAACCATGCGTTACCCAATAGCCAAGTACCGTGCGGCCTGTTTGATAATTTCAGTTGACATTGATAATATCATGTCAGTCACATACATCTTAGATTTCGTATAGACTTGACACAGACAGATGTCACCACAGGCATCATTTAGAGTGACTGAGATAAAACCAAATAAAAACGTTATTATTTCACTTTAAAAAAATGCTTTTTTCATAAAATAAGTTATTTACGTAATTTTTTTGATAATTAATTAAATTTGGGTAAAAAACATGATTATAAAATATTTTCTTCAGAAGCAAACCCAAATAATCTATGTTTTAAAACCATTAATTTTACACAAATGGCGTATTAGTACTAAGAAACAACTAATCTGTGCTTGTAGCGCCATCTTGTATTATTCCTGACAAACAGACTAAACTTTGCTGTAGTTCCAATTACTCACCACTGTCGCTGTTCTTGCGCGAGTTATAGCAGTAAATTTTCAAGTAGTACGTAGTATATTATTACTCTGTGATAATATGTTCAAATGTCGATAACCAAAGCAGTAACGGACTAATGTGAAACTCGCCAAGTAGAAAAAACAGTCTACGAATTTCGAAACACAATTGATAAATTTTTAGACAGGGACGTCAAACGTGGTCAGAGGTCCTGGTCACGAAACCAAAGGTCACGGATTTGATTCCCGCTGGTGGTAAATATTTCGTGTGATGAACATGAACATTTGTATTCGAGTAATAGATGTTTATAAACGTACTTGAATACGTCTGTACGTTTCCTAGTATCTTATTTATAGCAGAAGCAAAAATGTTTGGTTTGGAGCTGGGGAGTGAGTAAGTATGTACATATGTCTGAAGAATTTATTTATTGTTATGCGTAAAAAATATGTCTCGGAGTCTACAATATTTTAAAAAATTGGATTACATAACGTAATTCAGTAGGTACCTGCAATCCCCATGCCTGTTGCTACATTCATAATTAATGTCCTCCTAACCGATATCGGTCACGGCGGCCAATCTCAACGAGGATTAGCCAACTGCGCAGGAGATATTATAGTGCACAAGTGTGTGCGCAAACACAGGTGCACTCTCTGTCCCTTTACTCTCATAGTCCGATGAGACGGCAATTCCACATGACCAGTGAGAGGTCAGGCGCAGGACGAACGGCTTAACGTGCTTTCCGAGGCACATTCATAATTATCATTAGACAGAAGACCCACATGGTCCAATTAAATAAGAGTCAATAAACTAGGGGTGACATCACATTATAACACCACAATACACACGCACACATGCATTAACTTAATTTATCACGCTAAATTAATTTTAATAATGTCCTTATCTTATCTCGGGAGCCGTGTAAGCTCAATGGTAAGGACACGCGCGTCATAACCGAGGGATGCGGGTTCAGGACAATACTGGGTCAAAAAAACATCATTCTATTTAATCTGTCAGTTAGATTATACAAAAATACATGACACATATTTTTTGCTTTATCAGGATAACAAAAAATTACAAAGATAAAGAGCATCAAAGTTTTGAAGTGGGGGCTTGCGACGTCACTTGTAAGTAAAAAAGCCTACGTGTGACGTCATGCGCAATTTGAATCCCCTGCATCTTCGCCAATGTTTGTTTGACAATAAATGAAAAAATACGTGGGGGCAGCCCATGAATATACCTAATTTGAAAATTCTAATCATTGCCAACACTAACCTACCTACTCCAGCCAAACAATGTTATTATTAAAACTAACTAACTCACTAGCTTTCCAACATTTCTCTAGCGGGGTAGGCAGAGAGAACCGACGACAGTACAGTCCTTACACTCGCATTAAATTCAAATTCAAAATATCTTTATTTATATAGGCTTCAAGAAAGCACTAATAAATAGTCAATATACAAAAAAGAACAAATAATACTACCAAATGTTAAATACTTTATAATGCGAACGCAAAACTTAATCTCAGATCCTATACTATATTTTGTATTCTAAAAAAAGTGTTCCCAGGACAACATCCAAAACTTATTGGTTAATTCAAGCCGCTATTCGCACAGGCGGAGCCACGTTTTGCATTTAGTGAATTATATAAAATTGGGTACATTGAGAAAATAACTGTATAAATAGTGAGTAATAATCGTAACTAAATAATTAGGTCGCTTTATCACAAGTTATAAAATCGTTATTATAATAATTTTACATCACTACGACCGCGTTTTATTAGGGTCAAGAATAAAAATATTTATATTAACCATGTTTATCAAAATCGATATTAAATTCAATAAGAGGATAATGTAATGAATATGAATGTTAATTAATTACGATAATACAAATCTGCGATACGATTTAAAAATTCAATGCAATACGACGAAAATAAATAACATTATATATGTTATCCTGTTATGTGTTCATAAGCAAACGTCACTTTATAGCTTTAAGAATAGCTATAATAATGATATTATTATTTTCGGACGTTTGTCACTACAAATCCACTCTTTAGCGGCTGGACAGAATTAGCTGACCATTATTTCAAGACAAAATGTACGCGTTTCACACTATAAATTATTAATAAAAAGTAAAATATTTGTTATACGTTGAATGATACACAACGTTCGCTAGAGAAGATTAACGATATAAGCATTTCTGTGGGAACATCTGATGATGGCTACAAGTAAATTTGCCGTCATCATTACACCTGACGAAGGAAGAGTAAGCTCACCCTTTGACATTTAAGGCCTACGACCCGGGCTCAGGGCGTTACTGGGTGTAAATGCCCTACATACGAATGATAACATACGAAGACACTAGCTCCAGAGTAAAGATGGATCTGAGTGAGATGAAATACGTACCTACATAAAACATAGTGAATTCTGGAAATTAATTTACATGTGGAAGTTAATATTAGGATAATCTCTGGACTAAATATTGGCTAATTATATAAGAATATCCTTGCGACGTCACTACAGAAACGCCGGTAAGAAATTAAGACGTATACGATAGACATAAGCAAGTCTTGTGCAAAGTAGACGAAATTTCTCTCGTGTGCGGTGGGCCTTACCGACTACTTAGCATATTTTCGTCTAGTAATGTACTTACGATACACTCTAGACCGCCGGCGCGACATTTAGCGCTTGCTATTCTCAAAATAGTTTGTGATATCAACATTATGCCACTCTGCGATTCAACGACCGCAGTATGAATTCCACCGACAAAGTACCTACGCCATAAATCTTTGTCTATGTAACAAATGCGCTCTCAGTTCACTGACCAATTTAGGCTAAGCAATAACAGCTTCTTTTTAATTTATACCCAAAAAATGTTTACGACTAACATCATTGTAACAGGTTAAATTATAGACATCAATATATGTAGATATTTCATGGTAGGTAGGTACAATGTACATGCGACAACTATCATCGTTAGTTATTTATAAGAATTATGACTCGCATAGTACTCAAGGTATATTGTTAAGGAGCTGTACAAGGCTGCGAGCGTGTAAAGAATTACCAGATAGGTTGTCGACGTTGTCGTATTATATGTTAAAAAACAGTACATGAAAATGTCTGCTTGTTGAAGGTGCTTTGAAAGTCAACAGGATTATACAGCTGCATTGCGAAGAATGAACACGTCGCATCGACAACAATACCAGTCCTATTGTTTGGACTTGCAGTTCCAAGATATATTTTTTAAAAATAACTCTTAAGATTTCGTTTAAAACATTATGAAGTTATAAGAAGTCATAATTAGGAGGGTGCCAGTGGTGCCCAGGCACAGGACGCCTACCCTGAACGGACGTAGGAGACCTGACCAGCACCAAACAGGCGCTCTTATAAAAACCCACACTAACGTACTTAGTATGTATGTATATGCATCATCATCATCTTCCTAGCGTTATGTCCCGTGTTTAGACGGGATCCGTTTAGACCATGATCCAGGATTTAGCGAGTCTGGTAATTACATTGAAGCGACTGCCGATCTGACCTTCGTAACCCTAAGATAGGGGAACCAGACAATTTTTGGATCATGGTTACAAATCCAAGGTTGTTTGAATTTGCAGGTTTCATCACGATGTTTTCCTTCACCGTCGAGCTAGTGGTATAAATACGTACATAGACTTGAAAAATCCAGAGGTACGTGCCCGGGTTTGAACCCGCACTCCTCGGTTAAGAGGCGCGTGTCCTTACCATTGAGCTACCACCGCTCAATGGTAAGGACACGCGCCTCCACATATACATACTTAGTATGTATATGCATAAAATACTTAATATGGCACTGGGAATAAGTATATACTTTTAAAACTAATAAGTTGATATGAACATTTTTACAAAATACCTTAAATTATTTAAATATTTAATTTCGGAAATAGGTTGTAATTGTTGTTGTCCAGTATTTGAAATAAATTGTTGTTTAGGTGAATAATTCTCTTATCAGTTACCTATGTGGTTAGCTTTTATGTTGTACTAATATACAATTAATAATTTTAGTTACAGCCATATCAGGAAAAATGTTTGTATAATGAATATAGAATTAATACTAAATTACTTAACAAAATAGATTTTATCTATATAATTCTACAATTTATTAATTAAAAAATTAGGGAGGTATGAAATATTTTAATACACTCAATATAAGAAGTGTTTTTGAAGCCTCTTAGGCATTGCGGTTTCACTGTAGTATCCAATAACATAGTTAAAAAAGTTACTTTAATGTTGAATACACATTAATATTGTGTACTAGCTGTGCCTGCGGTTTCACTCACATATATGGTTAATGTGTCGTAGAGTGATGTTATAGCTTTCCTCGATAAATTCTAAAGGACAGAATCAGACAGACAGACAGGTTTAGAAGGACAGAAGGAAAGACTATTCAGCATAAAAATATTTTTTCAATTCAGATCAATTAGGATGTCCAACCAAACAGGCAAACTCTTTAGCTTTATATATTAGTAGACATAGACACCCATTCCTTTATAATACTCGTCATGGCTCAATACTGGGCGGAGACCATTTTGGTACCTATCCTTTTTGTGTTTGATAAGTTATTATTTTCTGTAAATTGTATTGTTACTTCTTTTATTTCGTGTGTGTTTCGTCACATTGTATTTTTGGTACAAAATAAAACTTTTTTCTTTTATTTCTTAATACCAAAAGCTAATACCAATAGTATTTATTAACTATATATATATTACTATATTAAATACAAACTCTTGCTTTAGCTTTGGCGATAATCAGTGGAGCATCGCCTGAAATACACACCCAACCAAGACCTAATCTGATTATGGCTATCAGAGCTGATTGCAGATTATAAAATATGGGAAAAAAAGAAAAAAATAATAAAAAATATTATATACAAATTATTTTCTATTCTGAACCAATACCAAATTTTAAATGAAGTAATTAGTAATTTATAACTTTTGGTACAGTCACAGAAACATTTTATTGTGCTTTTTTAATACTTTAATATTATTTCACTTATTTTGGGATTTATTTATGAGTGGTATTCATTCAGAATAGAGAAGGAATTACGATGGTAAACAAATACCATTGGTATTAAATGAGCGAGAGGTGTGCGTCAGGATCATAGCAAATGGAAGGATGTGATCTCTGCCTACTCCCATGGTAAAAAGGCGTGACATTATGTATGTATGTATGTAGATTTAGTGTTAGAAAGCAATAGATTGACATAGATGTGCCTTACTTGGAGGAGTCCATAATTGAGTATGCCCATTTGTACTCTTGGTACTCCATGTTGGCTCCGACCTGCGCCATGGCCGCGGCGTCAGTACACCAGCCAGACGAGTGCTTGCACTGCGACGCTGGATCTCACTCGGGGGCGCTCTGCAATTAATTAATACATCATAATTAAGATGAAATGTGTTTTCTTGCTATCTGTCTAAATATGTCTTTTATTTATACAAACATTAAGAAGGTTCCCAGAATACAGAGTCATAAAGTGACTAAATTGAGATTGAGACAGACTAATCATTTACAAGTTACCTATCTAGTAAGTAAACAAAAAAAAACTAACTTAACATAAACTGATTATAAAGTAAATGTTTTAAGCACTTGTAGATAAAAGAAACACAATGCTAAGTTAACATTCAGACCCAAAACAAATAACGTAATTCATCAACATACATATTTATTTTAGTAGGATTTGATCCGCTCACACCTGTAGCATGAAGTAATCTTTGAATACTAAATGTCTAAAATCAACAAGTTGTGCAGTTTAAAAATTCTACAAGCACAACCTGCTAGTTGTTATTAACTGATACTTAAGTATTCTACAATGTAACTGAAGTTGTAAATAAATGCAATACTGATATTTAAATATCAAAAGTACACAATACCAGTCAGCTTAAGCAGGATAAAGTTTGTTGCTTCTAAAGACAATGCATTCACTAAAACCACCACTTTCACAACTAACAACTTAAATGAAATACATGAAACAAACTAACAAGTACTGGTTACTATATTTTCCCATTAAAAAGAAAACTTTTGTTTTCTCCTAAAGAGCTATGACACATATGAACCAATCTACTACACTGAACTAATAAATTAAGAGATGATCAGCCACTCACACCCAATCTCTGGCTTACAACAACATCTCTATTCAAATCATAACAAGTATGTAACTGGATACAGTATAAAAACATTAATAGCCAACTGTGGGAATCATCAAGGCTGTGAGTTTAGGCAGATCTCCAAAACAAATGTTTGCTTTGATAAGAGTGATCTCTAAACATTTTGCACTTATGACCCCATAATCTCAAGGAGACTATACAGCATACCTACATAGTTAATGAACTATTGTCATCTGTCTGCTGTAAGTAAATAGCTAGCAATTCTTATAAAAATTTGCATTTGTCACAGTTGTATGTAAAAAAATAATACACTATGCATCCTATTGTTTTATTGAAAATCTAACAATAAAATGAAAATAAACAGTATATGTAAATCTTCTATCTATGTATACAAAACACAAGTATTCAGTATATTTTTGAATCTGTTTTTTATACTTGTACAAAAAACGTTTTATTTTAAACTGAATAATATGTTCATTTCTAAAATGTAGACATAGGAAGTAATAAAAAAATAAATAGGTCACTTGTTTTAATACAATGGGGAAATAATAATTAGTTATACAATTTGTTTAGGACAATAACATCAAATGTCTGTATAAACAAAATAAAACAATAGTTATCAAAATTCGGTTTGAAATAAGTAGAGCACGAAAATAATGTAGACAATAAAGTGAAAGGGTACCGAAAGCAACACACTGAGCAACGGAAAATATTCGCGGAAACGACTCGCAGTTGATCGACCCGCAATTGGCATCAACGTCGATTAGCTTTCGCCTAGTAATTATTAAGTTTATTCTTAAAAACAAATAATTACAACGCATAATTGATTCTATATGTACCGAAAAGGAATAACAAAACTTACCAATATTGAGGACTTCTCCTAACGGCATATGTTTATCAGCCCAAAGATTCCATACTTTGTAATTAAAAGTGTAACTATTAACAGTTAACTTACATTAGAATAATTGATTTTCACAATTTTATTTACGAAAAAACACTACCCTACGCTCGATCGACAGCCATACTGTCATAGACTTGTAGAGTGGCAAGAAAAAAAGGATAAATCTAAAGACAATAAACTTACTTGTTTTATTTCGTTTTTCTAATACCTTATGTACATAAGCTTAAAAAATTTATTATTTACCTAGTTTAAAAACTTTGCTGTTTTATTTATATTATAATTTTATTTTTTTTATTTTTTTGTTTATTTAAATGTGTACAGATTCTTTTCCGAACGTAGCAACGGGCTGTCATCATTGACAGTTGAGACCCGAGTGAAAATTATAATGACTGACAGTCTGTCTGACATTTTACACTAGTGTTGTTGGGATAGCGATAGTTTCGCTATCGACAGTTGACCTTGAAAAATAGTCGATAGCGCGAATATTCTATCGAATATACTGACATGCTGTAATAGTGAAGATAGTAAAAATCACTATCGATATCGATAATATAACGTCAAAGTAGTCGATACTATTAAACTATCTATGATATATCGACGCGTATCGATAGTATCGATAGTTTTGTTTTAGTTACAACGACATATTTTCGATACTATCGACTGGAAATAAAACGTAATCTGGTTGGTAACACCGGGGCACAAATATAAAATATGTTCAATGTTTATGAAAGAGCCTACGAATAAACAACGGATATGGATACAACGAAACGCAACTGTTATTCACCGAAGATGATACGGGTACCCAAAGATCATTACAAAGGAGTTCTAATTCGGTATATACACCGACAACCGCGAATGTAGATGAGCTATGAAGTAATTTTTTAAATACAAGCAATAGTATCGTAAAATGTTTGACTATTGATAAGGTAAAACTATCGATAGTATCGAAACTATTGAAAGTGTTTGTGCTGATACTATCGATAGTATCAGCACTTTCTTTAGGAATAATATCACATATTTTTATCTATCGATACTATCGTCAAATGCCGATATTTTCGATAGGACTATCAATAGTATGACCGATTTTCAAGGCCACGATAGCATCACAATATTATCGATAGTTTATCGCTATCCCAACAACACTATTTTACACTAGATTGTTGTAGTCTGACATGACATAACATTTTTACATTCCTCGTCTGTCCATAGCTTAACCTCTTTTTCAGTTTTTTCAGTATTTATTGATCTTTAAAATTAAAGAAAATTTCCAAATTCAGTGTTTGTGAACATGAAACTGTGCCAGGTCCTTTTTCGGCGTAACCGACTTCCGAATGGGCATTTATTCAGAGGCAAAGATCGCCTAGTACAACAGGTTCTCCCAAAAGATTTACGCAAAATTAAACAAGATTTCGCAATTGAAGAACAAAATATGTTTTATCTACGATTCCCATATCTTACTGAGGTAAATCGCTTACTTTTAATTAGTAAATTCTGTTAAGAAAAACCTAAGCAACATTATGAAGGCGGGTCAGACTCCACGGACTAGGAAAAAAGATGGACTCCGCGTTGTCAGAGTGAAGCCACATTTATTCATGAGATTCTTAGATTATACCAGATGTCAGAATTATTATTAACTTACCTGTGATATTAGCACCCGTCGGCATTTTGGTAATTTGGTTAAATTTAAATATGATGTAACTATACAATACTAATATATGTTAATGCTGAATAATTAACAGCAACAATCATTTGCAAAGATGCTTGTTCCAATCTGGGTCAGATCGGAGACTTCTAACATATGTTTAACCAATTAGATCATTGGCTGTTTTTCTAAGGGTAGAGATCATTTTGATTAAAGCAATAATGTAAATAAAAAGTTTACAGCAGATTTTTTTAAAGTAACATAATGTTAAGGTAAGAATAGGCATGCCCCAGTGGTTCAGACATGTGGAAAAAATAAATGACGAAAGATTGACTAAACAGATGTACAATGTATAAGTGGAAGGATGTAGGAGCCGCAGAAGGCCCAGGCTCACCTGCCACGACCAGATTGGTTGTGTATTAACAGAAGGTGATATTAGGAGTCATAAAATGAAATTAATATGGTAGACTACTGAATATGAATGCTGCTGAATAAGCAAACATAATATGATATGACAAAATATTACAATTATTATTAGTCTTATTTATTTGACTGTTGAAAAATTACCCCTAAGTCTAATTGACTGCATAAATATCAAATATTTATCAATAACTATTGTTCATATTACAGGCAGAAAGTTCAGGACATGCTAAAGATCTAGGAAAGCGAGAAAAAAGGAAGGAATATTTCCAAGACCAAACTCGGAGAATGTTCAAACCTGACGTCACTCTGTATGAGAGGTTGGGCCACTTGCGTGTCACAGAGGGATGGGAGTGACTGCATTATAACATAAACTACCTTATTTTCTTAGTTATAATATAGTCATGTAATGGTTAGAATGTAAAATAAAATGTTTGTTTAACAATTCTGTCTGTTATTTTTAAACAAAGACTTAATTATCTTCCTCTCTATTGGTATGTCCAGTAATGAGGGTTTTTAAAAATACAAAATCCGCTTGGTGGCACGAGGGAGTCTCATGGTCTTATTGATGTCACTATTGGCTCATTGTTGACAGAATGTCAGTTTGTCTGACAACTAACAAATGAGGAGGGTGACAAGACCGCACATCACAGTTACGCAATCTTTTGGATGTTTTAATTAAAAAAACCCTGATTTAATCAGGACTCCATGTTAACTGAAATTCCTTGAGGATAGTTATCTTCTACTTTTAATGGTAGTTTTTAATGCCACCAAAGAAAAGCAGGGTAATGCAAGCACATACAACCTGACCCTTCTGTGTATTATCAAGTATTTATATCTCTCAGTAGTGTTCTTGAATTACCAGATCTAGCCAGCACATGAAAAATGCATAATGATAAACAAGTATTTTGAAATAGGCACATTTATTATTAAATTATTGTAATAATAGTGTATATCGATCAAAACTTTTGATAAGATAAGTACTCATAAATTGAATATTGTTTGCTTTGCAACATAACTTGTAACAACAATAAGTATGAATGGCAGAAATTCTAAAACACTACATAAGGCATTATTTAAGCACATACTATAACCTTTGACTCAATAATACTTTCTATACTAATATACATTGTAAATATAAAATTATTGTACTTTTACATATAGGTACTATAGTTTCTATACTCAATACTGCTGGTAATGAAAATGTGTTGTACACATATTTGTGACTATAACAACAAAGTATAAAACTACTGTATTACCTATAAGATCTAGAAAATTTAAAAGCATTATAATATCACATCACATATTCATTAGAAATGCCCTTATGGTCCCGGTTAAATACAGGATACCAACCAAGGCTAGTATTCGAAATAACATACCTTGTATAAAAATATAATTTACTGGACTTGGATTTTTATTGTATTGTGTGGGAATAGTTATTATGATAAACCTAACACTGAGAATTTTATCGAAGCACCTACATATATTTTATTTCTAATCTTAAATATACAAATAGCTAATAGTTTACATATAGATATTAAAGTAAATTCTTGTAGATTGCCAGATCTTACATAATATAAGAGTGAGAGTAAGTTCCTTAATGGATATTTTTGGTCCAGGCAAAGCGATCGTCTTTCAGATCCTTCTTGTAAAGGCTCTTGCCCTGGTACAGCATCTCGGCGAACTGCGACACGACCGGGTCTCTCATGCAAGATGCAACAGCGATCACCTTATCAGATTCATCAAAGAAGAAAATAACGAATTTCAGAGCCTCCACATCTCCATCTACTAAAGTGCTGGCCGGTTTGCCGCATCCAGCGTAGCGAATCGACTTTCCGAATAACCCCGTCCAGAAATACGGGACTGTTCTCAGATTGGTTTCCTTCTTCAGTATGTTAAGGGCTGCGACGCGGCCGTGGTATTGCGCCAAGCCTACATGACCAATACTCATTTGTTTATTACCTTGAGCGAAAACGGGCGCATACGCAATGTCTCCACCCGCGTAGATGTTTTTCACATTCGTTTCTAGTTTATCATTAACGTTAACCGCACCATTCGGTTGGAGATTGATACCGCTATCTTTTAGGAAATCTGTGTAAAATGTGGTTCCCACACCCAAAATTAGCATATCAGCCGGCAGAGTCGTCCCATTCTCTAATTCCACCGACGTTATCACCCCATTCTCACCATTACATTTCGTTATCGTGTTTTCGAACTGGAACTTCACGCCCTTATCTTCGAAAAGCTTTTTGAGGCTCTGACCGATTTCGTTACCGAATATTTGCCCTAAAGGAGCGGTATCTTTACCAACAACTGTCATAGACTTAGCCTTCTCATTGCAAGACGAGGCACATTCTAATCCGATGAAACCGAGTCCAAGTACGACGACGTCCTTGTCTTTGTTCGAGCCAAGTGTGTTCAGGATGTCTTTGGAATCCGCGAAATTTCGTACTGTGAAGATATTTTTCAAATTAATTCCAGGTATGTCGGGTTTGCGCGGTTTGGAGCCTGTCGCCAAGTACAAAGCACTGAATCGCAGTTTACTACCGTCACTCAAATGGACCAGCCGTTCCTGCGGCTCCACTTTCGTCGCTTCTGTATTCTTGATGAACTCAATATTGGCGTTTTGGTAATACTCCTCGGATCTGACCTGTAAGGATTTGATGGGGGGCACTGTGCCTATTTTGGAGACTTTGATCCTGTCGTAAGGCAGATACTCCTCCTTGGCGACGACAGTGATGCGGCCCTGGAAGCCCTCGCTGCGCAGCGTCTCGGCGCAGGTGGCGCCAGACGGACCCCCACCCACGATGACCACGACCGCGCCGTCGCAGGTGGAGGCCACGCCCATCTCCTTGATACGCTTGTTTGACTTCAGGTCACTTATTTTCGCTCGCACCTGTAATGCCATGAAGATAATGGTAAATATTGACTGCTAAACAAGTAAATTAGTGTGTGTGATCAAAATACCGCATCAACTATACGTACTTTGTAGCCAAGCCAGCGAAAGTGGTTGTACTTATAAAAAATATATTTGTATGCGCACATAAAAACATTTTGAGAGTTAGATACTATTGGTCTATCTCCATTATTAGGGCGTGTTGAGGATAGAATTAAGGAAGATTAAAGGAATTTATGAAGTAAAAATGTAATTAGACAGTTCAGAGGGAAAAACCTAAAAAAAAATCGATGTTTAAATTAAGTAAGTATAAAACGTTAATAAAGGTCCGGGTCAACAGGCCCCCAGACAACGAGTAGGTATGTATTAAAGAAGGGAAGAGAAAAATTCTTCTACGCGAAAATGTTTGTGTTTTACATTTACTGGTCTAGCTGCTCATTATTAAATTCAAATGCTGCAATAACCGCACGAAAAACGAGGAAAAGAAAAAAGCTATTTTGGCAGCGATGAGTAAATGTTACGTAGAGGTGAAGTCATTGGATATTATGTAGGTATAGACAGTGTTGAATTAGCCATATAGCAGGAGTAGCAAATGCTACGGGCCCCGCGCTTTGGGGGGCCCCGCTTTACATTTGTAATCGGATACCCCATTGGACAAAGATCCAAATAAAGGCATATATTTTATGCAAGAGCCTTTTGGTAAGCAATTGCTACGGGCCCCGCGCCGGCTAGATCCAGCACTGGGTATAGGTCCCAGACGTAGGCGCCCCTCTGTGTTCCAGGAGCAAAATGTGTCGAGCCCGATTGGGGCAAACGCTGGAAGGGGTTCGTTGCCGTAGCGTAGCATTTCCAGGCCCCTTTCCCGAGCGATTAGGCGGAACGCACCTGGGTTTTAGTGGGTAGGCCCCCTGCTACCGGGGGGAGAGTCCCACATAACCCCCTGGTGAAGTAGTATGCGTAAAGAATTTCCCAGGGAAAAAATATATCTTATATGTATAGGTGCGCAATATGAATACTCACGAATGTATAATGCGATCAAATACAGAGAAGGCATACCAACTAGATGGGGTGGATATTGCATTACGAATTTAAACAAACCAACGTAATCGACTGGGTACCTTATCTCTTAAGCTGAGGTATATGTATTGTTGCCTTAAAAAAATATAAATTGGATAAAGTTTGTAAACTGATATAAACGTTTATTCATTAAATACTCCTGCTAGACGGATTGTATGTACCATTTATACTTTTATATTATTGTAAGAGGTAATATTGAGGTAACATTCATAATTGAGGTAAATAATACATAATATATCTACTCAAAAATAACTTAAATACGTATAGCAGTATGAGTACCATATCGTATCATCATCATCATCTTCCTAGCGTTATGTCCCGTGCTTAGACGGGGTCCGCTTAGACCATGATCCAGGATTTAGCGAGTCTGGTAATTACATTGAAGCGACTGCCGATCTGACCTTCGTAACCCTAAGATAGGGGAACCAGACAATTTTTGAATCATGGTTACAAATCCAAAGTTGTTTGAATTTGCAGGTTTCATCACGATGTTTTCCTTCACCGTCGAGCTAGTGGTATAAATACGTACATAAACTTGAAAAATCTAGAGGTACGTGCCCGGGTTTGAACCCGCACTCCTCGGTTAAGAGGCGCGTGTCCTTACCATTGAGCTACCACCGCTCCTTCCATATCGTATATTTAATTTATTTCTTCAGTATTATTATTTTTATGTAAATACAATACCAATAAATCGTGTATCATAATATAGTACTTATATTCCATACACAAATATGTACTTACCTACATACAAATTATATCTCCTACAATCTACAAAGGGGTGAACTAAGTCAAAGGTAAGAAAAAAGCCTGTTACACCACTTTTAACCAAAAATAAAACGTGTTCAGTAAGACGGGATACTGTGACAAGTGGCTACTCATCGCCCACACAATCCCAAACTCAATCGATACATCATTAGTCGCCTTTTACGACATGATAGTAACACAACGGCACCTTATTTAAGTCCCAGACCATGAGACTAGACGTATAAGTTTCCTCTTTTTGTAATAAGTGAGGTTTATATGGACCGTGTCATATCAAACAGTTATCCTTACTAAGGACCTTGTACGGCTTAGTCCGCCACTGGTCTAGCTAGGGAATTGGCGTGAAGCTAGTTATATAATATGTATTAATTTTATTTAAATATGTGTAGCCCGCCCACGCCTACATATTTACCTAGCTCAATATCTTAACGGCTAAGATTTGAGTCATCGGTGAGCAATTGCACGCTTCTAATCTTCGGTCAAGGCGACTCAAGGTCGCCAGCTTTTTGTATTAGGTATATCTCGACAGAAAGTAGTACAGAAGGTACTATGCATAGCTGCGATGTAAGTACTTATTATTATGTGCTCGCAATAATATACGTACTACACTTCCGCCGATGCCTTCCGCCTATATTTTAAACTAAAACTGTTGTAACAGTCTAGTGTTGCTAGGTCAAGAACGATCTGAATGTGAAATAATACTGCAGTGCATTTGCCATCTATCTACTTAAGATTAACATAACTAAAATATATAAGAATTGGATAAGTAGATTACAATTAATGTTGGCAGATTTATGTGTGTACCTACGTGTTTACATAAGGAAGAGACAAACCTGGAATAGCAAAATTTTATCTTTGTGAGAAATATGTTTTGTTAAGTGTATCTTATAATTTGGAAACTTTTAGATGGAATGCCCAGAATAATATAGATTCGGCATCTATGTCTTCTGACGGCGGCAATAATTAGAACTACTCTTATCATTTTGAAAACACCTACATACATAAAAAGTAAATTTAATTCTAATCTTTGGTTTGGGTGATAAAATAAGAAACATGGTTGATTATAGCCCTGGTGTAGACATACCTATTAGGTACTATGTGTATCTACGTAGGTGTCCAGAGATCTATGGGCGAGCCAACTTGACCGTGACAGGCGCGAACCGTGACCTTATAAACGATCCAATATTATGTAAGGCAACAAGCATTGAGCCGTAACAAGCGTTATTGCGTGTGCAATTAAACGGAATTGGGCCGAGACTTAAGCAAATTAATACTCACATAGCGACTACATTTGACGACATTCATAAATATAAGTTAAAGCAGCGCCCCGCGGTTTCCCGTTCCCATGGGAATACGGGGATAAAATATAACCTATGTTACTCGCTGATAAAATTGCTTGCCATTGGTGAAATTATTTTTCAAATCGGTCTAGTATTTTCGGAGCCAATTCAAACAAACAATCAAATCTTTCTTCTCAGTAAGTAGTAAGTATTAGTATGACAACTAAGTATAATCAATTTGTTATGTTATACAATTTAAAATTACTTGAGTCCTCTGCATACATAGCGTGGTTATCAAACAGAAAAACTTAGTTGGAATAAAACCGTTTAGTCGCAAAGTACGTAAATAGCTAGGTCTCTTTACGCATTTTGGAACTAAATGATAGTACGCAATGCAACTTCTGCATGTTATTTATCTATACAATGGAATCCTATAAGTCGTATGGCTACATATAATAAGAGATAAGAAGTTTTTTAGTTATTCAGATGATGCAGCCGTCTAGCATTTTGAGGTAAACATAGGCAGAACGTTTACGGTTTTATAAGTCGATCCCGCGAATGAAACCTTGACTTGCAAAGATGCAAGGTTTGTAAATACAATGTGCCGAAAAAAATGTCATCGCTGAAACAGCTGTTGTTGATGAAGAAAAATAACTTTGTGTTGATGCAGTTTGTAGCTAATCAGGTGTAACCATTGCGAACGTTATTACGCATAGTGATGACTCATTTTTCACAAATGTTTAGGTGTTATTCGCTAATTTCCGCGGTGACACCATAGTTTCTTGGAAAATAGGCCATATTTGGTGTAGTTTTTGTTGAAGTATTTGCCTGTAACGATAATATGAAAAACTATTATAAAACGATTGCTTTCTTAAAGTATGTGATTAATTGTTTCATTTTCAAAATTTATTATTAAAACATTCGCTTGCGGAGCAAGGATTTATAGTTTTTCGTTCTCATCAAAGGCCATTGTAAGAAAATTAAAACTTTTAATTATTTTCAGGTAAAAATTTCTCATGTTTTTGCGTGATGTTTGGACAAAACCAGTAAATCGGATTAAGAGTCAGTGCCAGATAGACATAATTTTATGATTGTTATAGTTTATGCCTAATTTATATCACATTTTGTTATTTACACTTACATTTTTAACTTCGTACTTTATTTTTTTAAGTGTGGCCAGACGATGTCAAACCGAGAGTAGGTGGTATACATATATTAAATACAAATCGTTCGGAAGATCGACTCTAAAAACTTTCTGTCTCATTTCATACTCAATGCACGTTTGAGACCACTTATAAGTATGTACACAACCCCATTCAATAATGAACCTTATATCAAGGCCAAAAAACCTAAGTGTCTACATTCCATTGCTCTTGACTGTTCAAGATGGAGCATGAAATAATTGTGGCTCCATCGATCGCACTCTGCTCTGCGCGCCTACGTCATCTACCCTCATGCTCATCAAATCATAGAATGACGTCACCCATTGTTCGCTTGCATTTTCTCACAAGTATTCGCAGTTAATTTATACGATAGTAGCCATAAGGATAACTCTAAGGAAATCTTCAATTTAAACACGTCTTGCACTATTTAGGTATATAGCAGTACAATGTCACGATATGAATCGAGTTGCTAGGTTCTTACGAGGTGGTGGGGGGAGCCTGGCACCGACATATTAAAATATTCTTTAATGTTACGAGATTTAGATTAGAGGTTAACGATGAAAAGTCATGAGCTCATGAGTAAAACGTTCGAAAGAATTAATATTTACCTTCCAAACTAAACTTAACGCCACTTCCCTAGCAGGGTAGGCAGATTTAATAGATAGCAATATTTAAAAGATTGTAAATTAATAAACATTAAGTAAGTACTACATTTACAGTTTGAATCACGACTAGACAATTTATGACCTGTCCTAAGTAGGGTAGGGCCAGCAATGTGGATTGATACGCTTTTGAACGCACCAATGATAATAATAATTGATTGTACCTATTTGTAGCAAACACAGTAGGTACCTTATCGTCAATACGGTTATTATATACGACTAAAAAGTTTAGCCCCAGTGCCTTACGCTCTTTTTTTGCTCTGAATTAAAAAAATCTTCAAAACCTTAAAGGTCGAGTAATGATATTCTGTAAATAATTAATTTATTATTTAATCACAGCATTAGTCCGCGGTAGAACTGGATTCTCCAAGGTAAGTAAGCGGAGGAATTTACCGACTACTGCAGTAAAAATCAGTTTATGTACTTAGAAAACACCACCTAACCATTTCACTTGTTTCTATATACTGGAGCCTTGATACATCTATCAAGGATGATGAGCGATAAACTTAATGCCGTAAATTGAATAAAAAGACCATTTACCTTCACTTCGCCTTTCTCTGTGACAGTGACTTGGTAGCACGGCAGAGAGTCGAATCCCGGGAAGTCCTCTATATCGCCCGTCTTGATGTCAAAGCAGGCGCCGTGCCAAGGGCACCTCACCCGGCCCTCGCCGAGGGCGCCGGCCACCAGCGGCGCTCCGTAGTGGGTGCACTGGGTCCCCACCGCACTGAACTCCCCCTTCTGTTTCACCAGCAGCACCCTGCCTTCATCTCCGATGTCGTAAACTTTCATCTCGTTTTCTTTCAGATCATTTTCGTTGCACACGACTGATTCTACGTAGTTGCTGCTGGATTCCATTCGGGATATGGTCCCGCCTGCTGAAAATATGCATAAAGATTTCACATAAACACAATAATGGCTCTAGTACTATGGCATCTAGTAAAGGTATCGTGGCCTTAATGCCAATAGAAGGGTTGCTCTTCGTTTGGATTTTTAGTGGAGGGATATCCGAGAAACGCCCACAGTCCTTAAGGGTAGATTGTCGTAATCTCGACTCGACTGTATAGTAACGGTTTTAAGTTTTAAAGTCCAGTTCATCTGAGATCATTGTCCCGGTTGATAGATATTTCAAATGGAAAATCCACATGGACTGGAGCGCACGGACGTGCACAGACTTCACTTGGCATAAACTTTGTTATACCATAAGTAAATAAATTCAGACATGAACGTAGCGCTTGCACATCTACTAGAAAAATACTAAACTAACTCAGTGTAAAATCTTTAAAATTAATCAATTTGAAAATTAAAAAATCTACTAAAATTGCGGATTTTTTACTTTTCAAATGGATAAGACTTAAATTATATACCTATATGTTAACTGAAATGTATGTAATCCGACATTGTATACAATGTCTACAAAATGTATTGCGAATCTAAAGTGAACTGCGCGTGTGAAAATAACAAGGACTTTTCTGTGGTAACGTAACATTCACGTGTAAATCCTTACTAATCTATTACTATACAGAGGAAAGATTTTATTGTGTGTTTGTTTGCATCGAATAGGCTCCGAAACTACTTGACCGATTTAAATAATTCTTTCACCAATGGTAAGCTACTTTATCAGCGAGTAACATAGGCCATATTTTATCCCTATTCATACGGGAACGGGAACTAACTACCAACGGGGCGCTGCTTATTTTATATAAAATGTAAACGCCTGCATAAGTCTGATACGTTTTAAGTATAAACTTTACCAATAATGAGGATATTTAGTAAATACGCCAAATTTTATCACGTTTTAAACTTAAACTACATTAACGGTTATGACAGTAGGTACTAAATATTAGTATGCCCAAAAGTAATCAGATTACGTCTCCAGTTCAGTACAGACTAGGGTTGCCAACTTTTTTTACAAGAAATAAAGTGTATTCAGGTCTATAAAGAATATTAAACAGTAATTATTTCAGAAAAATTAACAGTATTTTATTTATTTATTGTTTTAAATACCTACATATTTTGTAGAGCTTTTTGCACAACTTACTAATTTACAATCTTTTTTAAAAACTTCATACGCCTCGTCACAATTATAACTGAAACATAATGTGGTGCTGAAAACAGTATTTTGTATACTTTATTTTTGTTCAACAGTAAAAAGTATAATTTAGTGAAAAACAGTATAATACTGTTTAAAACAGTATAGTTCGCAACCCTAGTATAGACCGAATGCCTGCTGCCAACTTAGTACATACCTACTTGTAATATTATGTTGTACAGAGCAAGTCCTACTTTAAAAACAATCGTCTAGCGCATCGGTCCATTGTATTCATGGGTAGTGACAACTATTGTTTTACTTTTGTAGAATGATTTGTGCCTTCCAAAGAGGTAATTAATGCACACTGCCTAAGTAATTTATATATATTTATTTGCGTTTTAGAGCAAGGTCGCTAGAATCTACCTTGAGAATGATATTCGGATTAGCGAGCAAGGCCGTAAAGACGCGAAGTAGTTAGTACTTAACTACATATCGCTAGTAGTATTGCTAGTAGTTAACTACATATTGCTCAGCAATTCTTTGTCTATTTTATGTTAAGTCACTCCATCATCTTCTAGCGTTATGTCCCGTGCTTAGACGGGGTCCGCTTGGACCATGATCCAGGATTTAGCGAGTCTGGTAATAACGTTGAAGCGACTACCGATCTGACCTTCGCAACCTTAAGATAACTGGGGGAACCAAACAATTTTTGGATCATGGTTACAAATCCAAAGTTTTGAATTTGCAGGTTTCATCACAATGTTTTCCTCACCGCCTTCATAGATTTGAAAAATCCAGAGGTACGTTAGTTAGTATGTATGTCTTTCAGCGCAGGCAGGTCTGGTCCAGGGTGGTCCAGAATAACAAGTGAAACTATTCCAGCGTGACATTTTAAGGAAGTCAAGAAATATTATGCAGATACGTTTTCTAGCAGCAGTTGCCCGCGACTTCGTTTAACAAAAAATATTTTTTACACAGAATCCTACTTATTTCTTTCCCTAAAATAAAAGTAGCCCAAGTTACGCTTTCTATCACCGGGAATATCGTAGACTACACAGACAAACAGACTTTTTTTTTTTAATGTTTCTTTTGCTGATATAGTGCATTATATTTTCATACGCATTCACGTTCTACGACTGGCCCGATGGCGCATTCGGTAGTGATCCTGCCCCAGCGCCAAGAGTTGTGTGTTCGATCCCCACCCAAGACAAATATTCGTGTGATGAATAAGTATTCATCTACTTCAATACAAGTGTATTTGTTCTGTGTCTGGGTGTTAATATTCAGTATTTAAGTATATATATGTAATACCACTGTTGTTTCTGATATCTGTAACACAAGTGACTAAGCTACTTACCACGGAGTCAGATAAAAGTATGTGATCTAGTAATTTATTTATTATTTATTTAATTTTAAAATCTTTTAACATTACAAACAGACACTTCAATTTTATTTATCTGTATTAAATTGTTAAGATAAGTACATGATTGACTACTTCCGCATCATACCGGAAATCGATGATGCCTATCGCGGAAATTGCACGTAACAAGAAATTTTACGAGATCGCATACAAAGACGAATAAACAAAATACAAAATTGTCATTTCCTAAAGTTATTATAACTTTGATAATAAAATGATAAAATTTATATTGATTACATTGTATACGTATTATATAAATAAAGCGTTTATTAGATAACCTTTTATTTACTATAAAATATATGTGAGATACCTTTTATTTAATTACCATTTCTCTCTCTCTCTCTCTCTATATATATATATATCTATCTTATATTTCTCAACTGGCACCACAGTAGTAAAATGATCTTAAGATATTATAATATATGTATTGGACTATTGATTTTCGTATCCTTACTAATATTATAAATGCGAATGTGTACGTCGGTCTGTAACGTCTTCACGCCTATATTACTCAACCGATTACGATGAAATTTGGCACGCCTAAAGTTTGAAACTTGAAAAGGACATAGACTACTTTTTATCCCTGATAAATTTTTACATCTCACTGGATACACAATATAGTCTGTACAGACCGAATTTCAAGCGGCATTCGTTTTTTTTTTTAGAAAATTGCGATTAATGTAATAATCGCGTTTACCTATATAAAATATAAACCTTTTTAATCGAAACAAGTGTTTTTAAACTTCATTTTATGGTTCTTTATTTTCCGATTAAAATAAATTCGCCGGTCCAAAAAATGAGAAAAAAAATTTTTGTCTTTTGATGGTAGAACAAAATAGAAAAAATTCTCACTAGTTCGACGATCAAACTAATGAATCGAATTAGTATGAACATAGGTAAGTATATGCCTTTTGGCGTATGGCGCATTCGGTAGTGACCCTGCCCCATGCGTCAAGAGTTGTGGGTTCGATCGCCACACATGACAAACATTTGTATGATGAATACTTGTGTTTGTTCTGTGTCTGGGTGTTATTATTCAATATCTAAGTATATATTTGTAATACCACTGTTGATTTTGATATCAGTAACACAATGTATGTGATGTAGTTTGATATATTTATTTGTATTGATAGAAATTGTAAGAAAAAAAACAAAAGTTGGAAGATATCTTTTGATTTAACATTTAGAAGTCAACTAACAATGAAGATCTGTTGTTTGCATGTTAATTTATTGTTATATTTTATCCCAGTAAGCAGAATTATTCAATCTATGCCAAAAGGGCAGGTGTTACCAATAATCATTTTAATTCTTAGTATTAAATTCCTAAACAATTTAATATTAAGTGTAATTTAAAAAATTTCACAAATAAATAACACATTCTAATAATACTAAAGTGAGAAATTCAAAAAAATAACAAGATCCTAGTATACTAGGTTTAAATCTGAATAAAAAGCAACCCAGACCTTAAGAAAATTACTTAAAAAACTATTTGAAGTATATGGCCTGGGCTTTAAACACACACACACACAATACATATCATGCATACATATTTTTATTTTGATGCATTTAAATAAAAAACGAATCTTATTTAAGTAAGTACATAGCTTTGTAAAATTATTTCTTTTTCTTAAATTTAATACCTATTATAACCAGTAGTAAATGTTATTTCTAGTACTTCTACCCTAAGTACCTACTGCATGCAGATCTAATGATCTAAAAGTTTTAAATTGTTTACAATGTGGTTGGTTTTTAATTGAAGGTACTACGAAAACCTTTTACGTACATGTTTCGATTAAAACAATGATATTATTACAAGAAATAAAAGTTATACTAAAAATACTTACGTCTTTCAGGAATCCCTTTACTACTGCAATTTGGAGAGTAGGATCTGGAGAATGAACTACCCATTTTGTAGGCTGGACCTAAAATTAGTTGGAAAACACCTTAGATAATAAATACTAATAAAACTCTGATTATATGAACAGAATGTAAACTTACAATAGGTTATAACAAACTTTAGATAACAGTGAATTGAAATTTAGCGACCAGACTACAAAAGGGAAAGGTTTCACCTTGATTCAAAAATTGTTTCGCGACCCTGCCGAATAAAACGTTTGCTTTGCTACTGAACAGCGCAACCATTACTTTTGATCAATGTTGACATTAACCGGAAAGTTGACGTAACAAAACGTCACTGTCACCTGCTTAGTATATCAAATGACATAACCATGACATATTGATTAAATTGATTCCATTTGACTTGAAGACTACTTAACTTTTCCAGGTGCTGTCCGCCCGGCTTATTCAAGTTTTTGGCGACCTGAATGCTGGATACTTCCTCGGCTAACGCCTCAGCCTGACAATTCAAAGGGGCAACGCTGCTAGTATTCTGGGTACCTTGATTGGCGAGGCGGACAACTACCCTTTTTCGTAAATATGTATATAGTTATTTCTTTTTAATACATTTTAATATTTAACATTTTCATTAAGACTACCATATTAAATTCAAATTAAAAAAAAATATTGCGACTCAGTGAACATTACAACAATATGAAATTGCAATCATGAAAAGAGTGTTTTAAAAAAACCCTAACTGCCAGGGTTTGATGTCATAGATTCGGTTTCTTTAGACTATTCATAAGTTCAGCGACCCTTACCTTACTTTTCTAATCGGAATCGGCTGTCCAAAGGGCACAATAACATCATTCGTACTGCAAAATACCTACTTTTTGTTAATATTTAATGAACATCATCATCCTCTTGCCCTTCTCCCAGTTTAACTAAGGTCGGCGCAGCATAATATTTAATGAACATTGCCGTGTTTACACAACGAAGGGATGTCAAATATCAAATTTTAAATAAAATATTAAGAAAGCAAGATCCATCAAGTGGAACACATACACAAGTATTTCAAAAGTAGCGATTATTTATTTATCTTTTAAGAATTTAGTCTGTAAAAGAATTGATATCTATTAATAATTCAACGAAAAAATATGGGCCTGCAATTTAATAAAAATAATCTTTTGTCAGATTAACATCGCCATCTATTTTGCTAGTTTGTCAACTTGTAATCAATGTCAGCAGCAGTTAGTTTTTAATCTGTGCCGTGTGATTATGGTGGAAATCGGACGTGGCTGATGGATTTTTGTATTATGTTTATCCTGAATTTTCCCATGTAAACAGTGTTAAAACATTGACAAAATGTCTGATGTAATTGTACCCAAGGGTCAGCCGATTCCTGGCGATCCAGAAAAGAAAGGGTGGCTTTTCAAATGGACAAATTATCTAAAGGGTTATCAGCGGAGATGGTTCGTGTTGTCCAATGGATTATTATCGTATTACAGGTAATTACAGAAAATCCCAGACAAAATTTTGTCATTATCTAATACTTATTAGTAGACAGAAAAATTTCAGGCGGTTTTCTTTGGTACTAACCTTCCGGAAACTTATACATAGTCTAGACAAGTTGCACGGTTTTCTGCAGAATGACGCAGAATGTTTTCCTATTTTTAGCAGATATTAATTATTTGCCACTCATTCTTATGATGTCTTCTCTTATTTTATTCACTCTTATTTGAATTATGTAGCTAATAAGAAAGATATTGATTCTTGTTTATGTAAAAATAATAAAGTTTCATCATGTTTCTGTCTCAGATGTTTGTTGTTGTTCTTCATTATTTCGGGGATATCGATATGTGTAATAATTAGTTGAATATATGTATGGGATCAGAGGTTAGCCTATGTTTATGATTGTTAGGGCTGTTATATTTTAAATAAAAAACTTTAATACATAAATAAATCAATTTATATTACTTAACAAGTTCTAATAATTAATTAAATAGTTATAATTTGTGTTTCAGCTATGACCATGCTTGTTGTTTATTTTATTTACTTGGGATGATATTCCTAAAGGGACATCATAAGTAAGAAAAATTTAGAAAAATTGTGGTTTGGTCTACCAAAACTTTTTGCAATACTTGAATATTTAACTACTGGGAATTCCCCTTACATAATTTTATTTGACTCTTAAAAATAATGGCTAACTGTAATGTAGAAACTTTTCTGGTATTATAAATTAAGACTTTTAGACTAAAATTTGTTTAATTAGTTTAAATATTAATTACATACATATATTACCTAACATCTACATATTTTATTGTAACAAATTTTTCTATTTTTCAGAAATCAAGCAGAGATGGCCCACACATGCCGTGGCACCATATCGTTGCTGGGTGCTTTAATTCACACAGCAGACTCGTGCACGTTTGTAATCAGCAATGGTGGCACACAGACATTCCACATACGGGCCCATGATGAGGTGGAGCGACAGAGTTGGGTCACAGCACTCGAACTTGCGAAGGCGAAAGCGATGTTAGTGTTAGTTGGTTGCCAGTTTCTACTGGGTCTTTGGTGGAGGTGCTACAAACGCCTTATAATAACACCATAATTATTATTCTAGATGTAATTTAGTTGTACCATTGTAGTTACTTACCTTATGTTAGGTCTATATTCTAACGCATTGCTTTTCTATAACAGTACCATATTATCAAAATCTTCATATTATATCAATATCAAGTTATTATATCAAAGTCTGTTGAATTCATCATTTCCAATTTTACGTTAAAAAGTCATTCTTATGGTTCCTGCTATTGTAACTGAGAAGAATGACTATTTTAAAAGATACTATGAAATTCTCCAACTTATCTTACATATAAATGTATTTATATTAATTTGATAGATATGTACACAACAATTAAAAAGGCAAATAAAATGCCTGTCAATTTTTTATCCATGCACAATCTATTAAAAATCTGAACCAATTTTCATGAAATTTCGTAATTGCGTAATTCATATATTTCGCACGATTAACCTACGACTTAAGTCATATTTTAGCTAGTTATACCACAATCATAAAAAGTTCTTTTACTAAATAACGCATATACGGTGAAACCGCGGTCAATATCCAATATACCATATTGCACGAAATATTAATTATGAATAAAATTTCAATCCTTTATTCAAGCGGATTCTAAATAAAAAAAACTAATTACTTAGCATTATGTCGCGCTATCAACTCCGGACATGCACGCAATCACTCGCGTTAATTAGGCAATAAGTAAACAAGTTATGTTGGTTCACTAGTAATATATACGATCTGTATCGGAAACTTCCTTTCACCTCTTTCGTTTGATACGTTTTAGTCGTCAGATCGGTTACACCATCGCTCAGATGTGTTATGACGTAACAACCTCTGTTGTAACTGATAACATGACATATTCACGACAATTACCGCGGAACCCAAGTTCGCTGTTACTAATCAAAATGTCCTGACTCCAGACTAAATCGGATTTGCAATCACTTGTTTACCTTCCTCAATCCCCCCTTACATACCAAACTTCTTCTATTTTGTTTGATGTGCTTTGAGTCATCAGATCGGAGTTACACCATCGCTCACATGTGTACATTATGACGTAACGACCTCTGTTTATCAATGAAAAAGTATATCTATTAGTTACTACTTGTCATAAAAATGTGTGCTAGTTCTAAAAGAAATTTAAAATGATCACGTCTTTAAGGAGGATGCAGGCGAAGGATTTTCGTCTACGGATTCTTTTTTCCTTCATAATTATTCGCTTATAGTTTCATCAACTAACGCGAAACACGTTCTTGTGAACTAACATGTACGTTGATTTTTGGCGGATTTATTTTATATGGTTGTCGGGATTTCAGTCCGTGGCAGACAAAAAGTCCCTCGTCTATGCTTCCTCCAGTACATTCCTCTGGATGTATGTCACGGACTAGTAAAAAAAGAAGAACTCTGCGGCACTAACTAGTCAATTAGGCATCTGCGGAGATCAAACTTGACACGCAAGGTACATCACACATTGACATAATGCGCTCTAATCTCACTCACACATCCATAGGGGTGGTTTCTCGCTCTAGTATGACAACACGGAGTCTTTCTTTTTTACTAGTCTGTGGATATAGTATACGTAATATTGTATACTTACAATACACAATTGTAATCAGTTGGTCAGTAAATATTGTAATCAGTTGGTCAGTAAAATTAGACCAGATTATTGCTGATCATTGTTTAGCGCATTTTGTTTTATTAGTAACCTACTTACGACGTGTATAAGTATACTTAAAATGAAATTTCGAGACCCAAAAACCGGCTTCCTTATCTAAAACAACGGTTTCAAAAATGTTAGGTCCTACTGCTAAATATTTAATCATTTACATTTGATTCGCGGAACCTCGCACTAAATGCTTTTAAATGAGATACCAGTGAACTGATAACAACATACTAACGATGATTACCGCGGAACTCAAATTCAGTATTCCAACTGATCGGAATGTCATAGACTCAATAGGATTTAAATTAAATAATAAATAATTAAATTGTCCTGACTGACTGACACACCAATTACCCTAGTTCCAAACTAAGCTTGTGCTTGTGCTATGATAAACGGATAGACATACTTAAGTCATTTATAAACATCCATGACTCGAGTACAAATGTCCATGTTTATCACACGGAACAATTGCCCCTAGCGGGATTCGAACCCGCGACCCTCGGTTTCGTGGCCAGGGTCTCTGACCATTCGACCAACGGGTCAATCGAAATTCACCCTTACCTTCCACTATCTTCATACGTAGTTACCAAAAATCTTTGTAAATCGCGTAACTGTGTGTCCGTACACAAAGTGGCGTTATTTAGGAAGATTTGTGTTTGTTATTAGATAAGTATCTCAACAACATTATTACTCATGTTTATCTTTCACGGACATAGAGCAGGACAAAAAGACGGACCTCCACGCTACCGTGACAAGCCCTTGAAGTAAACAGTATCTAAGTCCTTAAATTAAGCTAACTCTAAGTAAGCATCTAACGCAATAACCAATTTGCAGTCGCGCACAAGAATCTGACGATGACGAGGACCAGATGTCCTCGGGGCCGGTAGCGGTCGGCGGCGGGGAAGGCGAGGGCGAGGACGCGGGGGGCATCGCGCGCGAGCTGGCCGCGCGCTTCCATGACCTGCGCACGTGCTCCGAGCTGGTGGCGCGCCACGGCACCGCCCTGCAGAGGTCGCTCGTCGACCTGGAGACTCCGCCCACAGATACAACGAAGCAAGTGTCCGAGAGAGCTACGCTCTTCAGAATATCGTGTAATGCGATGATGAATGTGAGTACTTGGTTCATATCCTAAATCTTATCTATAGCCTAACCTGCTAGATGACAACATATATCCCATATATGTTGCTATCTCGCAGGTTTGACTATAATATACCTATTATACACTATTTAAACGCATGACTCCAAATCTTGATCGAATGGAATTGACTTACATTTCGACATTGACTTAAGCTACCTTTAGCGAAGCGAAGAATAAACCGACAAAGATATAGACGATATCCAAAAATTTCTTCATTTTTTTCTCATGCCAATTTTTGATTGCACAATGTTATTAATTATGCACCGTTTCGCCAGTTACGGAGTGTGTAAAAAACGCTAATGGCACAGGTATGTCACTTAACACCGCGGTGCTCTGTAGCGTGCAGTAATCGGATGGAAACGTAAAAATAAATAATACGAAAAATTGGTACCATAACTCACCTTTACCGTAGTACTGGGTATCGAAGGGCCCTACCTGACGGTCCACTTCAAGAGCAAGTCTTCTAGGTAGCAGGGACGGATCTACTTATAGGGGCTTTTTGGGTTGCAGCCCAGGGCCCCGTAGACGAAAAGGCCCCCTTGAAGACAATACACATATCTCTCGAACAGAACAAGGGTTACTAATATCTAGAAAACCATTTAGGCCCTTCTAAGTAGGATTAGCCCAGGGCCCCCCATATTCCAGATCCACCCCAGCTAGGTCGTCTTCTTTGACTTTAGTATCTGTTTCGAGTCTTTATTTAACCTTACTACCTATAGGTATAGGCGAAGTCTTTAGATAGCGGCGCTGACATTGGCATGTTATCCGGCCGGCGCCCCTATGGTTCTGACGTCTGTGTGCGCTGCACACTTCGCACACAGGGGTGACTCAGTCCTGCTTAAGGTTTTACTTGCTTTGCAGTTACATTGAAACGAATGTTCTACTAAATTAACCATGTTAAGTGATAATGTGGCGATAAAATATTTAACACATTTAGTAGGTACCGCCGATTCGCCCGGAGAGTTCACGTCAATCTTATTCCAGTACAGACTACTCGAGTTCCAGTTCAATTTCACTAAAATGTAGGTGGCATCCGAAAATTCATCATGAAAATCGTATTGACGGTAAATGTGTGAACAATTCCATATTTAGCCGTCTTATTCTAGGTTCGAAATAGTTAGGAACATGACGACAATTAAGCGAGATACTGTCAGTCTCTAAAGATTTGCGACAAGCAAATTAAATGACTCATCACATCCCTATCATCGCTGATGATCAATGTGGGGTTTTTGGCAAGCAAATATATTTAAGATGTTGAAATTTTAAATCTTTTGCCAAGTTCTCAATACGAACAATGCTAATTATGTAAATGAATAAAATATATGTTATCTTCGTTAACAATAGAATTATGTTGTTGCCACTCTGTCTTAATAATTTTTATTGTAGAATTCTTACATATACTATAAATAAAAAACTGTAAGTATTTGTGTCTTCTTCGTTGCACAGAGCAACGTATCAGCGCCATTTTTCAACAATCGGTATTTGTGTTAAGTTTTGAATTGAAAATACGAGTACATCGTACCCGCATATGATTTTCATCAATGTAGTCTTGGTGTGGTTTAGTTTTTACGGAGGGGGCCATCTATTAACGGGTGTATTTCATGTATATTTTACATACATTCTATGGCATGTAAATACATCTGTACAATTTTCCAATATTACAAGACTTTCGACGTATCTATGCTTTAAACTTTTAAATGCGTACAGTGGACTTTAAACTAGAGACAGTGTGAGTAGTGACAGTGAGTAGCATTCAGGCTTTACGTAGGCATAAACGTTCCACTTCGTGCTTATATTGCCTATTGCCTCCATAACAAGAGTGCAATGAGCCAAATACCTCACGTCATCAGAACCTATTTGCCCGCCAGGCCTGTTCAGAATTCATGAGTGCAGCGGCAGCGTCGAGCGCGCGCATGGGCCGCGCCCTTCAGCACGAGCGCGAGCAAAAGATGAGGCTGCAGGAGATCGTGGAACAGCTGGCGCGCCAGCACGATACGCTCGAGAAGACCGTCACCGCGCGCAGCACGCCGCACACAGGTCAGTGGCGGCGGAGTAGAGTGCTGCACAGCGCATTAGGTGCGAGGAGATGAGACCGCAGCAGTTGATGCAGCAGCTGGCGCGCCAGCACGACGCTCGAGAAGACTGTCACCGCGCGCAGCACGCCGCACACAGGTCAGTGGCGGTGGAGTAGAGTGCTGCACAGCGCATTAGGTGCGAGGAGATGATACCGCAGCAGTTGATGCAGCAGCTGGCGCGCCAGCACGACGCTCGAGAAGACTGTCACCGCGCGCAGCACGCCGCACACGGGTCAGTGGCGGTGGAGTAGAGTGCTGCACAGTGCATCAGGTGCGAGGAGATGATACCGCAGCAGTTGATGCAGCAGCTGGCGCACCAACACGACGCTCGAGAAGACTGTCACCGCGCGCAGCACGCCGCACACAGGTCAGTGGCGGCGGAGTAGAGTGCTGCACAGCGCATTAGGTGCGAGGAGATGAGACTGCAGTAGTTTATGCAGCAGCTGCCGCACCAGAACGACGTTCGAGAAGACCGTCACCGCGCGCAGCACGCCGCTCACAGGTTAGTGGCGGCGTATTAGCGTGCTGCACAGCGCACTAGGTGCGAGGAGACGCTACCGTAGTAGTTGATGTAGCAACACGCCGCACACATGTCGGGTGTAGAGTCCTTCGGATTTCGCTGCCCTCCAAAAATTGCCGTCCTGGGCACGAGCTCCGAGTGTAAATCCTGGGCCGAGTGATCATCACCAAACGATCTCGACCCGTGTGGGTTTCTTATTTTCTGAATGTGGCTTTATACAATTTGTACTATTATTTTTACACGCCGCTATATGGTTAGCTACTCCTCATAGCGTCATGACGTGATTAAGTGTTATATACTGCGGGTGACAGTGGGAATAATTTTATTTATGTACAATGAAAACAAATAAAAATAAATTTAAGTCATAAATAAAAGCACTGTTACTTAATAAAAATTAAATGAGATAAACTTAAATTGTCTTGTGCAACTTTATATTGGTAATTAGACTTGATGGTAAAACATTCAAGTGGATTTAAACTGAAGGACGTATGTAAGTAGCATTTTTCTTAATTTGTGCTAACTATGAAATATCCGCCATTTACGTTCCATTACAAGGCGTAACCTTCATAGTATGGCGTATTGGGAGCAATCTCTAATAGGTACCTATTTTTAAAGATCTAACACTCATTGTCAAAGGTTTTACGTTTTTAGAGTTAGCGAATGTTGTTTCCCCTGAGTATTCGTCCTGAGTGGTCCACAATTCTACTAAAGTTTTCACTCAAGTCAAAGAAAATAAACAAAATAAAAAAAAAATCCTGTGCTGAACGCACCTTAACTTATGTCAAATCAAGATTCCTCTTGAAACGGAACGCACTGGTTTGGTGACGGACGTAAAAATCGAACGAAACTAATTTGGCGAATGTTGGAATAAAAAATTGACAAAAAGATCTGTTTACGTGATTTTAAAATTAATCTAAGTGAAATAAACAAGTTTAAAAATGATTATCAATTAAAAAATATTGGCTTCGGTACGTAAGGTGGTTTTGCAATACGAACAAATCGCCGTTTCCCTCTTGGTACATTTTCAGTTTTTTGAAGATCTCAAGGTTGTTTTACTCTACAGTGCAATGCAATCGTAATTGGTAGACCATTACGCATTCGTTTATTTAATTATCGTCTGTCGCGTATGAAGTGTTGCCTTTTGGCAGTGTTCTAATACGTGTAATGGTGATACAAACGCGTTGTTGTGATCTTGGCCTTGTAGTGCTAGCTTTGCGTTAACATTACACTGTTTAGGTTATTCGTAATGACAAATTGAATGAAACATCATTACAATACGTCATGGGCGGTAAGTGGTGACTTGATGTCGGATGCACTGAGACATGACTGCTCTGAATGGCTTGCGATCATACAGCTGGGCACTGAGGCGGCGCCAGCGAACATGGTTAACACACCCGGGGCCTGATTTCGCGAACGCCGACTGAGGGAGGCGCCTTTTTTCCCTTTCCGGTCTATTAGAAATGCATTGTATCATATTTATTTGCTTGTCATTGCTCACAAGCACGAAATTGTTAAAAATGTACAGTACATCAGGCCCTATCCTAATTATTGTTTTTTCAGTTTTCATTCATATTCATCCGCTACTGGTCAACTGTTGTTTATGTTACAATTTGTTTATATGCTTTTCTGTACAAATAAAATAGGACCACCAGATTATTGGCTCTTTATCATGTCTACAAAAGATAAAAATGCATTGTTCCAGGAATACCTCTCCAAATATAAATACTCATTGTATTGATCATATGTTTATCTTGTAGATACCTGTACATCTTATTTTGACCATTGAGAAAAGAAATGAGTAGTGGATTCCAGTCGTGGATAAATTATTTTGTAAATATTCTGAAAAGGAATGCTCCAAGTGATGTACCCATTTATAAGTTTACTTAAATCCATGTACCTAATTGATTGCAGTAGCTCTATTCTCCTTTTTTTTTAAAGTTCTTTGTTCACATCAAGATGAATGCTGAATAAATTGTGCTTATTTATTCAGAAATTATCCTGATCATTGCAATGTAAATATTTTGTATGAACAATAGGGATGTTGGCTGTTCTTTTTTAATGAAATGCTTTTAAAAGAACATTGATCATTCTATGTAAAGATTTAATGTGACTAAACTCAAAATTCACTGTTAATAAAGCCAACATCTCAATAAGTTAGTAATGATTTCATAAGTTATATAAACAAAATGGAATTTATGTATATTAGACTTTGATTGTCATTTGAGAGAGACTGTTAATATTTGGAAATAGGCCATTAGAGCCATTAGGATTATTGATACTAGTTAGACAATCATGCTAATAGGAGTTCAAACGCCATTTTAGCTAAAGATCATAACAACGCAATAGTCCCAATAGTACACTCATTTAGCTAGTTCTTTTGTTATCTAGGCATGCAGTTGTAAGCTCAATTAGATAACAACAAAACTTCATTTTATGTTTGTAAATAATTATCCATCTTCGAGATAGCGGCTAATAGCATCATGAGTCATCAATATATGTCCTTCAACTTTGGATACATTTAAAACTTGACCATCTTACTCATTCCTTTATTAGACTTGTGTATAGAAGTTAAATTATGTTACTAAGTAGTCCTGCTGTGTCAAAATTCTTTGTGCATATCAATGGTTATATATTGATCATTTTGCAAATTGATATGGAATCTAATATATTTAAGATAGCAGTTTATTGCTTTCCATATCATTTATGTCATAATATAATTATTATTTAGATGTTCGTAATACTTTGTCTGTGTCTGTATTCACATGGAAAAAATATATTTTATCAAAAGCATACAATGATATTATTAATCAATGATGATGCTGCTATTTGTGGCTATAAAACTAAAATATTTGTCTGTATCAATAGGAGGTAACGGCTCTGGGCAAGGCAACGAAACAGAGGATGAAGATCATGAGTTCTTCGATGCAGTGGAAGAGGGAGTGTCTGCAGTTATGGAGGATAAAACTTCATTTGTGATCAAAGTGCCCGTAAGTAGTAATTCTATTTACATCTTTAGTCAGAACATGGGAATGTTAATAGTAATTAATCCATGATTTATGTTATTTGCATGCGGGTATTTGAGTTTCCTTGCAAGCCCTATCATATGACCTGTTTCATATTTAGAATATATAATATTGTAGTTTGTAATTAAATAAAACATAAACATTGACTGATGCATACATAGAATATAAACAAGACATAGTTTAAAAACTATTCAACTAGTGTAAATTACAATCAGTTTTAAAAGAGTAAAATTGGTCTGGCTAAAGTATATATTATTCTATCTGTTCATGAATTTCATCTACATTTATTTAAGCAATGTCTGTATATTCTAATCACTTAAATTGAACATGAGCCGACATACAATTGACTGAAGTAGGTAGTGTCTGTCGCCGTGGCCTATGTCCCAGTTACATAAGTACATGAACATGAATGCTGAACACTTGTGGGTAATCATTAAACAAATAATTTTAGTTCAAGGTTGTTTCAAGCATTGTCTGCATTATTATGTTTAATGAAATTGACACAAGGTCCGAACTTTCATATCGCAATACAGAAATTGCTCAATAGCTTAGGGTCGAGTGGCCGAACGCATCGCCCATGCCATGACATCGCTCATATCACGAGTGTCACATTACAGGTCAATAGAAAAAACACAGTAAAGAGTGGGGAAAGCTCAGATGAGTCTGAGGGAGAAACTGTAACGGAAACTCAACAGGTTAGTTGTAACAATAATAAACATCTTATTTATGGATGGTTAGGTGTTTGTTTCAAGGTGAAATATATCAAGAATACCACAGCTTGCATATGATGACTCAATGATATAATTATGTGCCATAGTGGAGAATTTTGAAAAGAAAGGAGTCTCCTTTTAATTATTGGATGCTGCGTCAGTATAAAATGCGGAATGTTCCAGGTTCGATGCCTGCTCTATCTATGTATCATTCTTCTTGAATGAAGTTGAGTCTTGATAGTATGAAAACTTCTCTAAAATATTATTGTTCAGTACTTTTGCAATATTGAGTACCCTGCATAGTCGTAGTGTGTATTTTCTGACCAATAATTTTGTAATATGATTATTTCTGTTATTTATCAGATAATTGTACATTTGTTTCTTATTGTGCACTCAAAACATTCTCAAAAATTTTTGTTTGTAAATAACTTTATAAATCTGTTCAATGTGTTAAGATGTGTGTGCTTTAGGTGATATTCGTGGAGGACAAGGAGAGAGCAGAGAGTGCGATGGGAGGCGCCGAGCCCAGCGCGACGGCCAGCAAGCCGGCCGACAGCGAGAAACAAGACATCAAGATATGGGTGAGTGACGCTCTACGTCAGAATCATCCTAAACTAACTAACTTAACGCCACTTCGCTAGCGGGGTAGGCAGAGAAAACCGAACGCCATATGGCACGGTCCTTACACACCTCATTCGCTTCATTAACATAATCATCCTCCTAGCGTTATATCCCGTACCTAGTTGGGGTCCGCTTAAACCATGATCCAGGATTTATTAAAGCGACTGCCGATCTGACCTTCGTAACCCTTAGATAGGAGAACCAGGCTACAGGTTTTATTACGATGTTTTCCCTCACCGCTGAGCTGAGTGGGATAAATACGTATGTAGATCTGAAAAATCCAGAGGTACGTGCCCGGGTTTGAATCCGGGCCACCTCTCTGTTCTGACAGTATACGTCATAAGCTAGGCCCTAATTTGTGAAATGGAGTAAGTTTCAGAGTAAAGTCGAGTGAAATATTTGTACTACAATATCTATTGTTATCTGTCAACTACGCTTCGAGATGGTCAAGACCATAGTTACAATAAGTGTGTCAATAGATGACGTTGATTGTATTGTCCAAGTCACGCTATACATTCTACAATGCTTTGAAGAAGTTATTCTCGCCACTAACTACGTATATGTGTACATTAAATTAATATGGTGTCTAAATACGCTGAGCACGCAACGCCTAGCACGGAGGACGTGAGTCAAGAATATGTCACATCCGTGATAGATGTAAGGGCCCAATGAGTCCGTTTGGTTTGTCTGGCTAATTCACCAAATTTGATCTTATTTTGAACCTCAAACGGGCCCTAACTAACAAGATACCGCTGGTAAGGTGGTTGAGTGAGAGTAATAATAATAAAACTGAAGAGTTTGTTTGTTTGAATGCGCTAATCTCAGGAAAAACTAGTCCTAATTGAAAAAATATTTTTGTGTTGTATAGTTCATTTATAGAGGAAGGCTCTAGACTATACATACAATATAAACGCGAGTGAAGCCGCGGTCACAGCTAGTAGTATAATAATGTTTGATTGCTTAGCCGCACGTGTCGGCGCTGGCGGCGGGCGCGGAGGGCAGCGCGCGGCGCATGCGCGTGCCGGACAAGCCCAACTACCCGCTCAGCCTCTGGTCCATCATGAAGAACTGCATAGGTACGTGCCCACCCCTGTACCATATTACATCCGCAGGTCCTTAAAGGGGCAACTGGTAAATTAACTAAAAACCTCAATCCTTGATTTTTTATTTTCTAACACAAGGAATTGTCATATTTTTAAAAATTATATCATGTTTTGTTGGGTTAATGAATTCATTCATTAAGTGTCTTTATATTTGCAAGGTAATAGGCGCTCGGCACGTGATGACGCACTTATTTAATTCCATACAAAGATATATAATTTAATGTAGGTATATTTTTACAATACTACACACTAGTTATTAAAATAATCATTTCCGATTCTTATACTGAACTCTGATCCACTTGAGAACAGTGAGGCAAGCTTTCCAATATTTTTTACTAGTTTATATTTTTTGTCACAAAATAAAAACACATTCCGGCTATCGCTGGTTTTAACTGAAAGTAGACAATTCGTCGCAAAAACTGAGTGACTTCGCGTTTACAATGTCGCGACTGGAGGCGTGAGCCGCACGGTCGTGCACACGACAAGATTAGGTACCCAACGTCTGGCTCAAACGACTTGGCGCTATAACTTGAGTCATTCATTTTGTTTTGTCACATAAAATGTCCACATTGAACACATGGTAACGGGTGCTAGTTGTTTATTGGAATTTTGGTAGAATTTGATTTGACCGCTCGCGTAAAATTTATCTGTTATAGACTTTATCATTTTATTATGGGATCTGTACATTTTGTCTGCTTAAAATAATTGTATGGCGACATAATCGACTGAGACCGGGCTACTGCCCATGTTCAAAGTTAAGCGTCCCATTTTTCGCAATTCGTTAAGTATATTGTTAAGTTGTAAGAACGCAACGGACACACCGACGGAATCATTTCATATTTATAATACAAAAATACTACCCTAACTCAACTTTTATGGTCAACCAATATCAAAATTGTTCAATTAACGTAAGCGCTGCCACGGGTAACAGCTAGGACTATCATAACCATGTACAATTGATTGATTGGTCAAAGTCATATTAATTGCAATCAATAAATACACATATTTCATTGTGAATGAACATTATTGGTTCATTGACCCATTATAATGCCCTTATCTCTCATTTTGAAGGGTTTCAAGTTCATTGCAATATTTTTATTGCTACTAACTAGCATTCAATAGATTTATTATTTTGCTATTATTTATTACGTAAATACTACATGCAATGATAAATCTAAACAGTTCGATATGGATAGTTGCGTATTAGCCAATCAGAATAAAAACGGCCTTGATTTAACTGAATATTTGTTTCAAGTTCAACTAAAAATTGAGGCAGGGATGCCATCGTTATCAAAGACAGCAATCATTACCTCTATGTGAAGTAAACACTGTATGCATGACTCAGCTCAAGCACATGTTTATTATTTTCCGGCTTAACCGCTTCTCGTAATCTTATCGTGAACAATATTCAGACGGAACACACTTATCGTCCGTTTGTTAGAGATTAAACTGATTCCTGAAAACTCAAAGCTTGTCTATTACGAAACCTGTAACAGTTGATACGTTAACACCCAAATTTGAGATGATAAGGGGCTTTCCAGTTTATTGGGTTTTGATCATACTGATAAAAATATTCAGTGATTCTTTAATGCAATTTCTGTCAACCTTGGTATTATAGAAGTGACATTATAAATAAAACATGTATCAATAAAGGTTTAGGGCAGATAAGTCTTCCAGATAATTGTCAAGTTTATGCGTAAGAGCATCTCAAATATTACTAGTCGAACTTACCCTTAAATTAAAAATAATCTTATTTGGCTACTTATTGGAAAATGATTAGCTCTTTGTATTTCAAATTTAAAATGATGTACCAAAAGGTGGCAATTCGTGACGTCAACATTTTGAGCAGAAATCAAATGGTACTTCTGTGCCGTTCATAGATGACGGACTTAAGATAATATGGAGTTGTCTTTGTCTAGGCAATATCCGGAAGGTTCAAAAACTAACTTGTGTAACTAAAATCATCATGATTAATACTTTAATATAATATCTACAATATTTGAGTTGCTTATATTATCTAAATATTATAAAATACTATTATCATAAAAATAATAATATATGATGTGTAAAAATTATTATAAAATTAATATAAAGTTGATGATGATGTTATGTATGTATGTAAAAGAAATACATATATTGTAAGCTATGTTAATTAATTTGCACATTATTATGGAATTTAGTTTATGTTAGTTTCTAGTATTTTAAGATTTTTTAAAATTGCCCTTACTACAGGGCGTCACATGTACTTGCCCTTTAAAGACTGTCATCTTTTTTTTATCATGTGACTTGCAATAAAGAATTTGAATTTAAAATCTATTATGTGCATTTAGCGAGCAAGCAAATGTTCGATTTTACTGCTGTGCTTATATCACGTCAATTTGTCCCTTTGTTGAGAAATGTTGAATGTATTTAATATGTTTATGATAAATTATCATTTATAAAAAAAAATATAGTCCAAAGTCAAATACAACACTTTATGTTATATTTCCCCTGGTGTATTCGATCCTCACTAGGGACAAATGCTCGTATACTATTTGTATTCGAGTCGTGTTAGTACAACTGTCGCCTTGGTTATTAAAAAGAAATAATATGTCTAATTGTACAAGTACCTACATGAAATAATTTGATGTATTTATGTCGTAAATAGAGCGTTACTAAACAGGAATGTTTTGACAGTATTTGTGTGTGTGGCTACCATACTCGCGCGATGACAAATATGCAACACAAATTAAGTTGTAACTTCGATTCTTTAAATGAAAATATTTTACCCGTGTTTCGGTTTTCGTATTTAATAAAAATAATCTTGTCCCGTGTTGATCAGGGACCTAAAAAGAAAACTGCAAACTGTGTTCCTTGCCTAGCATGTCGTAAAAGGCAACGAGCAAGCCACTTGTCACTTTTTCGCATTTAAATCCCACTGCTGGACAAAGGCCTTAAAGTAAAACCTTTATTAGATTTTAAACTTTCGCGTTGCATTATCACTAGAAACACTACTAACGGGACGAAATGCGATATGCATTATGACAACATAAGTACTTACAGCTTGACGTTTTGGTGGACTTAGTGGAGTTCGCTTGTGACCACTGTCGCTATAAAACGGCCGAAACGTCCCGTTAGTATTGTTTCTAGTTAAACCTATATTGTATCGCTCTTAATATAGTTAAGCTACCAGTCCCTAAAGTGAATGTTCTTTTGCCACGATTCCAGGTAAGGAGCTGTCGAAGATCCCGATCCCGGTGAACTTCAGCGAGCCGCTGTCGATGCTGCAGCGGCTGACGGAGGACTACGAGTACTCGTCGGTGCTGGACCAGGCCACGCAGTTCGCGGACCCGGCGCAGCAGCTCGCCTACGTGGCCGCCTTCACCGTCTCCTCCTACGCGACCACGTCCAACAGGTCACTTTCAACTTGTACTAACTAACATACTTACTGGTAACTTTACATCAAATTGAAAAGGCCTCTACATTTTAGGCCAGTGTTTTCAAGAAACGGGATTATGACGTTAGAAATAAATATATTATTTTATTTTTAGTTGAATGTGGTTAAAGTGGCTTGCTGCCTCTATAACTCTGCCTACCCCTTCAGGGATTGCGGGCGTGATGCTATGTTTGTTGGTTTTTTTTACATAAATATAATATAGATATCAGACAATATCATATATACATTGATCTTATTCTGAAGTTAGTAGTTTAAACACTATTGGAAATCACCCGAGACCAGTGTTGAATCTAGCCAGCGCAAGGCCTGTAGCAAGTGCTTACCTAAAGACACTTGCATACAAATAGCATTTGTTTGGATCTTTGTCCCGTGGGGTCCCCGTTTACAAATGTAATGGAGCTCATAGCATTTACTTCCTACCTCTATATGGCTAATCCGACACTGCCTGAGACACACAATTGTTTCATCAATGTCATCAAGGGGCCAATACGTTTGAGTAACAGTGCATTGTATATCTATTAACTATCACCCGACCACACATAGCTGTGGGCTTAATAAGCTGACATGTATAAGTTATAATTCGCCTTAGTTACGCGGTATGGCCGCGCGGAATTTCACTCACAGGTCCCATTTTATATGTATAAAGTAAATGCATGAATTCGCACGATAACCTATAAGTTAATCGAATGACTATTATACTATTATAATTATTTTCGATATTTCAGAACAAACAAACCATTTAACCCTCTACTCGGCGAGACGTTTGAATGTGACAGAATGTCCGATCTCGGCTGGCGGTCTATATCAGAACAGGCAAGTTTGCATATTTATCGTTAACTACAAATAAACATTGTTTATTAGCTGTAATTTTAATATAGGTAATATATATAAAAAAATAAATTACATAAACTATCTAGGTATGTAGAAATGGATCTTCATATTCGTTTAATGGTTTCTATGATTATTATAAAGTGATCAATTACCTATCACTTATATTAATGTGTCAGTTTGAGTGTTTGTTACTCGACGTCAACTTAAAATAGCTGAATAGCGGAATTCATTTTTTTTTTTAATTCAATGTCAATGTGGACATCAGCTAGTTATGAATATGAATATAAATGCAAATTTTGTTTTTAGTTCGGACGTATACCTATTATACTGTAACACACTTTATACGAACTATACTTGATAGTTTCGCGCCCAGAAAATCATGCAACACATACTCCTGGCGCGAAAATATCAAGGTTGGCAATCCCTATACACATTCCACTCCTGAAATCCTACCCAACGACAAAATTTGTACAACCCTCACCTATCCTCCTGCCTGATCCTGTTCAATACCTCCTCCTCTCCTCCCAGCACTGGCCTTATTTTAAATATTAATTTTCCCTTATTCCTGAAATAATATTAATGACTAATTCTTTATTGGGTATGATAGTAGATAGAGTTGCCTTGATTTTGAGTTAATTTGATATGACATATTTATGACCACGTTTTCATTTGCGTATGTCATAAATGTTAGACTTTTTTTGTTTTGCATAATGTTCAGACTTGTCATATTATGCGGATCGTACTTTGTACAAAAATTGTTTTTTTTTGTCTCATTAAAATACAGAACTGAAATCGTTTTATGGCTGTGCCGCAGTCTAGATAGATGTCGTTTCTCATTACGATTTATTTAACTCTTAAACGAACAATAATTCAAGGCATTTAAAAATTAACAGGTCACGACAGTTGAAGTTGACATGATATACTTGAGCTCAGCTAACTCGATATGAACCATGGTCGTAGATTATCGGAGTTCAAGAAACCCGGTATATGACTAAGGCAACTAGGCATTTACTGTTGACCTATCTGCTATCAGTACCCCAATAAGTAGACGTCTCGCCCGCACCCACCCTGTTTCGGCCTGTTCTGAC
Source organism: Glyphodes perspectalis (assembly GCA_951394215.1). Taxonomy (NCBI): domain Eukaryota; kingdom Metazoa; phylum Arthropoda; class Insecta; order Lepidoptera; family Crambidae; genus Glyphodes; species Glyphodes perspectalis. The sequence continues at coordinate 4,358,457 of OX596220.1, forward strand.
TCCAAATTGGCGGGCAGGTGTCCCACCACCCGCCCATGGTGGCGCAGTTCTGCGAGGGCCAGACGGGCTGGCAGTGCTGGCAGGAGTTCACCATGACCACCAAGTTCAGGGGCAAGTACCTGCAGGTGGTCCCGCTGGGCGGCGCCTCCGCCATGTTCCCCAGCTCCGGGAACAAGTACACGTGGAGGAAGGTACACCACCAGGGGACGGCGGGGCGTTTCTTTTCGCGTTGAGCTTGTGCCGTGTCGGTAGGAGATAATGGCGCTCAAGTATATTTCAGTGTATTCAAGATCGCGCCTTTGGTTATTCTGTTACATGTACAATGATATACACTACTACACATTTGAAATTAGACAACAAGAAACATTATTAACTATAACTTTATTTTGTTTTTCTACATATTAAGTTATTTATCCCGGCTTGAAATTAGTTTATTTCGAGTTTGAACTAATGTATATAATCGATGGTATTTAAAAAGTTAAATTTAAATTGTATGCAGTGTTATCAAAAATTAAATACGCAAAAGGAACGCGCCGCGCCCTTAACCCAATTTTAAGATAAAAATGTTTGTTTTACGAAATTTATTGATTGTTGATGCTGCGATTTTTGCACTTTCTGTATACATTTCGAATGTAACGAGAATTTATTTTCTCTTTACATCCGAATCTACAGGAAGCCGCTCATAACTTGCAACACTGTCTAGAAGGTACGTACAAGGTGTAGGCGAACATAATAACATCTTGTGCCAGGCAGGAGGTACACATCACAACACTGATATTTACTATCATCGCGACAGGTATAGTAAGATTATGTATATATATAATAGACATACTATTAGCTCCACCAGTCCGCGACACAATCGTCCACGAGTCGGGTTCTCAGTACGCACTGCATCACTACTCACAAGCCAGCAAGCGGCTGCCGCTTGAGGCGCGTGCGCGTGGCGCGTGGCGCGTGTCATGTAGCTAGCGGGCGGATGCGGATGCGCGTGCGCAGGTGCTGCACTACCCGCCCACGCTGGCCACGTACTGCGAGGGCGCCAACGGGTGGACCACGTGGCACTACGTGGCCGTCGAGAGCCGCTTCCGCGGACAGTTCATCGCCATCACGCCCGTCGCCAACTTCTTCCTGCTCTTCACCAACGGGAACCTATACACCTGGGGCAAGGTCGGTGCAGCATCCGCTCGCGTACGTAATGGACCTTCGATTACGGAGTATTCGTCACTTAGGAGGAAGCAGACTGTTATTGGGCATGTTAGAACACTAGAGACAGTAATGTAATTTTAATACATACATAACTGAATGAGTTTAATTTTGTGTATTTATTCATTTACTTATAGATTTATTTATATTGATACAGTTCTAAATGCTCAATAATAATATATTCAATCATAATGTATTTTTAATATGACCATAACATTTGATTGTTGTCATCATTCATGTGATAGAGGTAAGTAACAATATTTTCCAAATGTCACCATTCAAGTTACATACATTAGTTTAGTTAATAGGTCTGTGATGTGTTTGAATACAAATTTCATTAAAAAAAAATAAGTATTCAATCGTTTGACTTTGCATAAATGTGTTGTTACGTTACTAATTCTTTACATTTTATATGCAAGTCATATTTTTTACAATTACTTTTTTTTTAGATCTTAAAAAAACCATTAACATTATTGTTGTACGTCATTCATAAAATGTGCTATCCCCTTCATAATGATTAGGCTCAAAGTATTAAAAGTAGAAACTCCTGAAATAGCGTTTATAAAATAATTTTTGATGAATGTTATTCCGTTTGCTTGATGTCACAAATATCTTCAATAAATATGCTATTGACGTTTAGATGTATGTGTTCACATTAAACTATTAATAAGGTGCCGGTCGAGTTGTAGCCGCTCCAGTGGTCCGGTTCGCTAATCGTGTCATGTCGGTCAGGTGACGACGACGGTGCACAACATCATCGTGGGCAAGCTGTGGGTGGACAACCACGGCGACATGGACATCGTGGGCGAGGCGGGCCCGGCGGCCGGCTACGTGGCGCACCTCAAGTACCAGCCCTACGGGTACTTCAGCAAGGACACGCAGCGGAAGGTCACCGGCGTCGTCAAGGACCCCAATGGAGTGGTCGGTATTCGCTACAATTTATATCGCACTTGAGACAACAGGTCGTCCTTTAAACAAGTGAGCCTCGGGGAATTCGGATATCACGAGGAGATTGGGATAGAGGGATTCATTGAGATTATTTGTATGTTTCTGTATTCTCGATAGAAGTAACCTTTCGAATCGGTGGTAATTTTACTTTTGTATTGATGATTTATAAGAGCTTTCAACAATACACAATTACAGTATAATCTAAGATTCAGATACAATATTGACACCCTAATTTGATACGGTGGATCGGACTTTCGTCGATCGTTAGGGGCGCGGGTTGGATTTCTTTCTCGGTACAAACAGTTGTTGATGAAATATTTGTGTTTCCTGGGTCTTTTTGTGGTTTGCGGATAATTCATAGTATCTGATTGTAATATGCAACATGGGATGGGATATTAAAGACGTAAGGCTTCTCTCGCACTAGCCTTACTGATTTGGTTTTGCTCGATAATACCTCTGGTGCACGAATGCAAATGTGTTGTCTCTGTGCCGCAGCCGCGCTACGTGCTGCAGGGGCACTGGGACTCGCGCGTGGAGGTGGCGCCGGTGACGTCGGCGTCGGTCGACAACACCGTGTGCAAGACCGGCAAGTTCGCCGTCGCCTGGGAGCGCGTGCCGGCGCCGCCCGACGCCGACAAGTGCGTGTGCGACACACCGACCTACACATACACACACATACACACACACTCGAATATTCTAGCACACACAGGTGCTTACGCTCGCACTCGCAGGCATAAAAACACATTAAGCAAACAAAGTAACGGAACACACATGCACACACTAACACACAATATTAACCACAAACTTCCTCCCACATATAAACACTCATTCACTTGCGTGCGTGCATGTGGGAGTATAAGTGACTCCCGTGAAAACACACATGCACGCACGCACTCACTTTATATAATTTTTTTTTTAAATAAAATATTTTATTGCCAGCACAAAGAAAATATACAACAAAAAATAAAACATTCAAGAAATTAAAAATGTATTGCTATGTTTCCAGCAATTCCCAAACTAGGCTATGCCTGTATCTTGGGAAACCGATGTCCAGTTAAATTTCGCATACATTACATATAAATAAGGGGGTTGAAGAGGCATGCTGCCCCTTTGACTCTGCCTATTCCTTCAGGGATTACGGGCGTGATATTATGTATGTATGTATGTACATATAAATATGTAGATACTCGTTTAACACGATACGTCGGTGTCGTTCGCTCTGGGCAGGTGGTACAACTTCACGCTGCTGGCGGCGCAGCTGAACGAGCCGGAGGCGGGCGTGGCGCCGACCGACTCGCGCCTGCGGCCCGACCAGCGCCTCATGGAGGAGGGCCTGTGGGACGAGGCCAACGCCGAGAAGCTGCGCCTCGAGGAGAAGCAGCGCGCCGCGCGACGCGAGCTGGAGGCCAGCGCCGAGCAGGTACACCTCTGCCTTTACGGTTTTGCTTCCTTCTTTTATTATGTTTTGTGCTTAGTTCCCGACCTGTTTGTGACTGAGGATCACTTCGATTTCATTGATAGCAGAGACCACGTAGTTGAAAATAAACTTTTTTACTTTAAAATACCCTTTTATGATTTAAAACTATAACCTATAAGTCTTTTGCGGGCCAAACTGTAGGCCTCGCGGACCACTGGTTGGAAACTATTAGCTTAGATCGTGATCGAGGATTTAGCGAGTCTGGTAATTACAATATTAAAGCGAGTGCCTTTCATGACATGAGTTACGAAGGACAAGTAAAGAGAAGAAGGGTTCTCCCATTCCTTAGAATTGTTTTACACATCAATATGTTTTTGAAGTGCAGATTTCCCCACGATGTTTACCGCTTTCATTATGGTGCCCCTCATTTAACGTGTAAGCGGTAAAATTCGTACTTAGATTTCATAATTTAAGAGGTTTGTAACAGCAACTTCCCCATATGAAGTGTGTGTCCTCACCATACACCTCAGGAACGTATAAACTAATAGGATTTGAAAAGGAGT